>JARFXV010001878.1:0-217413 GCA_031761425.1 Cosmopolites sordidus | reverse complement strand
TCTTAATGATATTTTATACACAAACAGAAAATGTTTGATCTCCTTCTTTGTCCGATAGAATCTCAAATGCTGATAGTGCAGTTGGTTGAATTTCTTTCTGAATTTCGACACCTAGTGTTTTAAGAAAAACTTCAGTGTCACTGACGTTACCGCCACTTTTAGCTCTAGAAAGAGCTTTAAGTTTTTTTTTATTTGTTTCTTTATATTAGCGACTTCAACGAAAATATTAGAATTTTCTTCACTTAAGTCCATTAATTATATGATTTGTTCAATTAATGTATCAAAATGATTCATAATACGCTGCTCTCCGAACTCTTGAAGGTCCTCGTAAGAATGTCCTCAGCACCCATCATGGGAATAGTAATAATTCATCTCAAAAAAGGCAACTTTCTGCGATTTGCAATGATTATCGTTTACTAAACATTTACCTAACTGCACACACAATTCAGGTAAACATTATACGGTAACGTCACCTAAAGATAGGCGTGCTAATTCCATATTTCGACTTCCAACATGTGAAGTGACGCTTGTGAACTAGGTTTGAAGGAATGACGCTTGTGAGCTAGGTTTAAATAAAAGAAAAGCAGAGTTATGTCTACTTAATCATACTAATTATCAATATACAATCATAACTGTAGGACTAAATACAGTTAGTACGACTATACGGACTATGTCTCGTTCACCCTCTATATCAGTTCTATAGGATTGAATGTGCAATGATAAGGGGAAAACGTAACACTTTGCGGCCATACTCTTCAGTCAGATGAGTAACAACATATTCTTTGTGGAGGCTTGTTCCTTATATAGCATATAACATTATGAAACACAAACATGTCCCTTTAATTAGTGCTTACCGAATAACGATTTGCAGCAGTTCACTTTTCAATATAGTATTTTCAAAAGGAAGATTATGCTTCGTCAGCCATTCTGCAATTTTTGGTTTTGTCCATGCACTAGTTGGAGGTTTATCTATCAGTGTACTGTATATATGATGCATTATCCATGACAATAAGTGATGGCTCCTCCAAGATTTTCAACAGCTGGTTTTTAAACCAAAACATACATGTATGGGTGCTTTTTAAAATTTCTTTGATTCATTTTAAATATTTATTAATAAGGCTCTATTGTAACGGATGAAACAATGTTAACAAACAAGTTAGTCTACTCAATTGAGGCATGATGATTTTTAAATTACAATGAAAATTGTTGAAAATACTTAAATAGTTTTGTCTGAATTGTTGTGACGTGTTCATATATTTTTTCTTTTCTTGGGGTTTTCACCACGACCTAAGACTCAAAAAAATATCAAATATATATAATATAAATAATATAAATAAAGAATCACTGGGGTAAAGACACTGGGTAACAAAGGGACACTGGGTAACGAACAAAATTTAAAAAATCACAAATATTTTCTAAAATAAATACAAACGAATATAATTCTAACAAATAATAAATAATTAATAAATATGAAAGTTAACGTTTCGGGAGGTCTTCCCTTTCCGTTTTCAAAACGAATCTAAAAAAATAAATTATATTAATTTCTATATATACACAAAAGATAGGAAGTAAATATATTTTGTGTATATCAATAATACTTACATTGACAATCAACGTAATTATCAATCTAAGTATTATTGACATATACAAAATTCAGGACACATTCAGCAAAACTTTTCCGAAAAATATTGTCATAATTTTTCCTAGGCCAAAAAGAATTGTAAGGGATGTACAAATTGCACAGATGCTAACAAATTATAGTCGACCACGAAGAGCTAAGGACGCCACAAAAGCTGAATTCTTGGCTTTCATGGGATTATTACTCCTTTCAGGAACAAAGAAACAAAACCACACCGACTTTTTAGAACTGTGGACTAAAGATGGAACTGGATCAATCATATTTAGAGCATGCATAAGTACTGACCGGTTTTTTGTTTTTGCTTGCTTGATTGATGACAAAACTACTAGACAGGACCGCAAAACTCATTTTTCATTTTAGACCCTGCTGTTGAAAATTGTAGCAATATTTATTCACTGGGAGACCAAATCACTCTATTGATTTCGTTCAGAGGCAGATGCATTTTCATCAGAGGCAGATCATCCAATATATCCCAAACAAGCTCGCGAAATATGAGCTGAAGGTGAAGGTGTATTGTGTAATTCAAAGACTTTTCATGCTATCAATTTTGAGGTGTATTGTGGACAACAACCAGAGACCGTACAAAAGTCTAACCCGCCAAGTTATATTATTCACAGATTAATTCAACCCTGGAAAGGAAAGAATAGAAATTTGACTTGTGATAATTGGTATACAATTCCTCCATTGGCAGTTGATCTTTAAAACACAAGATAACAATAGTTGGTATGTTAAAAAAATAAATAAAAGGTTTTTACCAAATAAAAGCAGAGAAATAGGATCATTTATCTTTTACATTCAAAAGGAGGTTACTAAAAAAATAAAGCTGTAGTTTTGTTATACACTAGGCAGTAGATCCTAAAACGTCAAATACAATTATCCAGTGTAAAACTTTCTGATAAACTACGTTTTTTCTTTTATTTTCCGGTGCATAAATATACAAAGATGATGGCTTTCTTATACGCGAACACTTGACGTATAGTTGTCTATGCGCGAAACACGGAAACTCCAAGTTAATTCCACAAACTTCCAACAACTGACCTTGTGATTTGTTTACGGCCATCGAAAAGGCCAGAAGCACGGGGAATTGTAGCCGCTTAAAATCAAATGGCAAGTCCGTAGGAATCATCACGATACGCGGAATCAAAACATCCCCTCCTTTGTATTTTCCCTTGATGATCGTTGCCTCGATGACGTTATTCATTAGTTTTTTCACAGCCAGTCTTGTTCCATTGCATAGTCTGCAGGTTGATTAATGTTACGCAACATGATGATGACCAGGCGGTAGTCCAGGCAATTCCAGCGAATTCAAGAATTCTGTAGGATAGTTGACTACCTCATCCTGGTTGATAACTGTGTCGACTGATTTAAAGGAAACAACTGTCCCGTAATAAAATATTGGCCGAGAAATGGGTAGAATAACTTCCTATTCCAGAAACTAATGAGCGTAATGGATCTGGATCTGGTGGAGATTCACCGCTGTATTTCAACGTCTTACAGTACGGAAAAACGACTGATATTTCTCCAATTGTCACTGATTTATCCGTACCGTAATGGAATGCAGGTCGTTCCAGTTTCACGAGAGCAGTGCGTCGGCACAACCGCTCATGTTCATTGTGTCGTGCTCGCTGTAGTTGTGTTTGATGTGCACGAACTGATTGCATTCTAAATATATCCACTTGCCGTTCATTTTTAGTTTAGTTAGTTTAGTTTACTTAGATTAGTTTTTGCACGTGAGGTAGCTCGCGGCATAAATATGACAGCAATTGACAGATTTGAGTGACTGTGAAAACAATTCTGTGTCGTTTTATAGTTATCATTACAATGCCGTGAAGAAGACGAGCTAACATAGGCCGTCTTCTCCACGGCATTGTAATGAACACTATAAAACGACACGGAATTGTTTGCACGGTCACTCAAATCTGTCAATTGAGATCTGTCAATGAGAATTTTAAAATATTGAAAGTATCAAACCAAGTCCTCGAGTGAAGTAAAATTTTGTGGTTATGTCTAAATACAAAGACAATAGACGATAGGTCACGACGCCATCTATTAAAAGTAATCCGAAGTGGCGATTCCCAACTAAATTACCAATTTTAAATTTTTCGATTTTTCAACTGTTCTTTTGGATTTTCCCTATTTTTGTTAACCATCCCTGCATTACAGCGAACAAAACAAAAAAACAATTATTCAAATCTGGTTAAGCCGTTTTTGAGTTTTAGCGAGACTAATGAACAGCAATATATATATATATATATATATATATATATATATATATATATATATATATATATATATATATATATATATATATATATATATATATATATATAGATATATATATATATATATATATATATATATATATATATATATATATATATATATATATATATATATATATATATGTATCTAGGGCCCCGACATATGCTCTCTCGTCAAAAGTAGGAAGATTCCATCCGCAGAACATGTATCCACCTATATATGCAGTGTTAGAATTCTTTAGACTACATCCAATGAGACAATAGTGCTGAGTGTCATCCACTCCATGCCAAATGAGATTTTGGCGAAACCTCTGCAAGCTCCCGATACGGACCAACCCGACAACCGGTTCTACTCATGATACATGTTTTTCCATCCGTGAAACAGTACGCACAAACATATACATATATATATATATATATATATATATATATATATATATATATATATTATATATATATATATATATATTTATATATATATATATATATATATATATATATATATATATATATATATATATATATATATATATATATCTATACATATACGTATATATATATATATATATATATATATATATATATATATATATATATATATATATATATATATATATATATATATATATATATATATATATATATATATACGTATATGTATAGATATATATATATATATATATATATATATATATATATATATATATATATATATATATATATATATATATATAAATATATATATATATATATATATATATATATATATATATATATATATATATATATATATATATATATATATATGTATATGTTTGTGCGTACTGTTTCACGGATGGAAAAACATGTATCATGAGTAGAACCGGTTGTCGGGTTGGTCCGTATCGGGAGCTTGCAGAGGTTTCGCCAAAATCTCATTTGGCATGGAGTGGATGACACTCAGCACTATTGTCTCATTGGATGTAGTCTAAAGAATTCTAACACTGCATATATAGGTGGATACATGTTCTGCGGATGGAATCTTCCTACTTTTGACGAGAGAGCATATGTCGGGGCCCTAGATACATATATATATATATATATATATATATATATATATATATATATATATATATATATATATATATATATATATATCTATATATATATATATATATATATATATATATATATATATATATATATATATATATATATATATATATATTGCTGTTCATTAGTCTCGCTAAAACTCAAAAACGGCTTAACCAGATTTGAATAATTGTTTTTTTTTGTTTTGTTCGCTGTAATGCAGGGATGGTTAACAAAAATAGGGAAAATCCAAAAGAACAGTTGAAAAATCGAAAAATTTAAATTGGTAATTTAGTTGGGAATCGCCACTTCGGATTACTTTTAATAGATGGCGTCGTGACCTATCGTCTATTGTCTTTGTATTTAGACATAACCACAAAATTTTACTTCACTCGAGGACTTGGTTTGATACTTTCAATATTTTAAAATTCTCATTGACAGATCTCAATTGACAGATTTGAGTGACCGTGCAAACAATTCCGTGTCGTTTTATAGTGTTCATTACAATGCCGTGGAGAAGACGGCCTATGTTAGCTCGTCTTCTTCACGGCATTGTAATGATAACTATAAAACGACACAGAATTGTTTTCACAGTCACTCAAATCTGTCAATTGCTGTCATATTTATGCCGCGAGCTACCTCACGTGCAAAAACTAATCTAAGTAAACTAAACTAACTAAACTAAAAATGAACGGCAAGTGGATATATTTAGAATGCAATCAGTTCGTGCACATCAAACACAACTACAGCGAGCACGACACAATGAACATGAGCGGTTGTGCCGACGCACTTGCTCTCTGGAACTGGAACGACCTGCATTCCATTACGGTACGGATAAATCAGTGACAATTGGAGAAATATCAGTCGTTTTTCCGTACTGTAAGACGTTGAAATACAGCGGTGAATCTCCACCAGATCTAGATCCATTACGCTCATTAGTTTCTGGAATAGGAAGTTATTCTACCCATTTCTCGGCCAATATTTTATTACGGGACAGTTGTTTCCTTTAAATCAGTCGACACAGTTATCAACCAGGATGAGGTAGTCAACTATCCTACAGAATTCTTGAATTCGCTGGAATTGCCTGGACTACCGCCTGGTCATCATCATGTTGCGTAACATTAATCAACCTGCAGACTATGCAATGGAACAAGACTGGCTGTGAAAAAACTAATGAATAACGTCATCGAGGCAACGATCATCAAGGGAAAATACAAAGGAGGGGATGTTTTGATTCCGCGTATCGTGATGATTCCTACGGACTTGCCATTTGATTTTAAGCGGCTACAATTCCCCGTGCTTCTGGCCTTTTCGATGGCCGTAAACAAATCACAAGGTCAGTTGTTGGAAGTTTGTGGAATTAACTTGGAGTTTCCGTGTTTCGCGCATAGACAACTATACGTCAAGTGTTCGCGTATAAGAAAGCCATCATCTTTGTATATTTATGCACCGGAAAATAAAAGAAAAAAACGTAGTTTATCAGAAAGTTTTACACTGGATAATTGTATTTGACGTTTTAGGATCTACTGCCTAGTGTATAACAAAACTACAGCTTTATTTTTTTAGTAACCTCCTTTTGAATGTAAAAGATAAATGATCCTATTTCTCTGCTTTTATTTGGTAAAAACCTTTTATTTATTTTTTTAACATACCAACTATTGTTATCTTGTGTTTTAAAGATCAACTGCCAATGGAGGAATTGTATACCAATTATCACAAGTCAAATTTCTATTCTTTCCTTTCCAGGGTTGAATTAATCTGTGAATAATATAACTTGGCGGGTTAGACTTTTGTACGGTCTCTGGTTGTTGTCCACAATACACCTCAAATTGATAGCATGAAAAGTCTTTGAATTACACAATACACCTTCACCTTCAGCTCATATTTCGCGAGCTTGTTTGGGATATATTGGATGATCTGCCTCTGATGAAATGCATCTGCCTCTGAACGAAATCAATAGAGTGATTTGGTCTCCCAGTGAATAAATATTGCTACAATTTTCAACAGCAGGGTCTAAAATGAAAATGAGTTTTTGCGGTCCTGTCTAGTAGTTTTGTCATCAATCAAGCAAGCAAAAACAAAAAACCGGTCAGTACTTATGCATGCTCTAAATATGATTGATCCAGTTCCATCTTTAGTCCACAGTTCTAAAAAGTCGGTGTGGTTTTGTTTCTTTGTTCCTGAAAGGAGTAATAATCCCATGAAAGCCAAGAATTCAGCTTTTGTGGCGTCCTTAGCTCTTCGTGGTCGACTATAATTTGTTAGCATCTGTGCAATTTGTACATCCCTTACAATTCTTTTTGGCCTAGGAAAAATTATGACAATATTTTTCGGAAAAGTTTTGCTGAATGTGTCCTGAATTTTGTATATGTCAATAATACTTAGATTGATAATTACGTTGATTGTCAATGTAAGTATTATTGATATACACAAAATATATTTACTTCCTATCTTTTGTGTATATATAGAAATTAATATAATTTATTTTTTTAGATTCGTTTTGAAAACGGAAAGGGAAGACCTCCCGAAACGTTAACTTTCATATTTATTAATTATTTATTATTTGTTAGAATTATATTCGTTTGTATTTATTTTAGAAAATATTTGTGATTTTTTAAATTTTGTTCGTTACCCAGTGTCCCTTTGTTTACCCAGTGTCTTTACCCAGTGATTCTTTATTTATATTATTTATATTATATATATTTGAGATATTTTTTTGAGTCTTAGGTCGTGGTGAAAACCCCAAGAAAAGAAAAAATATATGAACACGTCACAACAATTCAGACAAAACTATTTAAGTATTTTCAACAATTTTCATTGTAATTTAAAAAATCATCATGCCTCAATTGAGTAGACTAACTTGTTTGTTAACATTGTTTCATCCGTTACAATAGAGCCTTATTAATAAATATTTAAAATGAATCAAAGAAATTTTAAAAAGCACCCCATACATGTATGTTTTGGTTTAAAAACCAGCTGTTGAAAATCTTGGAGGAGCCATCACTTATTGTCATGGATAATGCATCATATATACAGTACACTGATAGATAAACCTCCAACTAGTGCATGGACAAAACCAAAAATTGCAGAATGGCTGACGAAGCATAATCTTCCTTTTGAAAATACTATATTGAAAAGTGAACTGCTGCAAATCGTTATTCGGTAAGCACTAATTAAAGGGACATGTTTGTGTTTCATAATGTTATATGCTATATAAGGAACAAGCCTCCACAAAGAATATGTTGTTACTCATCTGACTGAAGAGTATGGCCGCAAAGTGTTACGTTTTCCCCTTATCATTGCACATTCAATCCTATAGAACTGATATAGAGGGTGAACGAGACATAGTCCGTATAGTCGTACTAACTGTATTTAGTCCTACAGTTATGATTGTATATTGATAATTAGTATGATTAAGTAGACATAACTCTGCTTTTCTTTTATTTAAACCTAGCTCACAAGCGTCATTCCTTCAAACCTAGTTCACAAGCGTCACTTCACATGTTGGAAGTCGAAATATGGAAGTAGCACGCCTATCTTTAGGTGACGTTACCGTATAATGTTTACCTGAATTGTGTGTGCAGTTAGGTAAATGTTTAGTAAACGATAATCATTGCAAATCGCAGAAAGTTGCCTTTTTGAGATGAATTATTACTATTCCCATGATGGGTGCTGAGGACATTCTTACGAGGACCTTCAAGAGTTCGGAGAGCAGCGTATTATGAATCATTTTGATACATTAATTGAACAAATCATATAATTAATGGACTTAAGTGAAGAAAATTCTAATATTTTCGTTGAAGTCGCTAATATAAAGAAACAAATAAAAAAAAACTTAAAGCTCTTTCTAGAGCTAAAAGTGGCGGGTAACGTCAGTGACACTGAAGTTTTTCTTAAAACACTAGGTGTCGAAATTCAGAAAGAAATTCAACCAACTGCACTATCAGCATTTGAGATTCTATCGGACAAAGAAGGAGATCAAACATTTTCTGTTTGTGTATAAAATATCATTAAGAAATCTCGAGGTATTTGTAGTCCAGTTAACGAAGCATTTAAATTGAAATTTTGCGATAAAAGGCTGATTTTTTTATATAAGTTCGTTTAACATTCTATAACTATGCATACAAGTAAATCTGTTTCCAACCCTTAGCGAGGACTGGAAAAAAAAATAACAATGGGTTTTTTTCAAAATAATTTAAGAACTATAAGAGTTAGGAAAAAAAGTTCCAAATAGAAGCTATAGGGTATAAAATTTTACAAAAAATGGTCTTACAACTTTTTCTACTATTATCAAGATTAACAGAGTTAGGGCGCCTGTCAGTTAAGGGGTGAAACAAAAATTTAAAAAAATTGCAAAAAATTAATGAATTTAAAACTTTTTTTTTAATCTACTCTAAAAAATATAAACTTTCTTCTCAGAGAAATATATATTTTTAAATTGTTATTAAAAGGTTATAACAATTAAAATTTTTGAATTGTTAATTTTAATGATTTAATAGCGTTAAAAAATTGTTTTTTCTATATTGTTCGATTCGTTATTTTAAATACCTGTTAATACATAATTGACCGTTTCCATACACAATTGCGATAGTCATATATAGATAATGTTATTCCAAACGAAACCAAGCGACCAAATCTAATTTTTTCAAGTTATTAGCACCAAGCGACTTCTTTTGCGATGTTTTAGTTATCCCAAAAAGATGCAACCGCCAGATGGAATACGGCGACCTCTGTTGACAAAAGGATCAAGCGACAATTTACAAAATACTTCTAATTAATCGAAAATGAACCAACAGACAACTTTCTTTTAGATATTTATGAACTTGTCGCTTGATTCTTTCTGAAATTCTAGTTTTTTCAACTATCCGCAACTATAAATTCTTTAACGAGCAAAGACAGATTTTTTCTTTTGGGTTTTTTCCAATTTATTTTTACATCAATCATCTCCTATACTAAAAATACCGCTGAACATGTCTGAAAGGACTAAACAATCTGCAGAGAGTTTAAACTCCAACGATAAAATTGTCTAGAAGAAGAATAAAGAAGAGAAAATAAAGAAAACAAACAAAACAACAGAAACTAATAGTAGGACAGCAAAAAAAAGATTTTAAGATGCAAACTAGCTATTGTGAAGAAAAGAGGGCAACCGCAAAAAAATAAAAAGACCAAATCATATATCGATATTACCAGCAGTGAAATTGTATCTAATAACACAGATTTTATTGAACTGAACAACAGAAGAGCTTTAAAGAAGAGAATAATATAAATTTACAGTTCTGACAGTGAAGATGAAGAAAATGTTAAAAATTTAAAAACATCAGGAAACAAACAGGAAAAGCCACCGATGGACTACCAATCAAAAGGAAAAAGGACGAAAAATCGAAAAAGAGGCACTGAAAAGGTATTAAAAGTGAAAAACGCTAATTCAGAAATAGAAAATAGGAAATAAAAAAAGTTTCAGTTTGTGGTTACTGTGCAGATGAGAATAACAATTTTCCTAAATCGAAATCAGACTGAATTCAATGTGAGACGTGTCTAATGTGGACGAATGATACTTGTACAACATTCAAATCTTATTGCATGAGATGTGGAAAGTTGAAAACCCTGACTTTTCGTGATAATTAATGCTAATGCCAAAGTTGATTGCTATAATTGTTCTGTGTTTAAGATAAATAATAATATTATACTAATAACTTACCTAACTTCAAGTTTGGCTATTTTTGTTGTATTTTTATAGTTTAAAACGTTAAAACTTAATACTATTTTATAATGTTGATTAATATTTTGATTCATATTTTATAAAGGATCTCAGTAAATAATAAAGACTGCAATTTAAATTTATATAAATTTATTTCTATTTAAAAAATCATTGTGAGGCGCCTATCCCGGCACACGGCAAGTATCCCCCGAAGTATTTTTAACGTTAGGCTACTATCCGCTATAGTAGGCAACTACCCCTTTTTTGAGAGGTCAAATAAATCAGAATTTACTCAAAACCAATATGAATTATGTTTACAAAAATAGGTTAGTATAAAAGATCAAAGACTTATGTTTTGATATACATGTTGCATTATTTTTAGTAAGTACATGTTTTAATAAGAGAGCCTTTTTGAAAAGTGGGACATCTATCCGGCTTTTACCCTACATTATTTTTGGAGGAAAACTCCAAATCGAATCGAAACCAATATTCAAGTAATAATGCCATTCAGCAGCAAGTTGAGAGAGCATCTTCTTGGTGATAGTAAATGTTCACAAAATTTATAAAAATAAATAGATGTATTTGAAAGGAATTCTTTGAGAAAATTTGTAGTTATTCTCAGAAACACGTGTACATTATTGCTATCATAGATTATGACTAAACTTCGACGATTATGTTCATTATTCTGCTGGTAATAAATGATAACAGGGAAAATCGTTAGATGGTTATTGTTCCAATTAAATCCAGGTGCTGCAATTCTGAATTACAAATGCATAATTTTCGGCAAAGTCACAGATCACTACAATTTCATCGTCTTTTAGCGATTTTTTAGTCAATTTCATGAAAGCCGATTGTTCTTTCGCTATAAAGTCATGTGTTGAAATATTTATAAAGTGACTACAAAATGTATCAACAATTTCTGATGATATTTTAACGAGTGTCTTAAGGCTACAACGAGATTTCAATACACAATATTTATATGTTATACTTTCAATAACATTTTCATCAAATGAGGTATCTAATAACTCTTGAAGAACATCGATTTATGGGCATTTTTTACATTTCATAGAATAGCAATCAGATGATGTATTAGGACATAAAATAATTTTAAAGCAGTCACTGTATTGCAATAAAGGCACTGGTAGATCATGAGTTAAGGCAGCCAAATTAAAAATCTGTTGAAAACTAAAATCATTTAAGGTTACAATAAAAAAAAGCTTTTAGGATATTTATCTAACATCATGAGCTTTATATTTTGATGCATAACGCACACGCAAATGGTATGTGTACCACTGGAACCTGCTAGTACACAATTTACAGATCTTAATGAAGTGAAACTTCTTTCTTCCTTATATGTTCGATATAACTCTTTTAGGCTACACAAAATGAGTCTATAGCATAAAAGATATCCTGTTATTATTGCTATGTTAAAGAACTAAAACTCTAATTCTTCATTTTTCTGTTAATATTATAATTGTAGAAAAGTAGATTCAAAATGATAAAAATAAAAATTACACAATGAAGAAAATAATTTTTCAGAATGGTAATAGCGAAATTTTTTTTTCAAATTTTCAAAAATCGAAAAAAAAAAAGTAATTAACATAATCCCACGATCTACTTGGCTTACAATTTGTAGAATGGATAGAAGTTTACCTCCAAAAATTTTCAAGAAAATCGAAGAGTTTATACACTTTATACAAATTCGATATCTTTTGAACGGGTAATCAAAAAAATCTCAAAATTTAACAGGAAGGGTTTTTTGATGGGCACTAAAAAATGTCAAAAAATTGAGAAAATCAAAAATTCGTGTCCAATATCTATATTTATCCTTTGTTGCCGATAAGTGGAGGAGATCATCAAGCATTTTTTGAATATCTTCATGATTCTTTGATATTATTATGATGTGGTCCTCAAATGTCAGATGTTTTAAACGTTTGCAATTTATATTCATATATTTAACACTAAAACAATGAACACTAAACGTGTATTTGTTATTTATTTTTAATATATTCAAAATTCTATGAAAAAGGGACACCGAATTCTAATTTGCTGACTATTTTTAGCTATGTTCATTACGTCGATAATTGAACAGTCATGTTTAAATAGAGTAGATTAATTCTTTTGTCATTTCAGAAAGAAGCTATGGCGGCTGAAATACTTATTTGGTTTCTTCAACATCATCTGACTGATAAACATTATGAAAAAATCGACGAGGTTCAAAAAATAAATGATTATTTTAAATGAAATATATATCCACTCCAATGAAAATTATAATGTTTTTTAACTATGTGAAAGAAAGCACTTCAATTTTGCTTTTGATCACTACATTTAATAGAAGAATATGCTGCTTGACGCCAGTTTCGTTGTAAGAAGTACATTATTGAGACGCTTGAAAATGACACTTGAAATATATTTTGTTTTTAATTTTTATTTTCTATTAAATAAAGTCAAGATTATATTAAAGGAAAGCACCGAATTGATTTTTACAACTTGGAAATAATCGTTTTAGAAATAATATACATGTTAGTGTATATTATTACGCCCTTATTAAACTCCCTGTTAAACGATTGTTAAGAGCATGAAAATATAGGAAATATTCACTATCGCATTAACGGTATGGTAAGTGAAAATAACTGTACATAATTACTAAGTTAATTTATAGATATATTACCTTCTTCACTCTCTTGCTCTTTGCTGTCATCATCTAAAGGTGTACAATTAACAGCAATCAAAAAGCCAGCAATAATTAGCAAAAGCAAAATCGGCAAATATTTCATTTTCTTATAGGTTCACTTACTCGTCAGTTGCTTGGTAAAACTGAAGTAAAATAAAAAAATTTGAAACAATTTATACATATCTGAATATAGCACAAATTATTCAGAAATTTTTGTCGTTTATTTGCGTGTTTGAAAAGCTGCATTTTAAAAGAAGTTTTCCCCAAAGTCCCGTATAATTATTGTTGGGTTTTAAACTATTGTATTCATTTCAAAAATTTTAACAAATATAATTTCATATTTTTGAAGATATATTCGACTAAAAATAATACATTAGCTGTTATACATTATAATTCATAATATTCCACGCTGCTCTCTGGCATTTACGAGTTTGGGTAGTTTTTTACTAAAATAAATAAACATAAATTTTATTGGAAACAAAAAATCTTCTACTGGAACCTTCGGGGTGAAGCAATGAATTCGAAAAAAAAAAATTACTAAACGCCAACTCAATTTATTTAGCTTTTCGGCGCACGTTTCGCTAGCCATATTAGCATTATCAGGAGATCCAATCACCTCCTATGATGCTAGTATATTTCACGGAAAGCCCATTGGGAAATTAAATAAAGTGACTTTATTTAGATCCAATCAATCATCTTCTGATGATACTAGGGCGGTTAGTGAAACACTGGTTGAGAAGTCAAATAAAGTTATTTGGTGCTTAGTGGAAAATCTCTTCGAAGTAAGTTAAAATTGAAGTATTTTTTATTTTAGCATATTAGAAATTAATTTTGCAGTGACTCATTAATACGACCGATTTCTGGTGTTCTTAAATCAATATTTGAAGGTTTTATAAGGCAATATTGACTTATATTGTTTCATTAATTTTCTGTTGATATGCCATTCTATAATCCATGGCTCGTCCTTTCGAAGTCGATGATTAGAGGTTAATTTTATTTTGTAGAGCACAAACATCATGCGGAAAGTTCAAAAAACATTTATGGAAATTATGCATTCGCTGTGCGACTTAGATTTTGAAGAAGAAATAGAAGTTCAGTAGTCCACAGTCCTAGTTTGGTTTTGGTGTTGACCCTTAAGCATTTAATTATACTACATGAGATAGACTTCCCCAACCGGGACATGTATTAAAAGGTTAGGGGTCCTCCAGATGGCCCAGGATGTTACAAGAGTTTTGCCCCGTTACCAAGGCAGCAGGCTCAGTATATGCCAAACGAGGAAAGGGGATTTTATGCTACAAAGTTATTACGGGAAACTTCGCGAAGGTGAAATCGAATAATTGGAAAATCCGCATTGTTTGTTCCTTACTAACCAAGGAGCGTGAGGAGCAATATAGGCCTGGCAGAGCTTACTGATGATCAGTCAACTTACGAACCACGGAACTTTGTCCAGCAGCAGCAGTATGATTTTCCTTGCAACGCATTTTTTTATGAAAATTATCATCTGGGCATCATTGAATTAGTTCCGGTCGACAGATGGCAGCACACCTTGTAAAAGCATGCGTGCCTAGATTGTGTACTTGCGCTGCGCGAGGTAATCCTTCAAGACACCAACTGCTCATTGTAGCTGCCGCCGAGGAAAACTCCAAAAATGTTAGACCCCCTCGTCCCAATAGAGGCAATACCGTCGATGGTAGTCGTATAGTCCCCTCTACTCGTACCGTATCTGTATTGTAACACCAACGGGACAGGAAATCAGCCGTTTGTTAGAATTACAGACAGTCCCAGAAGAATAGGTTCTGCTTTCGATGTAGTCTAGTCAACGTTACCGTGAGGTCGTGCCCAGTTTGTTCAGAAAACCATTAAGGGAGGCGTGCACTAACAGTCGACATTCTTTTCCCTGATCTCAGGCTGTATGTTGAAAGAACTGGCTTGGTACTCTTGAGCATTTCCTTCGTCAGACCGAACATCCCGTTGTGGCTCCTGTCTTATTAGAGAAACCCCAGGAAAACAGACTTTATATCAGTGTGGAAGTATTTTCACAGGAATTTACCGTTCTTTTGGATTCAGGTTGTACGAATTCAGTTATCGGCTCCGAGGAACTTGAGTTCCTCAAGAATTCGAGTATAGCTATAAACCCTTCCACCTTCTCTTCCGTTAGTTTGGCCGATGGTTCCCGTAAAGAGGTTGTTAGTTTGGTTGACTTGCCGATTATTATTGATGGAGCGTGTTTTGTTGTTTCTGCCCTTGTCGTACGTTCACTTAAGCTGCACTTTTTCATAGGAAGTGACCTCTTAGAATATAGCCTTCCGGTTATTGATTTTAAAGCTAAAACTTTCCAAATACAGAGCCATAAAGCGTCCCCTTTCTTCGCTGGCGTACCGTACGAATTATTCGATTCAATTCCTCAGCTTTTGGCGTTCGATGACTTGTCTCCGAAGAAGCGTTCATTAGCCGAATTTGTCATTAGGTCCTTTGACAGAATTAGCAGAGAGCATAGGTTGGGACGAACTTGTAAGATCTCTCTTAGTATCGATACCAATTATGCAAAACCTTTTAGAAGGAAGCCTTATCTTATATCCCCTTATATGAATGAGATTCTCAACAAAGAGTTGGACGACATGCTTGCGTGCGGAGTTCGTTCATGGTCATCCCCAGTTCTGTTGGTGAAGAAAAAGACGGGCGAATATCGTTTCTGTTTCGACGGCCGCCCTTTGAATGCTCTCATCAAGCATGATAGTTACCCCTTACCCCGTGTCGACCGTATCTTGAATATGTTACGTGATGCGAAGTATATCTTCTCGATAAACCTCAGACAGACTGGATCCTGCGTCTTGTCAAAAGACTGCTTTCAGTGTTGTCGGCTGTGGCCCTTTCCAGTTTGTGACAATGCCTTTTGGTCTTTATAATGCGGCCCAGATGCAGCAGCGTCTAGTCGACTCAATCTTCGGTCCGCGTTACGAACCTCACATTTTCTGTTATTTGGATGACATAATTGTGTGTTCATCAACTTTCGAGCAACACATTAAGCTTTTGTCGGAGGTTAAAAGAGAAAATTAGTGAGGCTAATCTTATCATCAACTTGAAGAAGTGCGAGTTCTTTAAAACCACCATTAAATTATTAGGCTATGTCGTTAGCAATAATTCCTTGCGTACCGACCCTGATAAGATATCGGCCATGATTAACCCTCGTCCAACCACTACTACCGAAGTAGTAGTCAAATGCTTTTTAGGTCTTTGTTCTTGGTACTGCCGTTTCAATAAGGATTTTTCCACTTTAAAAGATTCCTTGCCGAGAATTCCTTTCTCAAAATAAAGAAGGCACTGGTTTCATTCCCTGTTCTATCTCAACCTGATTTCTCGCAGCCGTTCACCATCCAGTGTGACTCTTTCGATTTTGGTCTTGGTGGTGTATTAACCCAAGAGTTGAATGGCGAAGAGAGAGTTATTGCCTACGCTAATCGATCACTATCCCGCATGGACCATAACCATTCCGTGACTGAACTCGAATGCTTGGCCGTTATCTTCTCTATAGAAAAGTTCCCCTCGTATGTGGAGGGCACTAAATTTACCATTATTACCGATCACTATTCCCTGCTTTGGCTTAATAATTTGACGATCCCTTCTGGCAGACTGGCCCGTTGGTCTTTTCGTTTGAGACAGCATACCTTTGATTTGGTGCACCGTAAGAGCGCTAACCATGTTTTTCCCGACGCGTTAAGTCAGATGTTCCCCAATCCTACCGTCCCCGAAGCGTGTCTTGTGCAGATTGATGTCGATCGTTTAAACTCGTGGTATGCAGAATTGCGAACAAAAATTTTTGATTCTTCCGATGAATACCCCCAATGGAAGATCGAGAACGAGAAGGTTTATAAATTTTCCCCGTATAACTTACCGCTTAGGGCCAATGTTACAGAGTGGAAGATGTTAGTTCCCAAACGGCAGCGGACCGACATTATCAGATCGTGCCATAACCTGCCTGTCGCCGCGCACCTCGGTTTTTTTAAGAAACTGTCGCGAATACGGAGAAAGTACTATTGGCTGAAGATGCGCCAGGATATCTTGATATATGTTAGATCTTGTCAAGTGTGTGGAGCACAGAAGGCTCTCAACACAGCTAGAATTGGTTTTATGGGCAAGGAGAAGTAGGCGCAATTTCTGGCAAATTATCGCGCTTGACTTGATATGATCCCTGCCACGATCCCGGAAAGGTTTTAACTGGTTGTTGGTAGTGGGTGATTGGTTTTCTAAGCACACTCTAATCCACCCACTGCGCAGTGCAACAGCGGAGGACATCGCACAATTTTTAGAAAATAACGTTTTCCTTGTTTTTGGTGTTCCTCATTTTGTGATATGTGTCAATGCACCAAACTTGAAAAGCAAGGTTCTGCGAAACTTGTATGATAGTTACCGAGCTCAAAAAGTATGGTTTAATGCCGTGCACTCCGCGCAGTGTAATTTCGTAGAGAGATGCAACCGGACGATCACCACAGCAATACGCTGCTACATAAACGAGCACCGGCATTGGGATGTCGAATTACTGAAATTACAGCAAGCCTTGAATACCGGGCGACATGAAGTCACCAATTTTACCTCTTCCTTTCTAACTTTTGGCCGCCGTGTATCCCTATCGGGAGATTATTTTAGTTTGGACTTTTTAGTTTCAGAGGACATAGAAATTTTACCGGGTGATAGGAGCGCGTATGACGCACACGTTCAAAGTCTGAGTGATAATTTTAAGACCGTGCGTGATAACGTGCTTAAGGCCTACCTTAAGAATAGCTACGGAGTCTCATTCAAAGTTGGAGAGAGGGTGTAGCGAAGAAACAAGTTTCTATCTAGTGGCGTTAACCAGTTTGCAGTGAAATTGGCTCCTAAATTCGTGTTATGCACCATTCGCCAAAAGTGCTCCAACTTTGCATATTCCCTCAGTAATCCGGATGGGTCCAACGCAGGCAAATGGCACGTCAATGATTTGAAACCGTATCGTGAGGAGGAAGAACGCCTTTCCGTTTCCTCGAGTTCCGCGAGCGAGGTGCCTTATTCATTCCTCATTCCTGCGCTACCGCCTCAACCTATCGTGGCAACTTACATCACAGCTCTGACTATTTACGGTCTAGATGGCGAAGGTTTGTTATCTATTCATTACCGCCTCTCCGCGTGTAACCTACTTCTTTCGCTTTTCGTTTTTCTTTATCGCCTTCCCATGTTTCCTTCTCGTTTGATTACTCGTATCTCTTACCGTACCGACAATTTGGAGTTATTATGTTAAATGGTTCTTATATCGCTTATCTTACCGATGATTTTGGACTGTCATGTTGGATAGTTCCCATATAGCTTACCTTACCGAGGATTCTGAGCTATGTTATATATTTCATTATACCGCTTACCTTACCATTTGTCTCGAACTATCGTGTCGAATAGTTCGTGATACCTCTTATCTTGTCGATCCTCACAAATTGTTGCCTTGTCGATTGGTTGTACGTGCCGTTTGACCGATCGATCATTTTACTTTGCTATGCCGATTAACCTTTAGCATCGTTTGTTTTGTTTGCTGTCTTTGGTTATTCGATTTGCTTATTTATGGTTTACCTTGTTGATTGTTTATCTGTACCGTTCGGCTTATAGATCATTTTACTTTACCGTGCCAATTAGGCTTTTGTATCGCTTACCTTGTTTGTTGTCTCGAGCTGTTTAATGAGCTTCGTTAAGATTTGTCTTGTCTTTTATTTGACTGTTGTGTCACTACCGTACCGCCTCAGGTATCCACTGCTCTCGTTTAGCAGCCGTGCCTAATCGTGCAATTATCCGTTCTCTCTATCTCATGTGGTTCCCCCTTTCTTTTCTTTTCTTGGCCTGGTTGAGATTGAAAACCACCGTTTCCGGTCCCTATCGCCTTATCATTTCCGTCCAACGGTACCTTACTTTATCTTGCCTATCAGCAGTTCTTTTTGGCTGGACGCGTACATTGGCCAGTGTGTAACTCCTGACGACGGATGCCTTACCGTATGGCTGTCTAGTAACGTGTTGCGGGCGTTAGCGATCGGCAGCTGGTCGCTGTCTTGCTGCACAGCGCGCGATCCTAGCCTCGTTCCTGCATCACCCTAATAAACCCTACGCCCTAAGTAACTAAATTAAAATTTTTTGTATAAATCCAATAAATTAAACAATATTGATAATAAAAACCAATAAACCAACTCCAACCATCAATAATAAATAATTTAAAACAACAGATAAATAAGATTTTCAAATCAAATGCATTAGTTTATCATATCGATACCGCGGAAAAGTCCAACGAATCCAAATCCATAAAAATCTCATATAACCTAATTTTAAAAACAATATAAATAACCCTAAACATCCTCCTAAAAATAAAACCCTACAAATGGGTAGAGACTGGGAATGAGGTCCTAACCTTCCGACTCTCGATTGTCTTTCGTCCCGGTTTCGTCTGTTATCGTATTGAAAGGAAGAAAACCTCACGTCGTCACATCTTCCTACTTTTCCGCTTACTTTTCTTTACCTAGAGGGAGATAGTGTAACGTTTGGGTTTTCCTCCCCGTTACATATATACCCCTCATTCTCCTTCGTATTTGTCCAACCCCGATTTCCAGCGGGCATCACAGATTTTCTGCGTACATCCGTATGGGCGGCGACCTCTCATATCTGTCTCCGGAAACACGCTGCCCATGGTACTGATTCCGCCATCCCTATCTCTTCTAAAGTCGCTTGTATTGACATACCGCTTGTTACAACCAGCGCTGCTTCCGTGAATTAACCCGGCATTTGCGAATCTGACTGCCGCCGATCAGCAGCGTGGCGCGTTCTTCTAGTCCTTAGTATCGACAACCACGGTGAGTTTTCTGAGTCTCAAGGCACTTTTGTGATTCCGTCTGTCGTTATATATAGAGTCTACTACAACTTCCATCGCAACCACGACACACCACTTAGCATACCGTACGGATTCCGTACGTCACCAGCTATGTGCTATGTTACGTTATGCTATGTTATGCTATGTTACGTCACCAGTTACGCCACCAGTAGTGACGATCGAACGTAATTTGCTGTACCATTATACCATTACATCATTACCGTTCCCGTATTAGCCGAACCGAACATGCAATATCTGAAGGCTGTAGTACCGTAGATAAGTACTTAGAGAATAAGTATTTCCTTATCGTGGCTGGCATAAGCCTCCACTGGCGCCCAACTTTTGATTTTCTTGTAGTGACTTCTAAGCATTTCTTTTCCTTTTTCTTATTTTTTTACACACCATTATAATTAGTTCATTAGTTAATATATACATATAATTGTATTGCAACGTTGTTTCTATGCACGACCTAAAGCTCTCACCCACAATCCAGCCCCGACATAAAAAAGCTGGCCCGGTAAGGTGAGTACATTACAACCTTTTATATCTGTAGGAGCAACAGTTTATCTTCCTTCCTAGGGCTCGGTTTTATAGTACCGCTTCCGACTATACCTCCGTAATATCTCGAGATTGTCATCAATCCTTTTCCTGGGAACAACACATCGTCAGTATAAACAAACGTAATATTATCTGTTAGCTGTTCTAGATCTTTATCAATAGCACCTTGGTAGCAAGCTATAGAGTTTACGCAATCAAATGGCATGCGGTTATATTCATAAACCGTTCGAGTTTATGTTTCGAGGCCTCTTCAATTTCAATTTGATCTATTCCCTGATCCTGATTTCATATCAAGCCTATAAAAATAAACAGCCTTCGCAAGTGCTCCAACTTGATCTTGAATGCGGGGAAGGGGGTAGTTATTGCATAATACTCTTTTATTAACGGATCGAAAATCCATACACAATCTTGTGCCTCCATTGCTTTTCTTTTCAAGCGCGCATAGCAAGCCTTGCGTGCATATACCGATTCTCTTTTTCTAATAATCCCATAGTTCTACGATTCGCTTAACTGGTAATCTTTTGCCATAGGATAGGTGACGAGGTCGAAAAGCAACGGACCGGAGTCAAGCAGTATTATTTTTAATTTACCAGCTATTACAGCGGGCGGTGTTTGTTTTCGTGCATTTCAAAGAATTGATTTTACAGCATCACTGACTCACTTGTCCAGTTCTGACAAATTCAAATCATTTTCATCGAATGTGCGTATAGAAAATATGCGGGCAATAGTAAGTGCATCCAATCTATGAGAGCATCAATGACTCGCTGGTCCAGTTCTGACAAATTCAAATCATTTTCATCGAATGTGCGTATAGAAAATATGTGGGCAATAGTAAGTGCATCCAATCTATGAGAGCATCAATGTCTTTTCGGGGTATGGATCCATCTGGGGAGATTAAAAAAAAAATACTACAAAAAATCTTTCAGAGGGAGTCGGAGACCTCTGGCCAACGTCTGAAACCGAAAACAAAAACTTTCTTTGGAACGGTAAATATCAATTCTCTCCTGCATCCAGGAAAACTACACGAATTGGGGCGAACATTGAATCAGCAAAAAATCCAAATTTTAGCTTTGCAAGAAACCAGATTGACAGACGATAACACCTTGGAATTCGGCAACTACAGACTTTTTAAAAGTAAAACTGACAGAAGAATACTCAAAAATACACCACATCTCGGTGTTGCTTTCGCTATCTCAAGAAACATTCTTGGTTCTATAACTAATGTCCAGCCAGTAAATAATCGACTTATGACACTATCCCTCAAGTGTGCTAACAAAAACTATACATTAATCAATGCACACCTCCCAGTTAACGAAAAAAATAAATCTAATCCTGAAAAAGTAAATAAGTCCTGGGAAATTCTGGAAAAGACTATCTCTAAAATTCCCTCTAACCATGTGAAAATCCTATTGGGTGATTTCAACGCCCAACTAGGGAAAGAAAAAAAGTACAGGAAAACAGTCGGCAGTTTTCCCGCTTATAAATGGACTAACCATAATGGTAGAAGATTGGTTAAACTATGTTCGCAGTTTAATCTAAAAATAATGTCAACACATTTTAAGAAGAAAATATCAAAACAAAAGACCTAGAGGTGCCCAAACACGTACATGGGTGAATTTCAAATTAACCAGGTTGCCCATTATAAAGAGATTTTGAATGTTCAAGTCAGGAAGGGAGCTAACATAGACACTGATCACTACTTGACTAGAATCAAACTTAGCTTAAAACCTCGAAAACTTATTCAAAAGAGACTGCTAATACCAAAGTTCGACCCAACGAAAATAAAACCAGCCCTAACAGAAGAGCTTGATAAACAACCAGTACAGAACTCCCAAGAATTAAAACAAAAAATTATTAAAACAGCCTTAAAGTTGGCCCCTTTACAAAAACGTAGAAAACATCCATTGTGGGATGAAGTTTGCGAGCAAGCAGTATTAAGCCGAAGTAAAGCATTCAAAGATTGGAACAGTCAAAAAGAGCAATAAACTATAACATCTTTTTGGAAGTAAGAAAAGAAACATCGAAGCTAATTAGACAAACTAAAAGAAAATATGAAAACAATCAACTTAATGAAATAGAAAAAGATTTCCAAAAAATAACACCCGAAACTTTTACAAAACATTTAAAACTAAATTAACAGGCTATCAACCCCAAAGTCTTTGCTTCCAAAAGGAAAACGGACAATTAGCTATAAATAACCAAGACAATAGCAACGAACTTGCGAAATATTTTGAACAAATACTAAACTGTCCTGAGCCTTTAAACAAATTACCAACACTAAACCCTAAACAAACAAACCCAGATTCATTACCACCGAATGAAGATGAAATAATTAGGCAAATCAAGCGGCTTAAAAATAACAAAGCTTCTGGTGAAGATGGAATCACTGCTGAACTTTTGAAATCCGCTGGTCCAGGTACAATCAAGGAAATAAACAAAATTCTACAAGAAGTTTGGCGAACCGAACGGATTCCGGAAGATTGGAAAGATGCTCTAATCCATCCACTACACGAGAAAGGAGATAGAAAGGATGTAAACAACTATAGAGAGATATCTCTACTCCCAGTTTGTTACAAGATTCTATCTCAATGTCTACTAGACAGAGCACAAGAACAGTTGGAACCTAAAATTGGTGAATATCAAGCAGGTTTTGACCGGGCAGATCCTGCCCTGAACAGATCCTGAATCTAAAGTTGATCCTAAGACATCAAAAACTGTACAATAAAAATCTCGTCTGTACATTTGTGGATTTCAAAAAAGCATATGATTCTATAGACCGCGAATCTTTATTCCGAATCTTGAAAGAACAAGTACTTGATACGTACTGAAAACGCTGGCAATTATTAAAGCAACATTAACTAACACAAGGTCAAAAGTTAAATGCATGGGTGACATCTCAGAGCCCTTCGAAATTAAAATTGGAGTGAAACAAGGGCATAGACTCTCGCCCCTCTTATTTAACTGTGTTCTAGAAAAAGTAATACAGGAGTGGCGTGAAAAACAGTCAGCCCTGAATATTGACCAGCCAATTAAACTGGGGAGAACCAACATCAAAATTGATTGTCTGGCGTTTGCTGATGATCTAGCAATTTTGGCTCAAGATGTATTAACGGCTCAAAAACAGATTGAAATCCTAAAAGAAACAGCAGAAAGGGTAGGACTCCAAATATCCTTTGAAAAGACAAAATACATGACCTGCAACAGGCTAAGAACACCATTTCTAAAAACAAAATATGGTAACATCAGACGAGTCTCTCAATTCAAATATTTGGGTGAGATAATCATGGAAAATGGGTTGGAAAAAGCGGCCAATAAGGGTAGATGTCAAAAAATGGAAACGGCATTGAGACTTACACAAAATATTTACAACAAAAAATGCCTATCTAAAAACACAAATCTGAAACATTACAACACAGTTGTTAAGCCAGAATGTCTATATGGGGCAGAAACGCTCATTTTGAATAGAAAGAAAGACATCGAGGACATTGAAAAGAAGGAAAGAAAAATCATAAGAAAAATCCTAGGCCCCAAACAAATAAATACAACAACATATCGACTTCGAGAAAAGCAAGAAATTAAACAATACACAGATATACAACATAGCGATATGAGAAAAAGAAGACTTAAGTTTTACGGACACATAAAACGGATGAGTCCAAATAGGTTAACTAGACAAATAGTCGAATTTTATGAAAATAGGAGTAGAGCTAAAGTAGAAATAATTAAATGGATTGCTGCAATTAAAGAGGACCTAAGATCAGCAAATATTACACAAAGTGAAATTCAGGATAGAGGCTGTTTCAGACACAAGGTTGACGTTTGGAAGGTTGGTCAGAGAGAAAAATGTAGGAAGACTGGAACAACTTGGTCAGACGAAAGAAAAAAAGCTCATAGCGAAAGAATGAAATTAGTATGGGCGCAAAGGAAGGCTAACAACAACAAACGCCTTTAATTGTACTCGCGTGGTCCACCCGGGCCCATACGTGAATAATAATAATAATATATATATATATATATATATATATATATATATATATATATATATATATATATATATATATATATATATATATATGTCGAAAAGAGCGCGAAAGAATGGTAACATCAAAGAAGGGAAAGGTGGATTCTGGAAAACTGCTGGACAGAGGAAGCGATTTTGAGATTGCTTTGTCAAAACCGGTTTGCTGCCTTACAAGATCCAGAGGAGGTGGAAATATCAGTTCAATCTGAAGAAATCACCAACAATGTACTTCAAACGGCTGCTTCAATAGCACCAGAAGAAAAATGTCTCAAACAAACAAAAATCTCCAGTGAGACCATTGATTTAATGAAGAAACGGCGAGCAATGAGAAATGCAGGTAGTCCTTTTGGCAGGGTCGAGTACACTGAGCTCTGCAAAACTATAAGAAAACGCACCAGAGAGGACACGCGCCGATTCAATATGCAGCTAGTGCAAAAAACCCTGGAAGAAAACAAACGAATTAACAAAGCTAAACAGAAGCTGAGAAACAAAAGAACGCAAATATAT
The DNA here is from genome assembly GCA_031761425.1 of Cosmopolites sordidus. Lineage (NCBI taxonomy): Eukaryota > Metazoa > Arthropoda > Insecta > Coleoptera > Curculionidae > Cosmopolites > Cosmopolites sordidus. Next base: position 192,116 of record JARFXV010001878.1, on the reverse strand, counting down.
GCTCTAAAGCGTGAGGATGGCACAGTGTGCAGGGCGCGTACCCAAATGTTAGAGATTGTCAGAAGGTTTTATTCCCAGTTATATGAAGATCAGAGCCAGTCAGGGGCAGCAATACCCACGGAAGAACAATATATAATTCCAGATATCCTAGTGGAGGAAGTAACAAATGCTATAGAATTGATGAAGAACGGCAAGGCTCCAGGAAAGGATAGTGTAACTGTAGAAATGCTAAAAGCTGGTGGTCGGACGTTACATAAAACACTGGCAAAATTATACTCAAAATGCCTCAAAGAACAAAAAGTACCTGACTTATGGAAAAATGCAGAAGTGATCCTTTTACATAAAAAAGGAGCACAGGAAGATTTAAAGAACTACCGTCCAATAAGCCTCCTATCAGTAATGTACAAAGTTTTCACTAAGATAATTTTTAAACGAATATTAAAAAAACTTAATGACGCACAACCAAGAGAACAAGCAGGATTCAGAAGTGGATTCAGTACAATGGATCACATCCTGGTTGTACAGCAGGTCATAGAAAGGCACAACGAATACACCATGCCACTGTGCTTGGCTTTTATCGACTACGAAAAAGCATTTGATTCCATCTCAAAGAATGTGATAATGGATGCACTGCTTAGCCAAGGTGTAGAGAGAGCCTATGTAAACCTATTAGAATCGATATATGATGGAGCTACAGCCACAATTCACCTTGATGATCTTGAAGTGGGAATTAATATAGAACGAGGTGTACGGCAGGGTGACGCAATATCGCCTATTCTTTTCTCGGCTGGCCTTGAAGAAGTGTTCCGTAAACTGGATTGGGAACAAGATGGTGTAAAGATCAATGGTGCAAACTTAAACCGTCTTAGATTTGCAGATGATATTATTCTCATTTCACAAGACCCAGAGGAGCTGCAAAGACGCATACAAGAACTGCAAAGGGCTGGTGAACCATTTGGCTTGAAAATAAACCTGAAAAAGAGTCAGGTTATGTTCAATAACTTCGCTCAGGACAGAAGAATTTCAGTTCTAGGAAGGGATTTAGAGATTGTGGACAGCTTTGTATATCTTGGGCAGAGGATTTCAATGGAGGGGAATACCGCCCGGGAGGTGGAACGGCTTGTTAAATGTGGCTGGCAGACATTTGGTAGGCTCAACATAGTGTTTAAGAGCAGACTCCCACTTTGCCTGAGAAGAAAAGTATTCGATCAGTGCGTTCTACCCGTTATGACATACGGAAGTGAAACCTGGACACTCACATCGCAATCAATTCAAAAACTTCGGGTGGCACAGAGGGGAATGGAAAGATGTATGCTTGGCATTACAAGACGAGACAGAAAGTCCTGCGCATGGATCAAGGAACAAACAAAAGTCTGTGACATCATTGGAAGAGTAAAACAATTGAAATGGAGATGGGCAGGCCATATAGCGAGGCGATGGGACGACAGATGGACCAAGGCAATCCTGGAGTGGATACCGCTTGATCGCAAATGTCGGCGAAGAAGACCGAAAGCACGATGGATTGATGACATCCTTAAGTATATTGGACCCGAGTGGCAGAGGAAAGCCCAGGACCGTGAAGGTTGGAAGCATGCTGAAGAGGCCTTCATCCTGCAGTGGATCGATACAGGCTGATGATGATGATGATAATGATATATATATATATATATATATATATATATATATATATATATATATATATATATATATATATATATATATATATGTATATGCGGCAAGTGGTATTTAAAATCTATATTTCAAACGCATACCCACTCTTAGAATATATAAAAATTATCCAGACCTGATTTAAAAATCCAAAAATTAAAACAAAATCAGTCAAATGTTTAAAGCAATACGTACCACAACAAACTCGTGCTCACGTAAATCGTCTTTGCATGTCATACAATAGTACAAACTGTCTACTCCTTTCCATCCAAATCCTGAACCATCTTTCACGCTTGTATGACGATTTTACTAGCACTTGCTACTAAAATCAGCCAATTCTTAATTTATTTCTTTCTTCCCCCAACATGACTCCGTATAACCCCGACATTTTCAATGAATCAGGGCAAGAAATTTCGTTGACATGGAATTACAAAATTTGAAGTCAAATTTTTGTTCGATATTTGTATCCATTTTATAAATCGCAGAACACACTTAAGGTCGACTAACCTAAACAACAGCTGTAAATAAACTGGTTGGCAGATTGCGCCAAAAGTCTATGTACACTGTTTGCAATTTTCAGCGAAACAATTTTTGTGTTATTAAATACTTGTGGTAGGACTAAACGAACTATGTCTCATTCGATTACTAAATAATAAAACCGGTTTCGTTGTTTAACGATTCATCAGTTAAGTTAGCATGTTTATTTCCCGAAATAATCTATTCTATTTTATTTAACCTAGTTTTTGAGTTAACCCTGTGGCTCTTACGCGTTTCTACTGAAATTGCACCTATTGTAGGAGTTTTTGTTGTTGGGGGCTTCTATGTAGCCCAGCAGGTGCCGAATTAACAGCTGGCATACAAATCTAAAATATTTCGGGAGGTTTAAATGAAGCTTTTCCAGACTCAGGTCGTAAGGCTTGAAATCTTGTGAGCTGGAAGGACGAAAAACGCGTTTTCCTGAGGTTTTTTTCTCTTCTGAAAATTGATTTGTGAATGGAACATTGTTCACGTTGGTGCTGTATTCTGGTGTGAGAATGCTTACTGGGTGTTGTGTTGGTGGAATGGGTCTAATTGTGATTAAATTAGACCATGCACTTTCTGGAGTTTGTTTGTAAGTCCAGACATGGTTTTGGCTTGTGTCGAGATTTGATCTGTCTGGCCAACAGAATATTTCTGGTCACTCGTGCAATTCTTCTTGGGTGTTGATTGGTGGTCTTTCTTCACTTGATTCTTGGGACGCTTTTGATTTTGCGTCTTTGGAGCAGAGCTACGTATTGATTTTCTCTTTTGAAATTCTACTTCAACGGGCTGATAGCAGAGTTCAATGAGCTTTAGAATTTTCTTCCATCATGTGGAATTTGTAGAATTTTCTTTCCATAGCTTGATGACTTGTACTATTGCGATGGGTTTCTTTTCTTTGTTATGCTAGTATTACTAGTTGGATTGAACCCTAATGGTGGAGTTCCGTTCTGACATCCTCAGTCGGAATTATTTCCAGAACACCTTTTATCAAGATGCGAAGGAATTGTTTGCCTGAGGTTGTTAGGAATAGCAATTCTCGTCGAAAAGCTTTTTAACGACTTCTCTGTTTGGTTCCGTTTTGGGGCAATGGGACAATCAGTCCCCCTCCCGGTTTTGTCGTGGCTGGTGCGACAGCTAATTTGTGTTTCTTTAGAAAGCTCATCACTTACTGAAAAGCCGCTTTGTCTCGCAAGACAAACGGCGTCAGTTTGGATTGAACACCAGGATCATTCTGGCGCTTACTTGAAGTTTTTTTCCGTCACAGACTGTTCTTCTAGTTTGGTGGTCGAAACTCAGAAGGAAGAAGCAATCAATGTTTCTAGAGGTTGAATTTCCTCAGAAGCTGGTCTCTAGCGGTTGGCTTTCCTCAGAAGCTGGCATTATTTTTTTCCTTCTTCTTCTTCTTGACTTGGCGGACACCTGCTGGAATCCGTCATCGATGGAGACTTTTCAATGATTTCCTTCTTCGGAATCGGACTGAATTTCGATGATTTGTACTCACTCACATCTCCATTTTGACTCTCCTCAGTCGAAGTAATCGGAGAGTCTAGGTGACCGTTATATGGTAACGCCATCTAGCGGTCGACGTTTTACTAGCATATTTCGACCTCTAACTTGCGACATGTGTTAACCCTTGCGGGCTAGGTTTAAATAAAAGAGAAGCAAAGTCTTGTCTACTTGATCGTACTAATTATCAATATATAATAATTAACTGTGTAACTATAAGTTTTCAGGTGACTTAAGGCCAAGTATTACCAAGAGATATTCTCTAATGTGGAAACTTTTGCTACAACTTTCCAATAGTATAAATGTATAATTAAGTCTATATTAACCCATAGAAAACAGTGCTTATTTAATTGTTGGAAGCAAGCAATAATCTACTATGCTCCAGTTACCAGGAAAAATGCGCACACCGTCAGGTATTACCATTTCGTAATTCAATCTCAATAGCAAATCTGATTATGGAAAATTCTTATCATACCACCTATAGCTTCGATTAATTTTCATTAATGCTCACTTATTAAAATCAATCCACATCTTTAAAAGTATTTTAAAACCTTATTGATAACCTTGATAACCAAAGGTATATCAAAATAAAGTACAAATATCAAAGCATATTTAATTATAATGCAATCACAGCTAAACGCAAACCAATCTACAATCAATAAAATAAATATAAGTACTTAATATGTCATAAATGTTTAAATGGACGAACCAATAAATTGTGATGGTGCTGAGTAGTGAAATAAAACTGAAACGTTTTCCACTACTTCGTTCTTAAATTCGGGTCTGTTGTCAGTTAGTTATGCAGTTATGTGTCAAGTTATGCAGTTATGTGTATCTCCGAACGAGAATTATCTGATAATACTCTGTATTATCTGATAATTATCTGATAATAATAAAATATGGAAGTGTTTGATCAGATTTTGAAAATTTGTCTAAAAATGCTAGGAATTTGTCTTAATAAGTAATTTAAGTAAATAATAATAATTATTTTAGTAAGTAATTAGTAAATAATTTGTCTTAATGAGGTTATTTTTATTAAAAAATCAACAATTATAACAATAAATTAATTAATTGTGTATTCTCCGTCATTGTTCACGACCTGTTCCACCTCTCTACCAATTTATTGATGCCGTTTCGCCAGAAATCCAAAGGGACTTTAAATTTTTAACTTAAAAATTTTTTGAGTTTTGAGAGAAATTCACCGTCGAATGTTACGCCCCTCATAGGGTTGGACAGCGAACGGAAGAGGTGATAATCCATGGCGCAAGATCTGGAGAGTACGGCGGACGCGGAAAAACCTCTCATTCGACATCATTCAGGACCTCCTTAACGATGTTTGATGTGTGAGGTCGTACATTGTTATGGAGCAAGAGGACTTGGCCTTGTCAACCGGGTCGTTTCAGTTGAATAACCTCTCTTGTACTACTTTGGGCTGTCTCCTATAACCTTTACTTCATGTTGACGTAGATACACCATTTTCATTTCCTATGACGATTCTGTACAAGAATCGTTGCTGGTTGCTTGGTATCGGGCGAGATTTTAAGCAGTTTTGTTGGGGCGATTTTCCCTGTTGTCATCGATTAGTTGTGTGGCACTGAAGCTCCAGGTTTTTAAATACATCTCATAGACTGAAGATGTCGGGAGATTGTCGCAAGGCCGAAGTCTATCTTCTCAGCCAATTCTCGGCATGTCTGATGGCGATGCATTTTCAAAAATGGCTTGAGGTGCGCCTCGTAGAAGTCGAATGCTCAATCAGAGCGGGGTGAATCGTTCATGTTAAACTTCATGTTTAGCATCCTCGCAAATATCGTGAACACTTTATGTAGCTTTTTGAACACGAAGAAAGTCGAAATCTATTTTCAACATTGCAATAGCAAATGTTGAAAATCAGGTTTTTACTTACTTACTTTTGCTTTTAAATAATACTTAAAATCCCTTTCCCAATAGTGGTATATTTTTGTTCCGTTTCATTAAGTGTTCGTGAAGCAAAACCGATTCGTTAATACACAAAATTCAAACTTTTTTTTTGCCACATGAAAACGTTTGTCTAGTTTAGATAGTAATATGGCGAATTAACAAGAATATATTAGTTAAAAAATTAACTTATTAACTTATGAATTAATTAATTAATTATTAAGCACTAATCAGTTATCATACCACGACTCTATTTCCCTTGTTCGTAACTCACGTAATCAAAGTTATCGTCTTGACTAGCCGCAGCTTTTTGGGTTTCTAATGGATTTGGAGATGTTGGTACAGACAATTCGGAGCTATGAGGGATTGGTCTTTTTGCTGATGACAGGTCTGGGTATTTTATGGTGTGTTTCGACTTAGTTGTGCTACCCTTTATAGCAGTCAAACAAAAATAACAATCACTTACGTGATATTTTAGTTCCGTCCAAATCATTGGCACAGCAAAGGCTATTTGCCTAGAACCCTTAACTCAACCTAGCAGACGACTCACATATGTTACACAGCAGATGTGGGACCCAGGATTTATCTTGACGTTACTAATTGAACTACTAATAGTCTGGAATTTCGACACTGAGAAGTAAAAATGAATTCTCCACACATATAACAAAAACTATCCGGGTGATTTAAACATTTCCGTGGTATTTTGCAATTTCAATTGCAAATTATAATTACTGTGAATTACTGTGACTAACCAATTACTGTGAAATTACAGTTTCACAGCCTTAACGAATATTGATAATTTTAAATTTGTTGACTATGATAGTTATCTAACTTCAAAAATGACGTTATTCAAACATAAACACGTACATGGGGTGAAGTAATTGAATATGTAACTGTCACAAAAAAACTGAGGGTGACTGAAAAAAATAACATTGTTTTGCAATGAGAGTAATAAGCACAATCAAATACACTACAAAATTCCTATGACAAAAACAGTTTTCATCAGTGATAATTTGGGGGGTCCGATCCCAAATACAAAAGGTTTATTAAAACCGGAGTATCGTAAAGTTGGGACAATAATCAACGGGTTGCTTTAAACAATTGAATGCTTGAATAAGCGACTGGGACTTTTGCGTCTCTATTTAAACAAGGGGTAAAATGTTTTGCAGTTATTGTGAAATTTTTGATGAATAATATTGGTATCGGCAATATTCGGTGAGTTCTAAAAATGATGTGATGTTTTTTTTATGTTTTGGGTAATAGAAAGTCTTTTACAGCATTGATCTTGTTAGGGTTTGCTTTGACAATTTCATTGGTTACTTTATGTCCTAGATAAGTTATATCATTGTGCAGAAATTCGCTGTCATCTCTCTGTCTTTTGAAATTTGATTTTGTTAAAATTTGATATTTGAAATTTGACTAAATATGTGGCATACATTTCCAGTAAATATATTATAGATACATTTGAGATTATTAAGCTTTTAAAATGTTGCGGTTTATCTGAAGGAACGCAGAAGACTTTAAGAATGTTTCTAGCTTCAGGCTATTGTATTAGATCGAGTCATAAATAACTTCCGATGCAGCTAGATGGAACTATGAGCCACTGGGACAAAAGCGTTTTTGCTTTCACTCTAAATAAATAAGGGTACAGTTAGTCTTCTGCCAACTGTTTTGTGTGGTGCACGTTACATTAAACTTTTGTTTCTAACGCTTAAAATAGACAGTGCATATTTATCATGTGATACTTTAGGAATATAAACAAGGCAATAGTGCTAAGGCAAAAGCTGCAATGAACACGGTGAAGGACTAATAACCGATCGGGCAGCTAGAAATTGGTTTGCCAAATTCCGTTCTAGAGATACGACCTTAAAAGGCGAATCGAAGGCGGGCTTCCTTGCGACCTTGACGATTTTAAACCTTTTAGAGGCAATATTGAAGTAAAATCAACGAGATGTAGCAGAGCCACCTGAAGAGTGGGGGAAGTCAGGGGTTAGGAGTATGGGTACCTCACAATTTTAGTAAACGGAATAAAGAAGATCACATGTTACTCGCCCCAAGACTGCTCTCACGGGTAAAAATCGAGCTTTTTTTAGGCAGTATTATAAAAGGCGATAAAAATAGGTTACATATGATAATATCATTCGCAAAAGACAGTGGCTTGATAAGGATCAACCACTGCTATCAGATCCGAAAGTAAACATCCATGGAAAAAATATTTTATTGTGTATATAGTGAGATTGTCGAGGAATAATTCGCGAGTTGTTGCGAGTTGTTGAAGATACACACATCCAGAAGCTGCAAAGAGTAAAAGTGTTAAAAATGTGGCAATCTTGGCCAGATAATGATCATTGTGCTTCCGGTATGCCTAATTATAAAAGAAAACATTTATCAATGCTAAGAAAATTGTTAAAAATGTGTAGATTTATTTATTGAATAAAGAGCTTAATGTAAATGCAGCCGCAGCAGAAACGTCTTCATTAACGAAAACTCCATTGTCTACAGTTAAAGATACTGTGATGAAGCCAATTAAAGCCAAAAAAGTCCGTAGTAATTATTATAAAAGCAAATGTGTTGATGAAAGCGACAAAGACTAATTCGAAGCAAAATTTATGCTATCTATAAAGAGCAAACTGTGCCTACATTGCATGCAATGCAACAGAAAGTAAGGAAATATGAAACCAACATTATTTGCAGCAGAATTAATCTGCGGAGAATATTATCTCAAATGGGTATTGCATATCAGACCATTAATAAAAGACAAATATTAATGGAATCACAATTACTGCGACAATGGCGGTTTGACTACTTAAACTCTATAAAAAAATACAGATTAGAAAATCATTCCATTATCTACCTTGATGAAACATGGTTCGATACACATGAGACGCCAGCAAAAGGATGGGTAGATACATCAAGAAAATGCCAAATCAAAGCTCCAGCAAATAAAGGAAAAATAATTACAATTTTACTTGCTCGTTCCGAGGATGGATGGATTCCAAATTGTTTACGGTTGTCCGGTCCAAAAATATTAAACATTCATCTTTGGACTACCATGACGACACCACAGCTGAACTTTAAGAAGATTGGTTTATAAATAGCCTTCTGCCCAATGTGCCTAAGGAAAGCGTAATTGCAAAGAACAATGCTAGTTATTATAACCGCCAAAAAAATAAAATAGCATGCAAATAACCCTGAATTGGAAATCGAAGGAACTTTACACCTTGCAGTTTTACATTAAATATTGGGTGTTACTAGTACTTATAATTAATATTGCAAGGAAATCGAAACAAATATAAATATAATAGTATAATATTAAAGGTTTATATCACAGGCACAGTTCGCAGTTATATTCAGTGCTTCATCGTTGAGATCGTGGATATGTTGCGGGGAGCCTCTCAAGCATACGTCGGGACATTCCAAGCCAAGGTGGGCAATAGATTGTTCTTCAGCACCACATTTATCGCATCTAGGGTTCTCCGTGGCTCCCCATTGGGCCAGGCTCTTGTTGCAAATTCCGTGACCTGTTCGGATCATGTTTAGGTTGCACCACAGTTGGTTGGTTGGTTTGGTTGTTGAGTCAGGTACCGGATGGGAGTTTGTGCTGTTTCGTTCTCTCCATTGATGATTCCTAGTGTTCATTGCAGTGGAAGTTTATCAGCTGGTTGGCGGTTGCCGCGGGCGATTATCTGGACTTCAATCTCTGTTCTTGGTGTTTAAAAGGAGCAGCGTGGATGTGGATAGGAAGAGTGGGATTGGTATTATATTTATCAAACTGTGACTTTAGGGTAGTAAGGCGTTTGGTTTGAGGCAGGACAATGTTGCTCAGAACGGACAGCCATTGAAGGGGAATGGTTCGTATGGTTCCAGATATAGTTCTCATGGCCCGGTTTAGCTGCGTATTAATGAGTCTCGTTTGACAACTATTAGCCCAGACAGGTGTGCTATAGTCTCTAAAATCATCTACCAGATTAATTTTTTCTTGGTCAAAATATTCATAGGCTTCTTCATCATTTCGATAATAATTTTCATCGGTGTAATTTTGTTGATTGATTAGTTGAATATTTAGTATCTTGGATAATATGACTGAGAATTTTGTCTTCATTATTTTCGATCGTATAATTAATTAGTGTGTTGTCTGATGCCTCCACTGGATGTGTTCATATGGTCCTGTATATTTCCTCTTACTATTGACGATGTTATTTGCGTTTAACACAATGATTATGGATATTAAAATTATTAAATAATAGTTGTAAATACTTCTTTTTTTAAATTTTTTAAAGAAACTTTGTTTTCACCATGTCGGATTTGAACGTCTATAAATACTTTGCCATTATAAGAATCTTTGAGTGTTTCCGAAGTGATTTTGTTGATCTTCATTAACAAAATTATTATTATTATTATTGAAGTTGTAGTTTGTTTTGTAGTTTGTAGTTTGTAGTTTGCATTTGTAGTTTGTTTTGTGCTAATGCTGCCACGGTTTTTATAACATTGGAAATTTTCATTTTCTTTTGCGTAATCAATTTTTTGTTCTAATGAATTATGGTTCTTTAATCGAATGATTTTAATGAATGAATGTGGTAGTTGGGACCACTTATGAGCGTTTGTAGATAAATATTTTTCTATACTTTTGTTTTTAAAATGTTTAGTTCTCTAACATCATTCGTCATATTAATTTTTGAAAGCAATAAAGTTGTAATGTCTAGCAATCTTACACTAAATTGCTGATGATTTTCTTTTCCTTTCAGGCCTTGTCGTAATAATATATTGGACTACATAATCTATTGATCTTCTGTCCTAGAGAGTATTAACTATGGCGCTTTTTAATAACTCCAAGTGGTGTAGTTCTACGCGTGAAGCTACTCAATTAGGGCTCCTTACCAATTAATTTAATTAGTATTGTATCGAATAAACATATATTAATTGATGCGTTATCATTCGTTCTGTCTTGATATTTATTTAGAATATTATCCTAAAGATTTATAAATCGATTAATTTATTTTATATTTCCGTTCGAGGTTAGGTATATCACGTCAAAAATGTAAACGTGTGTCTAGTAAGAACAAATTAAAACTGCACATTGGTGACACAATGTGGAAATTAAATGAAAACTATAAAATTCATATATAACGAATACTAGTTGTACAGAAACTATTTTCGACCAGAAATAATATTAACAACAAGCAAGATGTAACAAAGAATAAAAATACGATTTGTACTAAGCTTAAAATAGAAAAAATGCGTGTTAAAATAAGAAATTATAGAAGTCTGCAAACAAGAAACATCAAGACCTAAAATAAAGTATACAGTAACAACATATCAAGAGAATATCAACAAATATGTAGAAACCTAGATGAAGAATAGATGATAAAACACCATCAAGAACTAGAAACTGACTGAGAAAATAAATATAAACAAACCTGACTCCGACTCATCGCCAGAAGGAGAAACGGAAATGCAGAAAACAAATAAATCATCTTACAGTACAGAAGAACATAATAATCCTAAGTCCGTAAATATGGAAGAAATCAAGAATACACTTCTAAGTATAGAGTGATATATAAGACAACTGAGTGCAGAGGTTTATAATAATAGCGACGAAACAAAAAAGTTAAGGGAGGCAATGATTAAAATGCAGAATTAATGGAAGAAAGAGAAAGAAAGGAAGAAATAAAAAAGAAGAAGAAAAAGGAAAATAAAAGGAAGAAGAATAATGTGGAATTGTGGAATATTTCCAACTTTGTAACGAATTCAGACAATTTGGCATTAGCATTTTAAATTCATTACCGAAAATGTTGGTGCTGAGTCGGAAATATACTTAATAATAAGAAACATTACTACGATAATGGAAAAAAATAGATGCTCTTACAGTAGTGTGGCTCTTGCCTTCATTCCTATTGTAATTAAATAAATAAGCAAAGAATAATATCTAAAATTTTTAATATATTTAAAATTGTATGTATAACAATTGTTTTGACACACAGTGCCTTTTTCAAATACGAACTATGTTAGAGTTTAACATAGTTCCTTGTGCAATTGTTATCTTCGTTCAATGATTCAAAGTTCCAAGCCATGCTTCACTATTCTCTGGACGTGTAAGTATTGCTGAGTTGAGCGATGCTTGTTGTTTACTTGACATGCATTGTTGCTCTTATAGTAAATCGGTGAAATCAAATATATGTTGGATAATGATTTGAACAACTTCGCTAGTTTTCTTCACACAACAAAATATAACTCTGCATATTCCATTTTTTATATTTCGGTTTCAAAATAATTGTTATATTAAAATAATGTTATCTAAATTACATGTAAAAAATGTGAAATAATAAAAACAAACACCGACCACTATCAGTGGTAAAATTCCCAACATACTGTTTCTGAGTTATCTATATATGAACGAGGGAAACCAAATTTTGCATCTATTTACAGTATACTAATATATGCTGAAACAACAAATTCCAATACCCAGGATAAATACTTTTATGTAACTAAAAATATATTGATTATAGAGCCTGTCTAAAACTGATATATTACTGCAAACTACTGACACTAACTATAATTTCTTACAATAAGACAGAGAATATAACTGGACTTCAATATTCTACAACGCTTTAAACTTAGATTCTAAGTTACATTTATTTATAAAAATATTGTTGCAGATGACGCTGGGAAACGTTTTTCTAAAACGTTCTTTTCTGTGAAGTATATTCCTTCAATAGGATTGGGTCGATTACTATCACTGGGTATTCTTATCAGTTTCATGAGTCAATACATGTATAAAAATAGATAATTGCGATTCTTAAGGATATGTAAATTAAGAAGTAGAAGCCGTTGTAGTTCAGACGGTGATTGTTAGTTATTTGAGGTACTTTTGTAATGGTTTAGGTTAATCTGGATTTCGTCGTTCGTTTTTAGATTGATCAAATTCAAACTGATTGATAGTGGATGAAATAGTGATTTGTAAGGATGCATTTTGAGATCTCGGTGTAGAATTCTGCGAACACTTGCGAGCTTTCATGCAGCACTGCGAGCGCTGCCGCGAGTTTTCATGCAGATCGCCGGGGTGACCGCTCAACCGAAGCTCTGACAGCGGCCACATTTTCCGGTCCTGTTACGGTTCAAGGCCTGCCAGGAGGTTTCTTTTTTAATATCTCTCTGAAGTTTGACACCCAAACACCAATGGTATTCTTATCAGGAACGGGGTCATGTCGCCGAAGCGCGAAGCGAGTGCGAAAGGCACGCTGCGTCAATATCGGCGAACCGCCATTTCTAATGAAGTCATCGACGACGAATGCGCGGTGCACTCCCAACCAAGCCATGATGCAGACTGGAAACGGCATGTGTGTAGCCGTGCTTCGACGCAGACTGCGGCGCCCCCACTCCGATACCAGTTATGTCCAACTAAAATCAGGGAGGTCATTCTGCCGCACCCTGTATAATGTTAATTACTGTTAATACACTGTTAATATACTGTTAATATACTATTAATATACTGTTAATACACCTTTAATAAACTGTTAATATATTGTTAATATACTGTTAATATACTTTTGATAACTGTTAATATAACTGTAATAGTTTCGTTAACATTTTTATAATTGCTATATGTTTTAAAGTTTATTATTAGATTGCTTTCATATAAGAATTTTTAAATTTTTCCACATGGTTTACGAAAATATGTGAAAGGGATGTGTGTGAGTGAATGTGTGTGAATAAATGAATTGTGATGATATGAATGAATAGATATTTTCATTCTTTTATGAGTATGTTTTTTGTAAAATTTTTGTTTTATAATATTATATGTTATTCGCTCTGAATGACCATTGTTTATGGAAATTTTTTATTGGTGTTTATTTCCTTATTAAAATATTGGTCAGTCTGTCTATAAAGCTATGATGTTATGTTGTTGGGAAAGTAATTATTTGTTATACATTTTGGTATCTGCATGAGAGGGTTTGCGAAATATTTTGAAACTATGTTTGTTCGAGATCCATGAAATTGTTAAATCCAAGAAGTTTAAACACTGTTTTCTTTTTATTCAACTGAAAATATGGAATTTTTATGGATTGAATTAATCTGTTCTAGATACACACTTAATTGTTTGTTTATACCGACAAAGCATGCCAAAATGTCGTATGTATATCAATACCAATTTAGCCTTAACCAGTTAGCCGCGGGGCCTAAGGCAACAGCCTGAAAATATTGGTAGTTAGCGTGGTAGCGGGTTCGATCCCGCACTTGGTTTCGGACTTTTTCTAAACGTTTACAAATATTTCTACACAAGAGTGTTTAATCTGACAAGAAATTACCCCCCGGTTACTCCAGTTCGAGTCAGGGTAAGGCCGAGATGCCTTCTGAGGGATTTCTAAGTTGGTCACTCGCAAGTCGGTGGGCTTCTCGAAAGAGACTTATGGTTAAGCACAAACCCCGGTCAGCTTACGATCGGGCTGTCAATCGACGGTATGCCGAAAGGTGTTTTTGGTAGTCATTAACAGTGGTTCGGAACCCACGTTAAGCTGTACGTCCTGTCGCTAAATAGCCATCTTAGTTGCTGATGCGCCTCTAACCTTAAAACTTTGTACTCTGTTGTAAAAAGTGTATTAAATTAAAAAAAATGGAATGTACAAACAATTAGCAATTTTATAACTTCCATGCTGATAGCTTGCCTAACATTATTTTAATTAATTATTTTTCTACCAGCGGTATTGCGTCTTGTGAGATGCTAAGGAATTAATTCTGGACATCAAATTATATTAATCTGGCATAGTTGAACTGTAATGTTGTTTATTTTTTCAACTAATTCTTATGAATGCAGTAAGTTAAGAAATTAGCAATAAAATGTAATAATATCTCTTAGGTATCTTGACATTTTATAAGCAAGTAGGTAAATAAAACTCAACACACTTTTATTGGATAATTTGGTTTATGAAGTTTAATTCAGAAATACATTTGCGGAGATTGCAGATTCATAAAAATCAATGGATATTTGGTTTTATCGGGTATTATACTTCAATTTTACCTTTATTTCGTCGTTCGTCTGATATACCTCTGTGGGATCCTTAGACAACATTTGGTACTTTTCTGCCTTCATAAATTCTAAGTTTTTTTAATATATATGTTCTCTTTTATGACTATCGCCGTATTTCATTTATCAGACTGTGAAGAAGTCATTTTTATTCGCATATGTTATTTCGCGTCGTTTAAAATCTTTGTTCTCAAGTTTTATGTAAGGATCACAGATATTTTTTCCGAAAATAATTTAAATGCACTGCACTTCATTTCACCTTGAAGATAAGATTTCTTAAGAAAAAGATCATGCTCATCATATGGTAGAGTTCAGTAGCGGCTCGTGACTTTTTAAAGTGTGAGTAGAGGCGTAGAAGAAAACAGTGTTGCTGAAGATTTTTTTTGCTTGCCTCTTCCTCTTTTTTACTTTTCCTGCTATTGAAATCCTATACAGGAGGTGAACCAGGAACATGAGTTAAAGGAAAGAAACTGAACGGATATAAAATAGAGTGTTTTGCCATGAAAAATTGTTTACTGTGATAAATGCTAGAAGGGTGGTGCCCCAACGCCCACCCTCACGAGCCGCCACTGGTAGAGTTATAACTTATATATATATATATATATATATATATATATATATATATATATATATATATATATATATATATATATATATATATATATATATATAAGAAAAAAATAACAAGCTTTATATGGTTCCTCCAATTAACATTCTTCCCGATAATTGTAGACTTTTATGGGAGTCAAAATTTTTATATGCGAAGAAAATTATAAGAAAACATTCGCCGGTTTAATATAGAGAAATCTCAACATTTTCAGAACACATTTCTTGAGATCAGTAAGAAGGTAACACGATACCATGGATAGAGAAGTCTTTTACATCAACCCAAGAGTCCATATTCAGTCCCATCTTCTATATTTATCACATCTAACACCCTTCTATTATCAGTATACAGAAATTTTACGAAAGCATTAATTTAATTGTTAAAAAGCTGACAAGACGTCAGACATAAGAAAGATGAGAAATATTTTCACAACAAAGCTTCCAACCTAAGAAGTGATCAATGGAGTAGTGGGGTAACAGGTCAGAGATAAGTAAGAAAAAGCACAATTGGGAAAATACATTTTTATTCGTAATTTTTAAGTTAAGTTTAAAAGCATATGCATTTGTTCTTCACGCATCTTCCACCAATATAGCGACGTATTTTGCAAGAAATGTTGCATTTAAAAGGTATACAAAAAGTTTTCTCTTGAATACCATCTGAAAAATAAAAATAATTTTCGTATATCATTAGAGAGAGATTAGTTCTTTTAAACAGTCAAAACGATATATATATATATATATATATATATATATATATATATATATATATATATATATATATATATATATATATGTTCCGAAAGACTTCCGCGGTCGGTAATATTACAATTACTAGATTCTCGGATAGAACCGCGTTTTAAATTAATAAAATCTCGACGTTTCAGCTTCCACTTTCAAGCCATTTTCAAGATAATCTAGTTGATTTACTTCGAAGTCTCAATCTGCCTACTCCCCATAGTTCACAACCAGAAAAGAACGTGGACGGCGCGACCTCTGTATTGTATATATATATATATATATATATATATATATATATATATATATATATATATATATATATATATATATATATATATATATACACACATATCATACATATCTGTATTGTATATATATGTATATATATATATATATATATATATATATATATATATATATATATATATATATATATATACATATATATATATATATATATATATATATATATATATATATATATATATATATATATATATATATCGTCCTTGACGGATGTAGACGTATGCTTACGTGAAATCGCCCATCATGTGTCGGGGTCCAGGCAGGTCTGAACCGGAACACATTGCCGGTTTCAGGTACAAACCGGGGTACCAGGTATGCATGAGAGGTTGCAAGTGGGACCGTGGAGAATATTAAAAATATTCAAAAACAAAGAAAATTTATCCGTGTTCCACAAAAATTTTGCTGACTCCTTGGTGATGGCTAAGGAATTTGCAATATTACAGTGGATCTCTGCTAAATTTCCCTTTTTTAGTATTCTCCGCGGGTCCACTTACAATTTTTCAAAACATTTTTGTCTACAAGAGTATACATAAATACATTAAAGAGATTAAGAGTAGATGTGCGAAATCAATAATACGTAAGATAATAATAATCCGAAAGTACAATACAGGATACTACATATCATGATATGTCATAGCAATCAAGTCAAAAATAAACATCCTGAAAGGTAAAAATTCCCGATATATAAAAATTTAACCAAAAACAATAGAAATTATAACAATCTATTTCTCAATACAGAAATATCAAATATAGTATCAAAATTGGAACAGTAGTAGAATAAATTAAATAAGTAAATAAGAAACAAATCGATACAGATACCAAAATATTAAAGGTGACAAAAACAGTATTTGGTATTATAAAAATTAACATAATAAAAAACAGACCGGATTGTGGAGTGAATGCATAATAGAGACTACTGAATAGAAGAAATGTATCTTGAATATACATAGAAGAATGATTACTAGAAATATATAGATGGAATGGATAATCTAGGATGAAGAGATCATGTGATATCGAAATATTACTTTCCAAATATGCTCCGCTTAGTATACATTAGACTGACGTTAGAAATAAGGAGGAAAACGAAATGGAATTGAAGCTACTGGAAGAACAAGGAAAAACAAAATTGAGAAAGTATAGCAAGTAATAATAAAAGTAAAACTAAATAAAGCAGTAGTATTAAGGAACGAATTTAGGGAAAGAATGAAGATAGGCAGACGTAGTGTCCAAAACTATTTGCTAAAATATTTAAATCATTTAGAAATGAATGTCACTACAAATAAAACTGAACTATATAAATAAACAAAATATATAAACGCCGCATAACAGAAATTATAAATAGAAACATAACCTGAAAATTCACACCGTGGTTTAAGAAAGGAAAAGGCAAAACAGCCAACAAAACAGCAAATTCACTATATTACACGTAGGCCAGAAGGATCGAGTAATAATCATAATTATAAAATATAAAAAGCTGGGTAATGCTTGTGAATGAATAAAATGAGTATCTTTTACCAACGGACACTTTAACAAATTTTGAACAAGGGAGGCTTTAGTCATGATGTATGAAAAATATTAACTTTCAATTGACTTATGATGACTTATTTATACATTCTACCTTTTCGAATGCCTGTTTTTTGATTATCAGCATCTAAATCTGTAGAATAAACAGTCGTAATAAAGGCACTGAGAGTAAATATGAATATTATCATTGAAACATTCATTTTTGGCGCAATTAACTTTCTTACAAGAATGTTTTACATGAACTATTAATATATAATTTTCATATAGGTGTTATTCTGCATTTATATATGTAGTATAATTAAAGAAAATCTAAATAATTATCAGCATATTTAAAATTTTTATTTACATTCATTTAAAAAGTGCTTTTTTAAGTGGCAAATTTTGTTATTTTAAAGTGTTTACATTTTTGTTACAGTATTGTATTTAACAGTTCAAAAACATACATACATTAGTCAGAGTGAGCCAGGTCAAATATATAAATTCGGTAGCTGTGGGTTACAATGTATATGTGACCGATATTACTTTTTCGAGCCATAATTGATAAATATTTAATAGGCGTGCATCGTATTTCAATCATTCACTGAATAAGTTTGTTAATGCGATGATTATATTGTTCAGAAAAACGTTGAGAATAAAATGGAAATACATGCTGTCAAAAAATTACCAAGAATTGATCATTAGATAACCCGCTTAAAGGGATTGTCAAAATTCTTTTTATTTCTACGTTGACACAACTGTCCTTTATACTGACGCGAAGATTGAACGTCATCTGTGTTTTAATTTGTTTACAGTGCTCGATTTTATCACTTCTTCTCAAGTATGTTTTTTACGATGGATAAAACCATCGAACAAAGAAATTTGTCTCAAATTTTGTATTGCAAATAGAATTTCGTGTACCTAGTCGCTGAAAATATTGCAGAAGGGTTACGGTGAATCGACTTTATCAAAAACACGTCCATATGAGTGGTACAGTGCATTCAAAACCGGTCGAGATGTGGTGAAAGATTTGTCTCGCTCTGGTAGGCCATCAACGTGTTCAACTGAAGTTAACATCGCTAAGTGAAGGAAATGGTGATTCAAAATCTTTCTGTTTCACGAAACAATTAGTACCATTTTAAGGGCATGAAACGCATTGCCACTCCACTAGTGCCAAAATACCTAATTTTTTTTCAGAAACTCAATCGCGTAAAGGTAGCTGAAGACATGTTAGAACGAGTCAATTCCGACTCCACATTCATAAAACGCATGGTAACTAGTGATGAGACATGGGTATATGAGTTTGACATGCAAACCAGTCATCAAGCTTCGGAATGGCGCCTTCCAACTAAGCTGAAACCGAAAAAACCACATCAAAGTCGATGAAAAGTTAAGGTGATGTTAACTGTATATATATATATATATATATATATATATATATATATATATATATATATATATATATATATATATATATATATATATATATATATATATATATATATATATATATATATATGAGCAATGGTTAGTTGCTTCACTGGGAGGAAGCCCCACCTATCCCTTACATTGGAGGGCACATGTTTCGGCCTTTGATGGTTAGACTCCTAACTAGTGTTGTGTCGTCAGACGTAATCCAAAGAAATAAAAAAACTCCATTTATAAGCCATCCGACGAGAAGTCGGCGAAAACATGGGTTGTTTGACTGTGGGGAGGGACTCGCTATTTTTGGCGAGAGAGCATATGTCGGTACTTTCATGAGTCTAACCACCAACAGACGAAACATGTGCCCTAGATTGTAAGGGATGAATGGGGCTTCCTCCCAGTTAAGCAACTAATCATTGCTCATTATGGCGGAGACGCAGATTGTTGTGCGTACCACATGAGATTTTGGAACCCAACTGTCGGGGGTATATAACTCCTGACTTCTGTTTTCTCGTTGGACGCAGTCCAAAGAAGTCAAAAAACTCCATATATATATATAGCTTATAATTTTTTAAAATTTCGATGGTTTGTGAGAGAAAATTATTGCATCTTCCAATTTTTTTCCAAGATCTGCAGAGGTTTAATCGACTGTCCCGAAACTCTGGAGGTATTCATGCTTCATGTACCAAATATACACACTAGATTAACCCCGCATTTATTGATGTAGCCTAGTGGTAAAATATATTTCCGACACCTGCTTTTCATACATCTTTATATAAAATACTTCAACTTTCTTAAATTTTCCATTGAATAGATTGAAGATTGTACCGTCGTTGCAATTCGCCATTCTCCAGTATCACACTGAATATGTACGAGTACGTTGTAGCGTTCACAAATTCTTGATCGCTACAGGTAGCATTCGTAAATTGTTGATCACCACTGGTAGGTTTATTTCGGACAAATTCTTAACTGAAAGAGCTCCGGTATCGTTCGGATAAGGCAAGACAGTCTAACTCCAAATCTCCAGGTGAGCGGACGTTTTCGCGCCTTACCCTTCCGACCGAGGTACGTAGGTTTGCTGGCCAAGTCACGCTTGGGTTGATTTTTCTGATATTCTTATAGAGGGTTTTACGACCCGGCAGCAGAGAATCCGATCAACAGACATCAGGCCATTGAACGACCACCTATTACAGAGCCCGACCATCGTGGAAACCTTACACCTTTTTGGGGCCACATGGCACAGTAACCGGTTGGTCAGATCGAGATTATTTCGGGACCACCGCATAGGGATACCGGACTGCCCGCAGTCGTACTCAGTGTTTTTGGACACACAGTACCTTGACAGGCAAGGATAGACAACATTAGGAAATAAGGCCGGATAAACACTTTTTTTATTATATTTTCATGTACCGTTAAGGATTGCAATTACCAGTTATTTTTCACAAATACATTATTACCATAATTTCTTATACTGATAATGGTCACGTTATCATCTTATATTTTGTATCTATTTGCCGTCTGGCCATTCTTGGTTACCCAAGCGTTATATATTTATCTTTTTAATATTGTCAGAATAGAGGAAATAACCTCTAATTTGTAAGTATAGGGACATAGAGACCAGCTGGTGTAATTTGGAGGTGTGTATTTGATTTTTGATTTCTTTCATGGTAAGGTTTGGAGAACCACCTTCCCTAAACCTTCCCGTGTCTTTTGTTTGATAGTTTTAGTTATTCCTTTTTTGTGTGCTTTGTGTCGTTCTTTTTTTGAGTGTGCTTTTATAATATATATGTATAAAATTCTAGTAAACCGTTTTATTTAAGATAGACCCCTTCCCAGTTCCAGGGTCTTTTCCGATATATGAAGTAATCGGATGGCGCTCAACTTTTGTCGTGGCTTCATTCTGTCCTGGACCTTCTTCCCGGTGCTCCCGGTGAACAGCTGCCGTCGCTGTGATCTATATATTTTTTATTTTGTTTCAAAAGAGAAAATAATAGGTCACAACGTTTTTCTCAAGTGTTCCAAAAGGCATCTCAGGGTTTTACAAAGTCTGCTATCTCGACACCCACCTGGCCGGCGAGATCCCTAGATTTATCGCCTATAGAACCTGTATGAAGTAATATTGGTTGGACACAGGGTGATTCCAAAGTTGAGGCTTTTTTTTAACACCGCATAAAACTCGACAAAACAAACATTTTTTTAAATACAATTTTTTAAATATCTCTAAAGTTAGGCTGCTACAGCCTTTAATACATTTTAAAAAATCCAAGCCCGGCCCTTAAAATAATGTAAACAGATTTAATCGATCACTCGCAAATTCAAAATAAACAGAAGACAATTTAGAGGTGGAAGACCAAACCTCTAACTTACAGCTAACTTCATATGCCGCCATCTACCGGCGAGAAACCTTACCAAAAAGACCGCCGGTTTTTATGGACCAAGATTGAGGTTAGGTACAGATTTTGCGTCAAAACTCCTATAAATATAATTGAAAAGTGAATTAGTTGATATGCTGTTAATTTATGGAGAGTCCCTTCAAAGTGTCAATGCTTCATTTCAGCTATAAGCTGAACGTTTTCCTTTCCAGGTTCACCCATTGCCGAAATAATTTATTCCGGTTGTGTAAAGAGTAAGAGATACTCGCGATTTGAGGGGCCATCGAGGAGGGCACGCGGGAAGACCGAGAGTAACTGAAAATGTATAACGGGATAAACAAATTTTGAATCTTGTCGATGTAGACCCAACGCGAAATAGTATGGCGAGATGAACTGAGCCAAAAAACAAATTTACAACAATACGCGAAAATCAGTTCTAATTTCATATGCAACGAGTTCAAACCTTAGAGTCACAAGAATACAGTTCTGGGCATGGCTCTTACACCAACATGAGACGAATCAAAACTTTACCAGACTTAACCAGCTTTTTTGGTTATGGACGAGGCTTTATTTACCCCAAATGGAATTCACAATTCTCACAATAATCGTTTTCGGTCAGTTCATAATTCTCATGCTTCTAGAAAAACAAATTTTCAACATACGGACGAAAACCATCTCGAATTTTTACAAAATCATCTTCCCGGTCTTCTAGAAAATGTGCCTTTGAATGTCAAGCAGAACATGTGATTTTTAAACGATGGAGCGCCAGCCCATTTTAGGTGTGAAGCGCGGGACTTTTTAGACAAAACTTTTAGTAGTAAATGGGTAGGTCATGGAGGGCCAGATCTTAACCTTTGTGATTTTCTTATGGGGGTTACATGAAAAGCATAGTTTTTAAAATACTATTTAATACAAAGGAATAATTTATTGGTGGCATAAAACAGACTGATGAAGCATTTAGGGGAAGACCAATATCTTTATTACGTCGCAACCAACTTTGAACCTTTTCTTAAAGTACAAGACGAGGACCTGAATGAATGTTGCTTTCGAAATTAATATGGTAGGTTTTTCATCTTTAAGTTTTTTGAATTGGTTTTAGAAAAAACATGTTAATTTTATTGAGTTTTTCACTCTGTTAAAAAAAGTCTCAACTTGGTAATTACCCCGTATATAAAGGAAATATCTTTTTTTTATTACAAAATACCAATATGGGGTACACAAGAATTGGATAATTAATACAACAAAAGATATTTTTCATAGTTTCACGTTATTGCTCTTCAATATACATAAATTATACTTATTTATTTACATAATCCCAAGCTTTTCTATTTTTTAGTGTAAGAATCTCATGATAGTACGTTCTCTTGCCCTCTTCCAGTTTTATCTTCTGCTCACAGTACTGCTTGCTCCTACGTTACTCCTCTCTTTTCTGCAACAATTCGTAATTTATCTTTTGAAATTTGTCTGGATCTTCCCATATTTCTTCATAGCCCTTTCATTTCAAAAGCCTGTTTTTGCTCAATTTTCTTCATTTTTAAACATTTCTTCACCAACGGTAACTCTTGATTTGTAATTTTCAGAATTCAGAATTTTTCGTTTATAATTTACTTTTTCATTTTTGTACTATTTTTTTCATTATAAATAAAATTAGAAGTTATTAATGCTGGTTTATTTACTCGTATTAATTTGCCAATTTATGTGGAAGAAATGGATATTTTTCCAAGGTAAATGCCGTTAAATAACATTTGGTTTTTTCTTGTTATTTTTGAAACACCCTTTTTAATTTCATTATTTAGATTTGTCTTATTATTGAGTATTACTTCTAGGTGATTTGATATTTTTTTTGTTCTAACTACACAGGTCGATATGATTTTTTCAACATTGATGAGAATGCCGTTTTTGCCCTCCTCCTGCCCCCGCCGGGCCTTACCTCTTCAGAGGTCATGTCGGTGCAAATGGCTCTAGAAGGAAATCTCGTAAACCTATCTTCATGGTACCAGAGAGTCTGTCATAACTTCGATTCAGGTGAAGTTGACAGATTCCTGACTAACAACTCTCCAGTCATCATTGGAGGAGATTTCAGCGCACATAACCAAATGTGGGGTTCGAGACAGGAGAGGAGCAGACCTGCTATCTGTGGCGGATAGATACGGGATGAACCTCGTTATCCCAGACGAACCTTCCCGATTTCATAGCTTCTTAGATTTTTTTATCTTAAAGTTTGGCACCTCGGACTCCTGTCAAATTGCTCAGATTACGCATTCTAACAGACCTAGTCCCCCAGCAAGGTTCCCCTCTTGCTCTCGTAATTTTCAATGTCTATGGCGGACTTTCCAAAAGTTCCGCACATGGAGACTGCATTTTATGCTGATGCACTTCCAGGCTCCAAAGGCAGACGACGAAAGCCATGAAATGGTTGATCGAATGGAGATTAGCGATCAACCGCAGCAAAACCCAGGCCCGAAAATGACCCCTCAAGTCGGTCCTCGCAATCCTGCCTAAAAGATGGCAACTAAAACCCTCCGGATAAACGATAATGTCGCGACATCCGGAAACAAATCAGAGAATATAAGTCAGGGCCTATTTTCGTCTTGTTTATTTTTTTCCATCGGAATTCAGTTTTTGTTGCATTGGCCTATTAACACTTTAACCGAAAGATGGGTGTGTAAGACTAGTAGAGAAATTTTAAACTTAAATGTTGGCAACCTTGCTTTTCCGACTGAATTGTGGCTTTCTGTACCTTTCCCTCACCTCCTCCTATGAATTCCTAGATAACTGTTAGTTGTTTGGCCTAGAGAGATTGATTTGTCAGAACATACAGGTCTCACAGACCAGGTCTTTCGCCTTACGCAAATTATTTTTACTTTTCTCTTTATTATTTGTTGAATTGTTCATTATATTTGTACACAATAGAGAGAAAAAACTCATTAAGAAACATAAAAAAGTAAGTGTTACTCATACTGACTTTACTAGTCACGGCATGTAGATGTTGCAAGAATGCAGGATAGTTCCTCAGATGAAGCGATTACTTTAGCGATTCAGAAAATGATTTGGACAATATTTTGCTTGCTCAATTGCAAAAGCAGAGCGAGGAAACGGATGAAGAAGCTCTGATAGAAGGTGAGATTGTGCATGAAAATCAAACTATCGATGATGATGGTGTTTTTGATGTAGTTTAAGGTGCTGATGAGATGGTTGTTGAAGAAGAACAAATTCGATGACTAACTGATAATATATTTAGTCGGATGAGGAAAAATTAATCTGGATCACCCTATTTTTGGTCAACTAAAGAACCAAATAGAAATGTTGGAACCCCTGAGTAGAAATATTATTTGCGGATCAGCTGGTCTTGCAGCTCCTGCAACAGCTTTGGAAAGTATGCCTCACAAGGGCAAATTTGGAAACTTGTTTACCGATGATATGGTCCAAATGATTGTTACTTCTTCAAATCAAAAACATTCTTCTCTCAGAAGCCCATTACGTCCCAATACCGAAAAATCAAATTACCGATACATATACGTTATTGAAATGGAAGTTTATATTGGCTGGTTAGTTCTGTCGAGCACTCTGAAGAGTGCCCATGAAAAAATTAAATCATTGTTTTCAAAAGATGTTACCTAAACCGACCCTATTTCAATACTGCAATGTCTCAAAAATGTTTTGAAATTTTTGACCTCGGCCTTTCAGTTTAACGATTCAAGTACCCGTGAGTTGCGAAAGGCAACATATAAGGCAGCTCTTATTACCGAAATATTCATGCAATTTGTTTGAAATTCGCAAAAAGCATATTGTCCTACTAAAAATTTGATAATCGATGAAATTTAGTGTGTAGTAGTTAGTTACATTTAGTTTTTTTTTCCTTTATTTGGGTTTTTCGCCACTATCTAAAACTCAAAAAATATCAAAAATACCTGTTCTTATATAAAGAAAGAATCACTGGGTAAAAACAAAAAACCAAACGGAGATAAATTTCTCAGTGATTCTTTTTTGTAATAAATTTGCCTAACGAACAAAATTTTAAAGATATAAAAATGTTATAAAATTTTTTAACTTTTAACGTTAAAGTTTTGGAGGGTACTCTCCCCCCGTTTTCAAAACTAAACTAAAAAATAAACTATATTAATTTGTAATATATAAAGTAACGAGTGAAAGTAAATATATTTTTTTTTATGTCAACGATACTTACATTGACAATAGATTTTCATGACAGTGACATACTACCAAAAAATATATATATAGGTAATATTTACTGTGTGTTTGTTTATTGTACTGATTGTGTATTCAAATATTTAAATGTGTTGTGTAATATTAACTGTATTCTTTAGAATCGGGAACCATATTGAAAATAAATCTACCGAAGGCATAGCAATACTGTTATTATATATATATATATATATATATATATATATATATATATATATATATATATATATATATATATATATATATATATATATATATATATATATATATATATGAACACGCCACAATAATTCAGACATTACTTAGTAACATTTAGTGTTACAGTTGAAATTATTAGCAGTAATTTTTCACACCATGATACATTTTAAATGATTCGTGTTAAGAAACATATTATTAATTGTTTTATTGTATTAGCTATTTATGTTATATGCTGTTCATGTTCATTTGATGAAAAAGCTTCGTTAGTAAAATATTTAACAAAAAATTTATTGTCTGTTGAAAAATTCAGCGGGCAAGACTGTTTGTACCCTTTGTACATCATAGGGTAGAATAAATTTTTCTCTAGTATTCCATGAAGTAATCCAATGGGAATATCTAACTTGTCCCGCAACACGTCGAGTACTACTCGTAGAATCTTCTTCAACAAGATGTAATTGATTTTTCACTGCCGTTCATAAACTTGAAATCTCGGAGCCATCCTACCCGCCTCCAAAAGTTTTTGAAAAACTTGAAAAACCCAGACAAATGCTTGGCGAGTTGGAAGAGGCCTTTCTGGGTCGTTGCCCATAAGATACCGACACACACTGAAATATTTTTTGTTATTGTTATCAAATAACATTGTTTTCGATGTTGCCGCATCGATATTGGATGATGTTTCACGTGATGTTTTATTTTTGAAAATTTATTTTAACAATGTTTAGTGTATGTGTAGTTTATTCGTTGAATGATAACAAATTCATTGAAGAAAAACAACCACAATTTAAAATTATCATCCATCAAATAATTTATTAACCCCTGAGCTTGATAGAAATAGAAAATGGAATAGAATTTTTATCCAACTCGGCGTCTAAAATTTCTTCAAGGCATGTTTGCAATTCTTCTTTGTAAATATTAACAGTATTCATATTTAGACGTAAAGTTCCATCTGGTAGGGGCCGCACGGTGTAGACGCTTTTTCACGACGCGACAGTGGTCTTTTTGGATGATCGTGAAGAGAAATCGGGAAATGCAGACAGATTTGCACAAACACCTTTAAATTTTTTTCTATTTTACAACACCTTTCAATTATTAGATTTTAGTGATTTTTCATGTCAATTCGGTCTTCAAATGTCAATGTGACATTATTTCTATTCATATATTACACTAAATTCACTTCTTCACTGTTGTAATCGTTCAAAACATTCACTTTGCAACCACTCGAAAAATCAAAAAGCGCGATGGCGAAAAACACCTGAGAATGGGGCAGCGCAAATATGACGTTATAAATGCGTTTATCTCCGGGTTACTAGCGAAGCGTTACATTTGCTGTCTTTGTTTTTTGAACGCGATTGTAAAGAAAACAGTAGCTGCACAAACTTATCTATACCCAAACACATGTTCTTTAATTAGTGCGCTTCGGCAACCCACGACCTATTTCGTTACCATGAATGACATTATGGATGTTAGACTATAGAAGTCGCAAGAAGCGTGATCATAGACAGAACAGAGAATAAATTAATATAAAATCTGAAATTATTTTTTTCACTTCATTTCTTAAATTTTTTAGGTACCGCCTTACCGCCATTAGGTACTCACGTGCTTAACACGAAAGTGCCCTATTTTTACTAATGGAAAAGTCATTGTACATATTTATAATGTGTTGAGAATACGAGGGTTGCTCTTTATGTACCCGAAATAATAAAATTAACAAATATTTATGATTGAAAATGGTTTTATTGATCGATACACTTTTGCGTACGTTTAAACCAATTTGTATAGCATTTTTTCCATTCCGACTGATATATTTCCAAAACATGCATTTTGAACGTATCAACCACTTTTTCTGGCATCGAAAATAATTGACAACGTAGTTTATTTTTTACGGACGGGAACAAAAAGAAATCATTGGGTGCCAAATCAGGACCGTACGGCGCATGACCCATTAATTCGATGTTTTAACCGGTCAAATATTGAGTTTTTAGATGTCCTTTGTGTTGTCATGGTGAAGAATGATCCCGAGTTGCTCATTTTTTCCTTATTTCTTTAAAGACTCCTGGCAAACAAATGGTTTTATAATATTCAGAATTGACCGTTCTACGATTTTCTAGTGTCACTGTAGACACATGCCCATTTATCCCAAAAAATAGCACGCAACCATTTGCTTCAAAGTGCTTCTTGCACGAACAACTTTTGGTAATGTTTATGGATTCTGCAGTTGGTTTCTTGTGAAACATTTTAAAAACACTTTCAAAGGATTTAATACATTCAAACTACTCTTGAGAAAGCCCTAAAAAGTCGAAACGTATGTAGAGCAAAACCTATAATAAACGCTTCATACATTAAAAAGCATAAAAAGCGTATCATTTAAAATCCTAGTAACTTTTATTGGGTTTGGCTCATTTTAAAAAAACCATGCAGTCGACTGCTGTTTACTTTCGGGTTCATACGCGTAGCTCCAAGAATCGTTACTTGTGTAGAAATTATACACGGCTTTTGACGCACTACCATTGTATTTTTTGCGCATTTCTTTACATCAATCGACACGAGCCTTTTTTTGTGAGCGATTATCAAATTATCCGGAATTCAACGCGCAGAAATATTTTTCACGGCTAAATGTTTATGTAAGATCTTGTGTATACTTATCATACTAATGCCCAGAGATACCTCAATCTCACGGTATGTCACATAACGATCTTGCTTATCAGTGGTTGTGATGAATTTAAAAATTCATCCGTGAGTGAACGACGGCCACGATTGTATTCACTAAACTAGTAATAAAGAGTGGTTTTAGATGGTGTTTCATCGCCAATAGTTAAAGTGAGTTGATCGATGCACTGTTGTTGAGATAATCCACAATTGCCGTATTATATCATCGCACGAAAATTCTCACGAGTTAATTCCATTTTTTGACCGAGATGGCATTTTCAAGTTACTAAACAATACAAATAACGTCCGTAAGACACAACGTTTTGGGTGAGCATAGAATCAAAAATGTCAAACTTTACGATGTATATGTCAGATGGCGCCTAGCAACATCATTGTTGCCAATTCTTTATGCATAAACAACTCTCATAATAAATGAAAAATATAAGGCAACGGAATTGTAGCTAAATAAACGTTTTGTATTGTATCATTATGTTAGAATTTGGGAAAATGTTAAGCGGTAATTGAAAATATATTGCTACAGATCACTAAATGGCCGCTAACCAGCCATGTTCCGAGGAAGTAAAAGGCAGTTTTAGCAGTTTGGTAAACAAGTAACATGGTACAGTATTTTCTACAAAACCAATCTAAGTAATTTTAAGGAAATATTTAAACTTCTAATGTAGCTTGTAACTAAGCGTAGCTAAGTTCTAAAACCAGGTTGCTTCAGCATACATTCGATGACTGAATAACTGTATGTTCCAGCAAGGCAAAACCTACCCCCAGGTTGCAGCAAGTACATTCCTCTTTCAAGACACCAACATAACTATTCTTCCTTTGACCTACATGTAGTAGATAGAAAAGTTAATATGTCGTCAAGTTGCAACGACTATATACAGGGTTAGGCCAATAAATATCGGGATTGATTTATTCCTGCCAAGGGGAAGAAGTGGATGATGGTTTTTATAAGTGATATCGGAAATAGATCATGTCAGGTAACCTAGGAAGTCTGACTCAGTTGACATCTTTCGTCAAGATGCAAGAAAATATCGAGCAGCGATGTGCCATCAATTTTAGAGATTTTACTCATGATCTGTGAACCTTACAAGCACAAAGCCTAGCCGCCACGTCTAGAACACGTGTTTTTGAGTGGTATATAAGATTCAAAGGAGGCCAGGAAAACGTTGAAGACGAACGACACGCTCTAACCGATGAAAATGTGGCCAAAGTGATGAAATTACTGAACTCTGATCATCTGTTAAGTGTTCTTTTAATGGCACAAGAGTTGAATTTACAGAAATCAACTGTGCATTCAATTGTAACCGATGATTTGTAAATGTGCGCGAAGTTGGTGCCGAAGGTTTTGTAAGACGAGCAGAAGGAACACGGTGTAATATTTGCGATTAACGTTTGGAGATCGATCCGAAGTGTTCTGCAGAGGGTGATAATCAGTAACGAAACTTGGATCTTCGAGTACGACCCGGAGATCAAAAGGCAAAGTTTTGAGTGGCACACAAATGCATCTCCTCGACTAAAAAAATTCGAATGAGCAAGTCAAAAGTCAATCGATGCTTATTGTACTCTTTGATGCAGAAGGTGTTGTCTACAAGGACTTTTGTGTCCGCTGGCCAAACAGTGAACCGCAAATTTTACGCAGAAGTGCTTGAACGTTTGAGGATGAGGGGGCGCCGTGTCCGAAGAGAGATCGCCGATTCCTGGATACTCCAACTTGACAGCGCGCACAGTCACAACGAGGGAACGCTGCCTCAACCACCTCATTGTCCAGATGTGGCCCCCCTGACTGTTCCCTCAAATCAAGGAGAGCTTGAAAGGACATCGTTTTGGGATGATTGAGGCAGATTGAGGCTGGATCATTAAGGCTTCGTCGGAGTGCTTGAATATCCTTGCACTTGCTATAAAACCGCTGGCGGCGTTGTGTTGATACAGGAGGGTCATATATTGGGAAGTATTAAGTTACTTTAGATATTTCTTCAATAAATGTTTTTTTATGACCTCAGTCCTATTCTTATTGGACAAACCCTGTATTCTTATACGGTTATATACAATTCGTGAAAGAAGCTAGCATTTAGATTCACTCCTTGATTCCACGTTTTGAGTTTCTTAAGATGAGTTCAGGCTCCTCAGGAATGCATGAAACACCTCATAAGAACATGTCGAGTCCAATTTAGTGTTTATTTACATGGTACTGCAACCCATTAATCGGGTTTATTAATTTTTTAATAAAATTTATATTACTTGTTATTTGCAATATCGCAAATATGTTTTGATTTAGTATTTAATAGTAAATTATAAAATAGTAAATCAAATATTTATTTGATTTACTTTTCTGTCACATAATATACCTTTTATTACCTTTTCCCCTCCAGTATTGTAGCGTCTGTCTTTTCATATTTATCGGGATTTTTTCAGTTATGTCCTTTAAAGAAACGCATTTAGAGTTCTCATTTATATCTAATGGTTTTTGGTTTCAGGTATTAACTTATTCGAACGTTTAGTTAAACACCAGATGCAATGTCATACTTTAAACGTTCAGCATCGGATCGCATCATCGCATTCAGATCGGACACCTGAAATAAGTAATATTATAAAGCCCAGTATATATCCAAATTTAGAAGATCACGAATCCACATTTCAAAGGGAACCAATATTGGGTAATATATTGTCCTCTTTCGTAATATGTAAATCTCACTCACAGCGCCGACAAAATAATAATTATTTTTAAAGATATTTTCAGTTTTAATGTTGATCCCCGTTTCAATTTATATCCCTTTCTAATTTGCTATGCATGACATTTTATTATTATTTTCTAATTTGAATAATTCTAGGTTGATTCAGAAAACTTTCTTTATTGTTTATTTTCTTAAATTAATAAAATATATTTATGTATATATGTGTAAAAAACACAACCACTTAACAACAGTATTAAATTCTTCACTACACTATATCATTTCATTCCATTAAAATGCTGCTGTGCAAATGGACACTAAAACTTGGTGTGAGAAGTCATTTACTTTGAAATATTGTTTTATTTTGAGAATATTGATTTTGATATTGATTGAATATTGTTTTGATTGATATAAAAAATCTGTAGTTGCCGAACTCCAAGGTGTTATCAGCTGTCAACCTGGTTTCTTGCAGAGCTAAAATTTTGATTTTTCAAAATTCGCCCCCGATTCAATGTTTGCCCCAATTCGTGTAGTTTTCCTAGGCGCAGGAGAGAGTTGATATTTACCGTTCCAAAGAATGTTTTTGTTTTCGGTTTCGGACGTTGGCCAGAGGTCTCCGACTCCCTCTGAAATATTTTGCGTTTAAGCCCGGACGCCACAGAATCCTAACGTCCGGTTGTACCAGCAACGCTGGCAGAGGATTGTTTACCTCCTGGGGTAATTTTATAATTATTAGAACGCTTCATATTGTACTTTGAATTAAAGATTTGAACCATGACGGTTCAGAGGTTAAGACTGGAGGGGTCAGTTCCAGAATTTAAATCTCAGTCGCACCATTCATGAACAGACGCTGATAACTCAACCGCTTGATACAAGTCAGACGCTAAGTGGATTTAGTTTTTGCTTTGGTTCGGGGCTGCTTATTTTGAGATATTCGCAGCTGTTCATTAATATCTAATGGAACTTTCACTAGCTACCTCCGGTGCCCCGTCCAGTACCTTAGGCGCGGTATACTGGATTAATAATATTTATAGTATATTTCTTCTTACTAAAAACGGACCTTATTTAAAAAATATAGCTTGTTTCTCGAATTGGTGGTGATTTTCATAAACATATGATAATCTAACATATTTTTATTATTGATTCAAATACTGATTAATTTTATTTATACAGGGTATCTCAAAAACCCCTAGTGGGGTATAGTTCAAATCGAATTTTCTTCTTTTTTATTTTTTCTGTTCTTATCTAATATCATATATGTTTGCATTCTGGTATTAGTTCTAAACGTATTTTGTGGAACATGTCCTATACCTAAACCCAATGGTTTTAGCGATATCTTCCATTCTGTAAAAAAATTCGGAGTTGCAGACCCTAATTTTCATATATCATTTCTTTTTTGATATAGGATTACCATTTTTGGTTTGATTATAATGCAAACAATATTTGTTTATATTATACAGTGTGTCCAGGATAACTGAGATAAATGAAAAAAAATTAAAACATCATATCTCAGTTTTTTTAATGGAATGTCTAATATTTTTTTTTTATTTTAGAATATTCCTCATACTATGATCAGTTATCGCTATATAGCCTGCCCACCTCCATTTTAATTCTTTCACCTTTATAATAATGTACTATCGTCTGTTCTCTGATCCATGTGCAGGTCTTTCAGTCCCGCTTTGTAATGCCAAGCATACACCTTTCCATTCTTCACTGTGCTACCCACTCCTAAGTCTTTGAATTAATTGTGATGTGAGTGTCCATGTTTCACTTCCGTATGTCAGAACAGGCAGCACGCACTGATCAAAAACTTTTCTCTTCAAACAAAGTGGGAGTTAGTTTTTAAACACCATGTTGAGCCTGTCAAATATCTTCCAGCCACACTTAACGCGCCGTTCCACTTCTCGGGTGCTGTCACCCTCTATTGAAATCCTTTGTCCAAGATATATTCGTGGTCCACCACCTCTAAATCGCTTCCTAACAGATATTCTTTTGTTTTCAGCAAATTTATTGAACATAACCTGACTCTTTTTCACGTATATTTTCAAGCCAAATGGTTCCTCTGCC
Organism: Cosmopolites sordidus; assembly: GCA_031761425.1. Taxonomy (NCBI): domain Eukaryota; kingdom Metazoa; phylum Arthropoda; class Insecta; order Coleoptera; family Curculionidae; genus Cosmopolites; species Cosmopolites sordidus. Next base: position 158,739 of record JARFXV010001878.1, on the reverse strand, counting down.
CTTTGAAGCTCTTTTATGTGTTTCACAGTTTATCTGGATCTTGTGACAGGAGAACGATATCATCTGAGAATCTAAACTGGCTTAAGTATATACCATTTATTTTTATTCCATTCTGTTCCAAATCCAGATTACGGAATACCTCTTCAAGGCAGGCTGAGAAAAGAACAGGGTATATCTATTTAAAAAAGTGCGTGAAATATATAAAAACAACGTTTGGACGTTGAAAGGTGAAATTTATGTGCTCTCAAAGGGTGAAAACATATCGATAAGCAACATGGAGAATCTGCAACGTATAAGAAACTATTAACTTAAAGAGAACGGATTTATGTTTTCATTATCTTTATATTCTGTAGCTAGTCTATGTTTTTAAGTTTTATTATTTGGTTTTCCTCTCATACGTACTTTTCTCACATTTAAAATCTAATATTGGTAATGTTGCCTTTTATTATTATTTTTTTATTTTTACTTTGATGAGCTTGTTTTTATTGTACAGTCGAGCAGTTATGACATAATTTTAATTACTGAGACGTGATTGAGTGACAACACCCCGCCAGAAGCTTTTATTATTCCTGGTTTTAATTTTTTTCATATAGATAGAAGAGGCAGGCGGGGTGGGTGCATTTGGTGCATTTGTCAGCGATTATATTAACTGTAATGAAATTAATTTTGACTCTGTGTTGAGCCCTAATGTTAAGTATTTATTTTTTCGATATAAAGGTATCAAGGTGTACTTACTGTATTAGCGTTTTGTATAGACCGCCGATGTGGCTGTTGGTGTGTTTGTTAAGCTACTTGACAACATTTTTTCCTACATTGGCGTAATCTTTTATAGAATAATCTGCATGCGTGATTTCAACATAAATGTCTTTAATACTTTTAATCTAATGGTATGTTTCAGATATTGAATGAGCCCACAAGAGTATCCGAACGATCAAGTTCATTGATTGAAAATAATCACTGAGAAATTTGTCTCCGTTTGGTTTTCTTGTTTTTACCCAGTGATTCTTTATTTACATAAGAACAGATATTTTTGATATTTTTTGAGTTTTAGATCATGGCGAAAAACCCAAAAAAAAGGAAAAATAACCTGTATATGATCCATTGTACTGAATCCACTTCTGAATCCTGCCTGCTCTCTCGGTTGTGCGTTATTCTGTCTTCTGTCTCGATATTCTTTTAGATATTATCTTGGTGAAAAACTTGTACAACACTGACAGGAGGCTTATTGGGTGGTATTTTTTCAAATCCTCCTGTGTTCCTTTTTTATGAAGAAGAATCACTTCAGCACTTTTCCACAGGTTGGGTATTGTTTGTTCGCTGAGGCATTTTGAGTACGATTTTGCCAGTATTTTATGTAAAGTTTGTCCGCCAGCTTACAACATTTCAACTGTTTCACTGTTCTTTCCTGGAGCCTTTCCATTGTTCATCGCTTCTATAGCATTTGTCACTTCATCCAACAGGATATCTGGTATTTGGACTTCCGTTGATTTTGCTCTCTTTAACTCGTTCCGATCTTCATATAAGCATGTTGAACCGTTTTCTTGCAAAGTTTAACGTACTCGACTCCAAAGGCCCCAAACAAATAAATAGCACAACATACCGACTTCGAGAAAACCAAGAAATCAAACAATACACAGATATACATAGCGATATGAGAAAAAGAAGACCTAAGTTTTACGGACACATCAAACGGATGAATCCGAGTAGGCTAACTCGACAAATAGTCGAATTTTATGAAAATAGAAGTAGAGCTAAAGTAGAAATAATTAAATGGATAACTGCAATTAAAGAGGACCTAAGATCAGCAAATATTACACAAAGTGAAATTCAGGATAGAGGCTGTTTCAGACATAAATATTAACGTTTGGAAGCTTGGCCAGAGAGAAAAATGTAGGAGGGCTGGAACAACTTGGTCTGACGAAAGGAAAAAAGCTCATAGCGAAAGAATGAAATTAGTATGGGCGCAAAGGAAGGCTAACAACAACAAACGCCTCTAATTGTACTTCGCTGTATATATATATATATATATATATATATATATATATATATATATATATATATATAACTTATTTGAGAGCCAATAAATATGCCTTCTTTTAGCCTTGCATCATTTAACTAAGGAAATATTTCTTTTAGACACTTCAAACCATTACCTTCTTTGTCCATGGCTTACAATTTTTTTTGCGATGGATAAACTGCACTATTTACGTGACAACTCACACAACAAACATGATTTGTTGACACTTAAAATATGAAAGATAGACTTTTATGACTTCCTCATATATGGATCTAGCTTGTGACTTTAAAATAAATCGCCCGTATATGTAACAAAACTTATCAGCTGGAATTTTGAAAAAATCGAACTTGCCATTTTATATAAAATCGACTTAAACACTTGATTATACTGTAAACGAGAACTTGAAATAAAATAAACTATAGAAAACAATTAAACTGCCCTGCCCTGCCCTTAAAAAGCTTCGTAGAATACTATGGAAATACCTCCTCTACGCTTTTGTGGTAATTCCTACATTGTCCAGTCCTAAGTCAGGTACAAATAATTTCAATGTCGCCATGATAAAAAGGAGAGGTAGGTATATGAAAATGGGACATCGTATACTATTTCTGTGAAAAGGTGTTTTAATAACTACCTAAATGAAACGCAGAAGGAACATTTTCATCAATGTTCCAAAAATTATGAGACCTGAGAATTACTTTTCATTTTAAAAATATATGGCATTTTAAAGGCGACAGTTAAAGATTGTTTTTCTCACATCAAAAGTATTTTCGAACCGGATGGTACACTTGTTAAATTATTTAGTTTGTTTCGTTCGTTTATTTTCTTTATGTTAATAAGTTTTTCCTTTTACGCTCCAATAATGTTATTCATTTTTTATATTGTCTATAGTAACCTTTCTAAAAAAGGTTTAATTGTACAACTTCTTGTTTAACTGTTTTATGTATTAAAATATATTCAGAAATTAGTAAACATCATCAGTAATACAAACGATATGTATATTTGGAAACATATATAATTTCGTTCACAATATTAATTCGGGCTTTTTAGTACCAGTGATTTACCGACACGGTGTATTTTACTGACGTATTTTAAGTATTAAAAAAAAGTTATTTTTTTTAATATTTGCGGTGTAGAGATAATTTTAATTGGATTTACCCGAATATCCTGCAGTTCTATTGAAAATAATGCCTACTAACTAAAATGTTCATCCAATCAAAGATCTACTACTACATTTAACCAACTAAAACTATAACTATCAACGACATTTACCTTTACGACTTATAATTGAAATTAATATCTACCTAGCGTTTTAAATATAAATATCAATTACCTTGACCATACATGATCCGCAAGGCATAGAACATTTCTGTTTGCATGGACGACCGCATGAGAGTTCCTTCTTACACGGTTTGTCGCAAAAAAAATGCTTTACATATAAGTGACAAGCTATATTACACATGTGACCACAAGAACGTATTTTTTTCACTTTCACTGAACATTGATCGCAATTCTCAAAACATTTTTTTTTACACATATGCTTTTCTTTCTCCTGAGTGCAGTCTTCGTTTGGTAGTACACAATTTGCCATACACCGGTACTGAAATAATAATTTAAAAACTAAATGTAAGTTGTCTAAAACAAACTAAAATTGCACTAGAGCTAATTCTAGTATCAATTCTCTGTACGATGTGATACATAAAGTTGTATTCAGAACCCCGTCTGAAAACAGCAATAGGGTATCCCCTAAATCTATCTATCTTTTTATATACATATAAAAATATATACATATATATATATATATCTTTTTATATAAATATATATATATATATATATATATATATATATATATATATATATATATATATATATATATATATATATATATATATATATATATATATATATATATATATATATATATATATATATATATATATATATATATATATATATATATATTTCCCCGAGTTCGGTCGCGTGGGTTTTGTTGCGATCGGGCGAGGGATGAGGGAGAAATCGCGGGTTAAATTCAAACATAATAAATAAAATCGTAGAACGGAAAATAAAAATTAAAAAACAATTCTACCGATAAAGATTCGCAGACAAAGACGTGCTCTCTTATCATCGGCTACGTACAATCTTGGAATTCCAATCGGGATACGGGGTGCGTCTTCAAACGTGACCTGTCTCTTGGAAGTGACGGGAAACTGTTTCGGGGGCAAGGTGCGATTCTGATTTCGCCGGCCGGCTTCAGTATGGAAGCGAGGAACGCTAGTTCAACTGAACAGGGAAGAGCGTCTAATATGCCATTAAAAGAAAACCATCTGCAGCACAGTAGATTAAACTTTCTTGGGCAAACGCAGCGTTGCAACTCTTTAAGCGGAGATCAACAAAAGAAAAGGAAGAGGAAGGAAATGCCAGCTAGGGAAGAACCCCAACTGACAAAAAAAATTGAAGACCCAATAGCATTCGTGTTGATAGAAACCATAGAGGCAGTGCTGAAATGCTCCAAGGAGCTGGAGAGGAAGCTTGATGAAAGTCCCACAACCAAAAAAGAAATCAGAGACCTTATCAAAAGGTTGACTAGACAAACAGAAGTTTTTGACAGAACCACAAGCAAGGAATGGCTTAATCAGCATAGATGGGAACACATAGAGACTCCAAAATACGATGCAGATACACAGACTGAAGCACTCAACAAAATTACAACAGAGAACAGCACCCAAACAAACATGTGGCACCAGGAAGATAGATTAATACATACACTAAAAGAAATAGACACAATAACTAAATTCAGAAATATTGAAAATAAAATATGGGAAAATAATATATATACAAATACTGAAATTGAAGTAGGAAACCCCCTTAATACGAAAGACGGCGTGACAAAAGTTGTCCTAATAGAACCCAATGACCCAAACATGGACAAGAGTATACAGAAGATGTACAAAGATAGATTCCCAGAACTTATTGAAATAACAGGAGATTTTGAGTTTATCGAACAGACCACAAAAGTTCGATCAAAAACGTTTCAAGGGATAACCAGCAAAAAAATAATAAAAATCAGTCACATGGAAACGGATGAAGACATTTGGTTAAAAATCCAAAGACTAAAAAACGAAACAGCGGGCGATACGTGGGTTTTAATGCACCACATAAATTGTATGACACCAGAGAGATTAAGGAAAATGACAGAATGTATCTTTCATGGCTCAAATACTAAGGTGAAAATATTCACTACCAAGCAGATTATAGCCACAAACGACCTGGACAAACCAAAAACCAAGCAACGAAACACCTACGCCATGATAGTAGAGCAGCCAGGAAAAGATTATAAAGAAGTGCTAAACAATTGCAAGGAGATGTTAAAAAATAATAACATAGTTGGAAACGCCATTCGAGGTCTAAGAAAAACCAAGGACGGCAAACTACTTATTACCACTGAAAAAGACCAAGGAGCATTGGCAGAGCTAGATAAGATTCTAAAAGTAAATACAAACTTAAAAACAACACGAAGGGATGACATAAAACATAAACTAGTCGTACTGCACATTAGAGGCATGGACGCTACCACAACAAAAGAAGACCTCATATATGCAATTGAAAACAAAATTGGGCTCGTTAAAGAAAAACATACATACAAACTCGGCGATCTTAGACCAAATGCACGAGAAACACTGGCAGTCACCCTAACAACCGACAGAACCACCGCGGATTTATTAGTAAAGAATAACCAAATACGGGTAGGTTTGGTAAATTGCTCCATCCTCAAAAGAGTGCAGGTTAGTAGTTGCCAGAAATGTTGGTCTTATGAGCATAATACCTCCGAATGCAATGGCCCCGACCGAACAAATATCTGTTACAAGTGTGGGGTTGATGGACATAAAAAAACACAATGCAAAGACGAGGAATTCTGCCCACTATGCCATGCAGCAGGTCACAAGTACGGTACAATGCAGTGTAAAGCCTTCAGACGCGCACTATCCCTAGCCAGAAAACAAGACTAAAAAAAAAAAAAAAAATTAAAAAAAGCACACCATTCCAAAAGAGATTAAATTCCTGCAGATAAACCTTAATCGGTGTTATGCGGCCCATAATCTCTTAAACCAAACGATTTATGAAAAACAAATCGATATAGTAATCGGTCAGGAACCCAACATAAACAAGGTGGCAACCGATTATTGCGATCTAGATGGCAATTGTTTTATCCGCGTGAACCGCCAACTACCGGTGACCCATCACTTTAAGGGAAATGGCTTCACAAGCGTAGAAACCCAGGGCCTGGCTATATACTCGTGTTACTTTTCGCCAAACAGACCTATAAATGAATTTGAGGAATTATTATATAATTTCGAAAGACATATACGCGGAATTGAAAAAAATATAATTATAGGAGGTGATCTAAACGCAAAAACAACCATTTTCGGGTCAAAAACAACAAACCAAAGAGGGTATATTCTGGAGGAATGGTTAGAGGCGAACGATCTAATTACTGTGAATGAAGCTGCAACTGGCAATTCTCTCATCGACATTACTATGGCGTCAAGTGGATTAAGCAATAGTATTACTAATTGGCGAGTAGAAGTAGAGTCCGAAAACATGTCCGACCACCGTAATATATGTTTCGAACTCACACGGGGAGAATTGAACAATGAAAGAGAATATACAAGCGAAACCTATCGAGGATGGCGAATATCCCCAGATATTCTAGAAACTTTTAAGAACAACTTAGCGACAAGTCAAAATAAGGGGTCAATGGTTAGCGCGCCACATGACCTCATTAAACAAATAAAACATCTCTGCAACAAGTATCTCCCAAGAAAGAGACAACCGAAATACGGTCATTCCCCAGTTTACTGGTGGACATCAGAAATTGCTGAAAAGAGAAGACGATGCATAGCTCAAAGAAGATCACTTGTACGTTCTAGAAAACTGAAAGACAACAACGATTACACAAAAGAGCAGGCATATAAAACAGCAAAGAACGATCTGAAAAAAGCAATAAAAATACAGAAAAGTAAAATGTGGAAAGACTTAAGCGAAGAGCTAGAAAATGACATCTGGGGCAAAGGATATCAGATTGTAACAAAAAAATTTAAATTGAAAAGACATAGGACAATAGATAAACGCGAAACACAAGAACAAGTGGATAAACTGTTTCCAAAGCGCCCAGTAACTAAATGGCCAGACATAGACCTCCTGGAGAGAGCCATTACGCTTTTCACATCAGAAGAAATTATAAATGCAGCAAACAAAATAAAGACAGGCAAAGCCGCAGGACCAGATCACATTCCTCCAGAGATCGTGAAGGTTGTTACCTTGCATAATCCAGATAATATTGCCAGTGTTATGAACACGTGCGTAGCCAAAGGCCATTTTCCAGATATATGGAAGGAAGCAAAGCTGGTACTAATTGAGAAGCCAAAAAAGGAACTGCTAAATCCTACATCTTATAGACCCATATGCCTACTGGATGCTGCCGGAAAACTACTAGAGGCGCTGATCAAAAGCAGACTAGAGAAAGAAATAACAGACCGTAAAATCTTACACGACAACCAATTTGGATTTAGGAAAGGGAAATCAACTTTAAATGCGCTATCGAAGATTATGGAAACTCCTGAAGAAATAAAAACAAAGGCCTACAATAACCGAGAATTCTGCGCAATGGTCACGTTAGACATAGAAAATGCCTTTAACTCAGCCCCCTGGGAAAAGATAGTAAATGCCTTATATCGGGCAAAAATTAGCCCGTACCTAATTAAAATGATTCAATCATACCTCTCAGACAGATATATATTAACCCAGTGGGGGGACAAAATATCAGTAACCTGCGGAGTACCGCAAGGATCGATCATCGGACCTTTACTATGGAATATTTTCTATGATCAAATCCTGAGAATCAGCACAGAGAAAGGAGTTACCATGGTGGCGTACGCTGATGACTTGGCTGTGGTGGTAAGAGCAAGGACCAGGTCTGTTCTGGAAGAAATGGCACAGCATATTGTTAACAAAATAGCCCTGGAGATGGATCAAATGGGCATTAAAATATCACCAAAAAAAACTGAAATGGTAATATTGGAGGGGAGAAGAAAACTCACAAACCTCCAAATCAATATTCAGGGTGCCACAATAAACAGTACAAGAGCAACTAAATATATGGGGATTCTCATAGACAAAGATGCTAAAATGACCACTCACGTCAAACTGATATGTGAAAAAGCAAATAAAACATTGATGATACTAAATAAAATAACCCCAAAAACAGGAGGACCAAGGGCCTGGAAGAGGCGTATATTGGTGGAGGCCACTATATCAACCATTTTGTATGGGGCGCCTATTTGGGCAAAGGGATTAAGGTATAAGCACTACGAGGCAATGCTCGAAAGAGTAAACAGAAAAATGGCAATACGCATTACAAGTGCATATAGAACCGTGCCCACAATGGCCATCCTAGCCGTTGCTGGTCTACCACCAATAAGACTCCGACTCATGGAAAGCATATCAATATTCGAAAGCGGAAAGGAATCAAAAACCCAGGCAAGACAGAAATTACTGGAAGCCTGGCACAAAGAATGGAACGACTATGAGGGAAAGGCAAAAACATTTATCCGAGACGTGAGAGAGTGGCACAACAGAAAATTAGGGGAGACAAATTTCTACGCAACACAAGCAATAACGGGCCATGGATCCTTCAGATATTATTTACACACAATGGGAAAGTCAGAGGACAAGGATTGTCGCTATTGTGGGATGGTGGATACAAGGGACCACACAATCTTCCACTGCCCGAGATGGGAACCGCTCCGGATTGCTACTGCTGCCGAATGCAACGTAGAAGTGACGGAACACAACATCGGCGTTCTGCTTTTGGAAGGAAAAAGACAGTGGGCAAGAATAATGGGCATGGTGGAGAAAATAATGAGGACAAAAATAGAGGACGAGAGAAGACGTAAGGCAAATTTGGACTGACAATCTGTTGTGTGTCCTGAAGTAATGCCTAACGGCGGTTTCCAGGCCACTAGCAGATATCCTTGAGGGGGAAGGGTTTTAGTCGGTAGGCATGACTCCAACAAGGGCATGAATCCGACATTCCCATGTCACTGAACATCGAACACATGGATGTCTTTAGATTTCCCAATCCCCTCAAAAAAAAAAAAAAAAAAAATATATATATATATATATATATATATATATATATATATATATATATATATATATATATATATATATATATATATCTATATATATATATATATATATATATATATATATATATATATATATATATATATATATATATATATATATATATATATATATATATATATATATATATATATATATATATAACCATACGAGGAGATTTCAGCGAAACTGTGAATTGTTTTGTTTGTGGATAGGGTCTCCATGTTCTTTTCGAGAGAGCATATGTCGGTACCCTCAGGAGTCTAATCACCAACAGATGAAACGTGCGCTCCATCAGGGGAAAGTGGGGCTTGACTTGAGACGCAGGTTGTTGTGTGTTCCACATGACTGCATAACTCCCGACTACTGTTGCCTCATTGACTCACAGTGCAATGAAATCATAAACAATTATATATTTTTTTTTTGTTTTGTTTTTTTTACTTGTACTTTTTTAACTGTTTGAGACTTTTTATCTTTTGTCTGATATTTCAGTTTAATCTGAATTTCGTTATTCGTCTTCTAGTTGATGAAATTGAATTGATTAATGTGTGATTGATTGTAAATTAAATATAAATTCTAGATTTTTGGGCAACAGCCAGTTTATTTTAGATACTGATCTACAATCAAATCCTGAAATCAGGTTGGATGTAAAACAATTTATACTTTCCAAAACAAGATCCGAATAAAGTCAATATATCTCCGGATATTCGCAACTTTTAAAAATAGCCCCAGAGATGTGCTATGTTAATTCAAAGGACGTAAATAACAATAACAATGTGTACAAGAACAAATGAAATAGCAAAAGAGTTTATCCAAAATAGAACAAATAATAGTTGTGGAAATTAGAAAAGTCAAAGAATAAATTGAGAGATGTGGTGTGTACAATGAAAAACGATGCTTTGGGTGAAGTTGACTTGAAGATGTAATAACATCACTAAGAAAAAGAAAGGTAAACAGTATAAGCTAAATAAAAATAAGGACAGAGTTTACCCCTAAGACAAGAAGAGAAAAATATGAAAAAGTGTAGGGAGTACTTTGAAGAATTATTAAATAGCGAAAATGCTGAAAACGAGGCGGGAAATGGCGCGAAAGAAGGAAGTCATGAACAACAAGACGAAAATGACAACAATGTCATAAAACTGGAAAAAGTTAAAGTGAGCAGTGCAATTGTTAATATATCAGCTGAAATGTTACAAAATTTGGTAGAAAACGCATCAGGAAGGAAAATGGAAAAAGGAACATGAGCTAAGGAAGTGTTATCAAAAGACTGGGAAATTCCTACTTATTGGGAAATGGGAAATTATGTAAGGGGATTGGGAACTGGGAAATTACTAATGTTACATAATTAAATTATTACTTCTGGAAAAGAGATTCAAAAATACCAAATTATTTCACAGAATTTTTCGCCCACTCTAAATTTGTAGGTTCACCAAATAGAAGTCTATCGTATCAGTATTTTTCCTTTTGAGTGACATATTAGAGAATACGTATTTTAAATCTGCCACAATGTTGAACTGCAAATGTTTTAGGTGCCCAAAGGAACTACGCTGTGGTCACCCATGTGTAGGTTTTTGTTCCGACCCATGTCCTACCTTGTGTCGTATATGTAATCACGATGAGCTTACAGAAATATTCCTAGGAAGCGAAGATAATCCTGAAGCTATATACGTGATGTTAAATGAATGTAAACATATTTTTGAACATTCTGATTTAGAAAATTGGATGAAAACCGATCAGGATCAGATTAAATACAAAGTTTGTCCGAGGTAAGTTTTAAAGTAATGCTTGTTGTATATTAATTGTTTTTACAGAAAAAGTAGAAAATAAAACAAATAAGGTGAAAATTACCATACACATGACACTAGAGTGTATACTCTCACCATATTTGTCCTAATTTATTAAAATTTAAGCTTTTTCTTTAGATGGATGTAGACCAGGGGAATAAAGATAAATATAAAAGATAATGGAGAATAGGACGGCCGATTTCATAGATATTTTGTATCGCAATTAGGATTGGGCGTAATATTTCGAAAAAATCATGTCTGTAGAAAATTTTCCTCGTTTTGTTTCCATAAATTTAATTCGATAAGTTTAGTTATCAGAAATGAATGTTGGAGTATGTCTTCTACTATTGACAACAAAATAGGTTCCATGGCTTCTCGTATCTAAGATCTAATATTGTTTACACGTTAACTTACATTTCGTTTTTTCGCAAGCCTTTGAACACTTGATTGAACTTGAATGATCTTCCATTTTGTTGTTGAAGCTTCAATATTCACAGGATTTAATTAATTTTATTTCACTGCATCATCGACAGAAAGTAATATAAATGGTTTTATTTTGACAAATATTTGGTAGTCAAACGTTTGGAAGGTTTGTAGGACAACTTGTTGCCTTTCATCGTTCACAAGGAAGTGTGGGATTGGAATGGGGATTTAAGAAAATTCATACAGAAAAGGATGAATTAATTATCCCAACTAACAATCTAATGTGACATCAGAAAATCTCCCCGTCTTGATAGAAATGAGCCCGATTATTTGTTTCGCAGAATGCGATAATATACATCAAATACCATAAGGTAGTTTTAATGCCAAAAGTCCAGACATATCTCGTAGAACTCTGCATTCTTTTTCTTACACACCTCCTATGATAAAAGGAAATTTAGTCGCTCTTATTGCTCTTGTCATCCATTGTACGCTAACCGTGACAGCGATCACATATCCCTGCACAGAAGTTTTCTAATTTACAAAGGATAATTCCAAATCCAGAAAGTAAAATTTCTGAAGAGATCCCCTACTTCGCTGCGAAGGCATAAACTATAAGCGTCACTTCCTCTAATAATACAGTATTAGATATGCATTTATTCTAAACAGTAGGAAAAGTTTAATTTCCACTGTAGCAAAGCATCAATAATAATCGGATTCCACCCAAAACATCAAATGATAAGATTTTTACTTTATCTCGTGACTTCTATTTCCTCCTTACCCACCATCTCTTCTCGCAAACCCAATTTACCTTCCCCCCTTTTTCTTTCTAAAGTTCTCTTACTATATTCTGCTTTCTCTAATCCCTCATCCTTCCTAAAACCACCTCTTTCTTGTCATTTAAAACTTAAGTTTAATGAAGGTGTACGGGAAAGTCATTTATCCTTATATATCTAAACGTTCCACCGCAACCAAAATCATCACAACTATTACTTAATTGCTTAATTAAGTAACGACTCAAAAAATTGAGATGAAGCGACAGTAGTTATAAGGAAATTAGTACTGTTCTGATCAGAAAAACTCAATAAATTAATTTAAGTATTAATAAAAGTATTAATATACACCTCAAAGCGCCTTGCTCAACCAATCTACACATTAATGGAATACCATCGGTTTATATTTAAAAGTCCGACGAGTTTTAATTCGAGGTAACTAACTTAATTTAATCAGTTATCTCGAGAAGCAAGCCTACAATAACGTTGGCATTAGTAGGAAAGGCAAGGAATGCACATTGTAATCTTCAGAAGTAGTTGTCATTTCGATACAGGGATTTCTAGACTCTATTAAAGTCAATATCGATACAACTTTGGAAATTATTGTTATAACTACACATTTTGGAAATAAACTCACTATACGCAACATTTACATCCATCCGTCCAATTTTTCGCTACAAGTCCTAAACGATATTATATCCAAACTTCTATCGTCCTACATTATTTATGGAAATTTTATTTGTCATAACATAATATGGGATTCCTCAACAATAGATAACAAAGAATGCATAATAGAGGACATTTTGTACATGAATATTTCCCTCATCAATCAAACATTCCATAGTCACGTTTACTTATATCACCAGCTATATTTTTTTTTATTTATTTTCTTTATTTTTTCTTTATTTTCCTTTGTTCTCGTGACCTTGCAACCCTGTAGTAGAATTCATATACCAATATTCATGTTATTTAATGTTTCATATTCGATAGGAATCACCATCGTTGGTTGGCATCCATCCAATTCATTCAGCAAACCTTCCGAAATCTGATGAAAGCAAGTGTCACCAAGTTTATATCTCGACTACATTAAATACCTTAATGTCCTCAAATATGAGAGCAGCAGGCATAAAAATGACTTATTTAAAAATCCAACACAACAAACCCCCAGTCACCTGATGAAATGAGGAATTCAAAACTGTGACTAGGGAGTGAAAATTAGCTCCGAATAAACTGAGACCTTGTCTAACCCCCGATAATCTTATTTTGTGCATAAGATGCAAAGTCTGCAGCAATACCTGCAGAATGGTTTTAAATTCAAAGGAGTTTTTCTGATCTGAATATATCGGCTCCATATACTCAAATCTTTGAAATAGTACATTTTGGTAAAAGATCAAGAGATTTTAGTGTAGGCCTTTCTAATCAATCTAGAATTTATTCAGTGAGACTAGTAATCATCAGTTGATGTCTGATGATGCTAACATGGTTAGCGAAACGGCGTCAATCTAGAATTTATTCAGTGAGGCTAGTAATCATCAGTTGATGTCTGATGATGCTAACATGGTTAGCGAAACGGCGTCGAGAAGTCTTAAATGTGATTTGGTGTTTAATGGTAAATCTCTTTGAGTTTAGTGTTTCACACCGAAGGTTCCAATAGAAGAATTGAGGCTTTAGTCAGTTTACTAGAATTCTACAGTGGCTTTTGCGGTCAGAATATACATATCAGCTTGAAAAATGTTGATCCTAGTTTGATTCCTACATATAAACATGGTAAACCCCTTTCCTCAGCGAAAAGTTCTTGCAATCTTACTGGTTGAGTGAATTTTTTTGAGCGAGTAGTAAACAATCGCCTCGTCTGGTATATAGAAATCCACTATCTGGGTATATATATATATATATATATATATATATATATATATATATATATATATATATATATATATATATATATATATATATAACTGAATTTTCTAAAATCATCGACCGGATTGAGGGTTTTCATTATGATGTTTGCAAATCTTTACAGAGAAAATATCACTTGGTTGCAACTTAGATATATCCAGAGCCTTTGATAAGCTCTGATGGCCAGCAATTCTGAGTAGCCTGAACTAACGCGGCCTTAGAGGTTGTTTCCTAAATTTATTTCCAATTTTATTTTAAATATTTTTGTAGTCAGGGTCGACTATAATTCATCTGAACAATATCCCTTACCAGATGAGATTTCTTATTATATTCATATTCTATACTACCCTCCCTTTTAGCTTCCAATCTAGCATAGACTTTTCGGTTAAATTGTAAAAGACGTCTCTTGCTGTCATCTAAAGCTTCATCAGTAGTTTATATTTGTAGAAAACATTATTGCTCAAATTTATATTCAATTATTCTTCTTAAACACCAGCTTGCAACAATATTTTTGAGTTTTTCGGCCTTACATTCGATTACAAACTGTCCTGTTGGGAACAGATTAATTCCCAGAACGCTAATGTGCTAATGAAAAAGCGTAAACATTTCCACAATGCAATATTGCAAGACGGGCAAAATGTATTTGTTTTCGCCTTTTTGCCATTTCCAGCGCATCTTGAACATTTTCTTCTTGTTGGTCTCTCCACTGGAAAATGATCACCCATATAAGTCAACAACATTTGTCTTTTTACAATTCGTCCCGCAGATTATTTTTCAACTTTCGTTGTCTGGCTGCTCTTTACTTTTCTTCGCCAATCAACCTTTCGACTCAAACTTCAAACTAAAATTCTATTAGCGGTAGATCCTAATGGTGACGTGACTATAGAGAATCCAGGCGTTTACAACGGCTGTCATTAGCAACTAATAAAACACTTTCTTCCAGCATTTTTAAATTTTTCTATCGAAGTCATAAACACCGACATTCTGGTCGGATAAGTCAACGCCACTAACTGTGTTGATTATAAAATTATGTTGCTTTGGGGCACGCTGTGCCCACTTTGAACCCATCCCTTTTTGATGTTACTAGTTCAAATTCAGGTTTATGGTAGTTGCTCAGTACCACGACTTTACTGTTCATCCATCAATTAACTAATGCATCTTTATCATTCGCCAAACTCCTTCTTTCTCAGATTATTTTAATGTTATGGCAGGTTTTTTCTATTCCGAAAGACGGCTACAATAGCAAGAATTTGAAACGTATCCATTGGGTGGACCAAGGTAAAAAATCTATCAAATGCAAGCAATACATCTCGTCTTGCTATGCTGGAAGCTAGTTTTCCCATCACCTTTTCCCCCAACATTCCTTTCAAAAAATTGTTTTCATTTGTGCCTGAATAAATGTTCAAATCTTAGGCATATTCTATCCCTGCATCACATCATTCATGCTTTATTTCGCATCACATCATGCTTTATTTCTGCCTCTTTGGGGATGATTGAAATATATTTTAGCCAAAAGCAACTGACAACGATTTCGGAATATTACTAGCTCAATTACTTCATTTCTCATGGAATTGTTTCGAGACCAATAGTCCGAAAACGTTTGCACTTTATTATACGTTATAATAAACATCGAATCAGTTACCAACGTTATTTCGCCAGTATCGGTATTAGGTGTAATCTTTATTTGCTTGTTTTTGGTTATTTCCCTTTCAACAGCTAAACAAATATTAGTTCATTGCGCTATCCACATAAACAAACTTTTGGCAAATACTTCAAAAAAAACCTCTAAGTAAGCTGTTGTTCTATTTATTTTGGAGCTCATTTCTGGATCCCATATTTTAGGAATTGATTTTGTTTTGATTTTGTCTGTTATAACAAACAAAAAGATTTTTGGCTATTATAAAAAATGACCCAGCTGAAACTCCTAGCACGTTGTGTAGAAAGTCTATCAGTACTAGCATTTGGTTTTTTCTTAGCATCTGCATTTTTCTTAGCATCGGGATGTCCTAGCTCCATCAGATTCAGAACCACTATCACCACCACTACAATCAGCAACATAACAAAATGATGACCTATCAAACTAATATGTTTTCTCTTCAAGTTCATCATCTGAAGAAATATCAGTCATCTCATCTTCAGTCACGCCATGTCTCATCTCATCTTCTTCATTAATTCTTCACAAAATCAGTTCATCCTCACAAAATCGTTTTTTTACCCCATTTTAGCTGCAAAGTAAAAAAAAATACCAGTGTTCAATAGCAGTGGGACCTATATACTAAATAATATCGTTGGCACATATGACCCAAAACAATCAGTGTGGTGGTAAGGTTTGACAAGAGTCACCATCATTAATTTTGCTAGTTATGTGCTGCCATATGTTATGCAAGGGTCCGACTAAATCAGTAAACAACTACTCGGACAATATGTAGGGGGAATCTAATGCATTTATATCCCAATCGAAATTGATCAGGCTCAGTGGCAGTAATCTTTTACTTGTGAACTTTAAACTGATTGAGAGTGGAAATCCTTCAACCCGGAGGTCAAAATGCAGCGTTAGTTGTTGAGATTAGCACTTAGATGGGCAACCTTCAAGGGGATACTAAGCTTGTGTACTGCACTTTAACAAGCGGAAGTAAAAAATTTGAGTGGGGATTGCTTCTCGGTCTCAGTTTGATGGTGGGCACCGCCGGATGCTACTTAAGAGATACATTGTACATTGTACAATGATACAGAGTATATTGATTACTCGCTAATCGATACGCTTTTCGAGCGAGTTGGGGTAAAGCACAAATCTAAGGTTAATAACAGAAAGAGGTGTCGCCCCTGATTAATAGTTAGCTGATCATGATAGGGAGCGCACATAAAAGGGCAAGCCATTAAATAGCCTCGGTTGCAAATGCGCCTCCAATCCTAAATCCATTACTTTAACCATAATATTTTAATTATGAATATGTGATTAATTTAAATATTGTTTTTTTTAAATAACACTACCAATCACACTTATTATTAAAATTATGTTCATTCTGAATTCAGCATCTCAGCCTAGGCTCATCGAATTACAATGCCAAAATGTGAAAGCAATTCAGCTTCTCTCATTTAGTATATGATTTTACAAGCAATGTGGTATGACTGTAAAAGTACTGCACGTTGTGCTAGTATGGCAATGGATTTTGAGATACCAGCGTTCTTCAAATTCTTTGAAAATGTCTTACTTATCAGATCTTCAACGAATATAATGAAAAGCACTATATCTACCTTGTAGTTTATGTAGTTTCCAGTGGTTCTTCAAATCGTGTGCCAGGTTCTCATATTTAATGATTTTCTCCATCTCAGTTTTTCTGATGTTACGAGAGAGTGGGATTGACAACAGTTAAGGAGCGTTCACAACTGTCAATTATAAAGGCCTTTTTCTCGTTTTAACTAATTAGCACAATGCCTGATATAATCGACTGTTCGATCTGTTGTGATTGGTCTGTCCCAGTATAGGATTGAATCAGATGATTCCAATACGGGAGAAGGTGAATACTTATAATATGGAGCAGGTGTGTTATCTAGTAGCGAGCAATTTATTGCAATTTGCTAATATGTAATTTTCACCAGGTGATTATGCTGACCTAAAGAACCATAAAAGGAAAGAATTGGACACCCACCAATAAGGTATTCAAAGTTTCCCCTATTGTGCCTCACTTCTTCCATTGGTCAAACATCCAAGTGTAGTATAAGACTTTCATAATCCCTTATTCTTAATACGTTATCATGAATAGATGTTGTGAATCCTTCTATTTCTGAGTACAACAGTCCATCAGTCAGTCATTTCAGTGATAATGGTTTATCAATGGTATCATCATCGAGTGACTTGCAGTATTTTTCCATGTTCAGACACAATCCGTAAGTGTCGTTCAACAGTCAACACGGTTCACTTTATCTAGGTTCAGCGAGGTGAAATATGAGGCGTCCCGATCCTTCCTAGTAACTGATTTAATTAGCGCGCTACTTGAATTAATGAAGCAATCTCTCACTTACTCTCCTAGTTCATAGAGAGATTCTTTATCTCCCTTTCTTGCAATATATAGTCTCTTTATAGACAAATTTGATTACAGACATTGGAATGTTGTTAATGTTCGACGTGTTAACCTATCCAGTCCATTAAGATCAGCTGATCATTTAACAACGATAAAAAACAGATCAGTGTTGGTATTGCCCATTCATTGATCGCTCTAATGAGATTTCCACTATTCAATTTGGTATTTAAAAGTTTTGTAAGCCTCTTTTGGTACAAAATAGAAAAATCCTTTAATGCATCATTGATCGACAAAAATATTTGTTTTTCACTTCGCCATTAGACACTTTAATGAATTAATAATCTGGGGGTTTATTTTACAGATATCCAGAACTTCAAGCAACCAATACGAAACATTATCGAATGCTTTCTAATAGTCTATGTAGCAGATATTTATGTTGCGCTTTCTTTTTCGCGCTTGCTCAAGAACTACAGCACCGATTGTCAAGTGTTTCTTGCACCATACTTGCTCTTATACATCCTTACTGTTCTTTTTCAAAAATGTTTTTGTCACATTGTTAGTAGATTTTTTCAATTGAGTAAGGCTGTGGACAATTTACACAATACTGAGAGACATGTAATTGGTCTGTAATTATTGAGTTACCTAAAGCCAATTATTGCCTAATTATTATTATTATTATTACCGCACTTGCTTATAATTTAGCCCAAAGGCATTCGCACTTCCTCTAAGAGAAACTTTAACTATCCCAGATATCTTAGATATCAGAAGGATAAGCTCTGTGGGGGGCCCTTTCCCTGTTATCAAGGTGTCTAACACAATCTAACGCAAGGTGACGTTAGAATTCTTTGATGTCTTTGAGTTGTTCAAGGACTTCCGAACAGTTCTCGCTGTTCCCAGTAGTGCTGTTTTGTTCATGGACTTGAAAAGTTGCTCGTTGAGACCCAATGCTTTTATGTCCTTCAGCAGGCTCTTTGGAATAACACCCATTGTTGATATTATTATAGGAACTATTTCTACACTTTTCATGCCCCATTGTTTCTTAACTTGCTCTTGAAGTTCCTGGTATTTCAAAAGTTTTTCTCTTTGCTTCTTTAATATATTATTGGTATTAGGAATGGCCACATCTAAAAATAGAGCGCGTTTAGATAATTTATCCACACTAATCATATCGGGCCTGTTGTGACCCACTCTTCACTCAGTGAGTACAGTACGTTCCCAATAGATCTTATTATTATTAATTTCGAGAATAGGTTCGGGATTGTAGTTGTAATATGGAACTCTCTCTTTTGACAGCTGCAACGTTATTACAAGTTCCTGGTGCAGAATCTTTGCGACTGCATCGTGCCTATCTTTATAATCGGTAACCGCAAACATCGTACATATGTTGGATGGTTTCGGAGGTCAGACATCCGTATCGACACTGATCATCCACAACACCAGCATCTCGAACTATAAATCTTGCCACTATAAATCCCTCTGTCTCGGGGAACATCTGCCCTGCAGTCAGCCAGTAGTTCGACGCTAATATGTCGACTTGTTCTTGGTTGACCTCATTCTGATGTTTCCCATGCAGGGACTTTTCTCTCCATAATTGCAACTTTTCTTGATTGGTTTTCGCATATCTTTGGACCAGATTTTCTTTCAATTGCAGTGACGTTAACATATCGATCTGACATATCGTTCTATGTAATTCCGACGTTTCTGCTTGTTATTAGTTTCTGCTTATTAATATTTATGTGATTTAACCTAAAGGCATTCCCACTTCCTCTAAGGACCGGCTCCACAACACAAGAACACACCAGGCACAAGCCACACTCGGAACAAAACCCGATTATTATTATCACAAACATGATTCATCCATCATCCCAGCCTAGGCTGGTCGTGTTTAAAATGCCAATATGAGAAAGCAGTTCAGCTCCTCCCATTCATCTCAATACCTTACGAACAATGTGGCAAATTTGTAAGCGAACTGCTCGTTGTGCCACTGTAGTAACCGATATTGAAACACCAAGAATTTCCAGATTTTTGGAAAAGGTTTTGCTTATTAGGCCTTCGACAGATATAAAAAAAGATAACGCCTCCACTTTCTGGAGTTTCCATTCATTTTTCAGATCAAATACTAGATTTTCATATTTTGTGACTTTTTCCATTTCAGTTTTTCTGATGTTGTGAGAGAATAGTATGGCAATGTCAATTATGAAAGCTCTTGTCTGCTTTTTGCTAATTAAAACAATATCCGGCTTATTATAGTCAACTGTTCGATCTATTAAAATTGTTCTATCCCTGTAAAGAATGGCATCGGCTGACTCAAGCACGGAGGAAGCCGCGTACTTGTTATATGTTGGAGGTATTTTATCAAATAGCGAGGGCTTTGCTGGTGTATATTTTTTTGTCTAATGGTGGAACTTTGTTTTGGTATAAAAGGCCTTGTTGTTTGGTCAGTTCCTAGGTATTCCGTTAATATTTTAGTGAAGGTTTCGTGGATCAAGCCAACTAGTTTTCTATTGGATTGGACGTCATTTAAAATATATGTTTGTTCTGATGTAATATTATTGGTTATATTATGTGAAGCGTCGGTGGGAGTGCTTGCTCTAATATTCTGAATATCTTCATAAATATGAGGGTCTATGGGATGTAATTCGTTTGCAACTTCTTGTTGCAACTGTGCGAGTAGGTTTTCCCGAATGACTTTATTTCTTATTATGACCCTTCTTTGATCATATACATTGTGCTCTAACTGGAATATCTGGATACTGCAAGGTAAATAACCTGTGAAGTTCATTTTAAAATGATGTCTGATCTGTTTCTAATTTTGTGAGTTTGTAAAACGTACGTATGATAAATGTGTTTATATCAAATGTCCATTTGATCTACCAATCCCGGACAAATCCTCCCGATGGTTCCGAAAGGTTCTTGTCCGCAAAACACTACCGCCTTGTATAATACTTTTATCTGTTTCCTAAACTTTAGCCTTAATCATATTATTATTATTAACCTTATTATTATTATAATAAGATTATTACTTTAACCTAATTATTATTATGGATTTAACCTAAAGGCATTCGCACTCCCCCAAGGACCGGTCCTACAATACCATAACACACTAGGCACAAGCCACAGGCACAAGCCCGGAGCAAAACCCCGAGTACAGTCCACTCCCGGCACATCCCAGCACTGCAGAGCCGACCCCACGGGGAACATTGACTTATCCCAGATATCTTAAATATCAGAAGGATTAAGCTTTGTGGAGGCCCTTTCCATGTTTTCGGGCTATACGGTTGTAGTGGTGACGGTGGATGTCTTTGGTTTCCTATTGTTATCCAGAAACTTTCGAACGATTCGTGCTGTTCTAAGTAATACAGCCTTCTGCATGGGTTTAAAAAGGCGATCGTTGAGGCCCAATATTTTAATATTCCTTACCAAGTTCTTTGGGATGATTCCAGTTGATGACAATATGATAGGTATTGTTTCAACGCACTTCATATTCCATCGTCTTTTCACCTCTTCTTGAAGCTCTTTATACTTAGAATGTTTTCGGCATGTTTTGCAATTAAATTGTTGTTTAAGATAGCTATATCTATAAATAATGTTTTTCTTGCAATTTTATCGATTACAACAATATCGGGCCTAATGTTATTTAATTTCTGCTCGGTAAGCACTGTTCGATCCCAATATATTCTGTAACTGTTGTTCTCCAGAACTGGTTGCGGATTGTAATTGTAGTATGGGACTTTTTCTGAGTGCTATAGCTGCAGTTTTATTGCCAATTCTTGATGAAATATCTTCGCCACTGTGTCGTGCCTTTCTTTTTATTCTTTTGCTGGAAATGCTTCACAGCCCCCTGCTATTTGTATATGAGACCCGGCACCCATATCTACATCAATCATCCACCACACTTCCGTCCCGAACTATGTACTTGAGGTAAGTTCTGGAAGATATAACTTAATATATAAAGCTAATATGTCGACTTGTTCCTGGGTGATCTCATCCAAATGTCTCCCATGCAGAGGCTTTTCTCTCCTCGATTGTAATTTCTCAAGTTATGTTTCTCCATAGACTTGAACTTGATGTTCGTTCAGTCGCAGTGGTGTTGATCCATCAGTCCGGCATGGAGCTTTATGTAACATAGACGTTTCCGCCTGCTGCAAGAAATATTTCCGTAGATTTCCTATTTGTTGGTCCATTAGCTTACTAATATCGACCAAACCCCTACCGCCTTGTTGTCGCGGCAATGTTGTGCGTTCCACTGCACTTCTAGGGTGGTGTTTCTGCGATTTTGTGAGCAGTATTCTGATCTTACGTTGTAAGTTTTGTGCGTCAGTTGCACTCCGGTTAACTATCCCGAACGAATGAGCACTGAGCATGCATAGGTGTTGATAGCCTTAGATATGTTTCTGCTATTTAAGTCTGGCCTCAAAACTTGTCTTACTCTTTTGATGAATTGACAGGTAAGCTCTTCTTTCATTAAGCCGTAATCAATTCGGCGTGCTTGCTTCATACCCAGATACTTGTATGTATCTACAGCACTCATTGTTTCGATCTGTTGTCCGTTTTGTGTCTCAAAAGCATTGTTCGTCAGTTTTCCTCTATTGATGTTTAATATGCGACACTTCTCCAGTCCAAATTGCATTCGTATATCACTGGATAATTCTTCCACTATTCTTAACATTTTCTGTAGGTGACTGTTTGATGAGGCAAAAAATTTCAGATCGTCCATATAGAGCAAATGGTTTAGCCGCATAAATTCACCATTACTTTTCAAGGCAAAATCATATTTGGTCGCGTTCAGTCGGTTTGAAAGTGGGTTCATAGCGATACAGAACCAAAGAGAACTAAGCGAATCTACTTGAAAAATACCTCTTCTGATTGTAATTTCTGTAGTTGTTATATTATGGGCACCCTCTCTAAGTTGGATTTTGGTTCTCCACACTGACATTAAGCTATTCAAGAGATTTATTATTGGCTGATTGATTTTATAGATTTTTAAGATTTCTATAAGCCATTCGTGTGATACAGAATCGAAAGCCTTTTTATAATTGTAATTAAATATAAATTATAATTATATTATATTATAATATATAAATTATAATTTTTATAATTATAATAATATTTCGTTTCTTGGCATACGCCTGATCGCAAACGACTGAATTAATAACCAATTGTTCCTTGCACCCCATTGCTCTGTTAGTGCAGCCTTTCTGTTCCATGGCGATAATATTATTGCGTTCACAATGTGCATTTATTCGATCACTAATGCAAGCTGTTATGATTTTATATATCGTGGGGAGACAGGTTATGGGCCGATATTTTGAAGGATCTTAAATATTTTGATGGTATAAGATATATTGTTCCTCGAGTTAGAAATAATGGTGCATTTTGTGCTTCGACTAATATTTCCTTAATAATTAATATTAATTAATTTATCATGTGTGCACCACAGTTCCTTTAACCAATAATTTTGCAGTCCTTCAGGCCCTGGTGCTTTCCAGTTATGAAGTTGTATAATTACATTAGAAACCTCGTCGATTGTAAATGGTTCATCTTTCATTTCTTCGCAGTTTTGATAGGCCTGACGTTCGTCTCTTATCCAGCAAGCCTTGTTGTTGTGTGAAATATTTGTACTTAACTGGTTGCCCCAGCATTCCTCGTATCTGTTCTTTAGTCGGGAAGCCATTAATCGGGTTACCAGCAACTAAATTGAGATTCCTGTAAAAAGTTCTTTCTGATTTCTGTAATAATTTGTCATTTTTCTTTTATTGCTTTTCTTGTATTTCTTCAGTCTTGTCACATATATTGAAAGTTTCTGTTTTAAGGTGTCAAGGCACTGTTGGGATATCGTATCCACTGCGTTCCTTGCAGAGTGTATTTCATTTCGCCCAATGATTATTTCAATTTTTCTTTCTAGTTTTGCAGTTCTTCTTCCACTCATCCATACAGTCAGTCGTCCAATATCTGTCCTAAGTGAGTCAATTTTCTTTACTAGCCTGTTCTCCCAGTGTGGTATCTGAGGTGGTGCCTTTGCATTTGAACCTCCTATTGTTGGTTCCAATGACTTTAAGTACATAGATTGCAGCACAGTAGATGAACAGATGTAGTTCCTCTAAGGTCTTGAAACAAGTGAAGCCAGGATATTTTTGTTCAGTTCATCTAATGATACTGCACGCTTTTTAGAAGAATTTACCTTGGCAAGCGGTGGTCTGCTAAGTGGATCTGTGCCTTCGTACTTCGATATTGATTTTCCAAATACAAGCAGAAGACATGGATTAACCTGATCAGTGTTTTCTGGTCGTTGTTCACTGGTTACCTCTAAGTGTGAAGCTTGAGTTGTTTGTTCGAACATTATAATTTCTGGATCGTAATTATTTTTAGAAATATCCTGTCCTGTTACAGTCTGGTTCTGGTCGATTTCTTGATGGATCTCCTGTTTGATTGTATTTAGTCTAGTTTCCGGAATTATGCCTTTCTTGAGAATCATTCTATATTGATCAGCCACTCTCTGTTCTGTGACTTGTATGCTAGGATATGCTTTAGTGAACTCGGCGTGACGTTGTTGTCTGTAGCCGATTCTTTCCCGTTCAAGTTTCGTCACCTTGTAATAAATGCGCATGATTGTTTCATTCGTCGATGATGTCCATTTTAAGCGTCTTCTAGATAGTCCAGCTTGAGTGAGTTCCAGTTGTAGTACCGGTGCAGCAGCTCCAACTGGTGAAGTCTCCGGTGGTATTAAACTTCGGTCTAGTGCCTTTCTCGTAGCCCTTTTTGTGGTGCCATAGAGTTGAGAACTGCCACTCGCTCCAGCCTCACTAACACCGGACAAATCCTCCCGACGGTTCCGAAGGGTTCTTGTCCGCAAAACCCTACCGCTTTGTATAATACTTTTATCTGTTTCCTAAACTTTAGCCTTAACCTTATTATTATTATTATTAACCTTGTTATTATTATTATAACATTATTATTACTTTAACATTATTATTATTATTATTATTATTGAAATTTGTAACTACTAGATACACGTATTATTATTATGTTCCTTTCCATCTTTTTTTCCCCGTTAAGCTGGATATTTAATTGAGCGCGGACCGTAGCCAAAACAACTTCATTCCTCCAAAAATTTTCTGACGAGGCGAGTTGTATTAAGCACGATCGTCCTCTACATTATTTAAAACAGATTTTCTCCCAGTTCCAGGAATTTGATGTTATTCTTCAGGTTCTTTGGTGTAATACCAGTTGTTGAAATTATCAATGGCACAATATGGACTTGGTTCAACTTCCATATTCGCTTTATATCTAACTTGAAGTCTGTATATTTTTGTACTTTTTCTTCATCCGTCTATTCAATGTTGTGTGTGTTTGGGATAGCTATGTCGATTAGGAATGCTGTTTTCTTCTTTTTGTCCACCAATATTATTATTATAATAGTTCTGAATTCAGCATCTCAGCCTAGGCTGGTCGATATTACAATGCCAAAATGAGAGAGCAGTGCAGCTTCTGTCACTTAATATAAGATTTTACGAACTACTTACGAACCATTCTTGTCGACTTCATGATGGTCAAGATCAGGGAAGTGTCTACCTTGCAGAGACCTGTTTTTCTACTCTTGAATAATCGTTACAGTTGTTTGAATGCTCTCATTTTGTTTGAATGCTCTCATTTTGTTTGAATGCTCTCATGCTCTCATCATTATTAATACCGAAACACACGCTGGCTTACAGCGGGCATTCGGTCATTCTTTGCTGGAAATATGTTCTCAAACTGGATATTTGTTTTTGTAGTGTAGATTGTGTAGTGTAATATACATATATATATATATATATATATATATATATATATATATATATATATATATATATATATATATATATATATATATATATATATATATATAATATATATATATATATATATATAGTATATATATATATATATATATATATATATATATATATATATATATATATATAATATATAGATATATATATATATTTATATATATATATATATATATATATATATATATATATATATATATATATATATATATATATATATATATATATATATATATATATATACTATATATATATATATATATTTATAGATATTATATATATATATATATTATTATAATATATATATATATATATATATATATATATATTATATATATATATATAGTAATATATATATATATATATATTATAATATATATATATATATATATAGTATATTATATTATATATATATATATATATATATATATATTAATATATATATATATATATATATATATATATAATATCATATATTATATATATATTATAATATATATATATATAGTATATATATAGATATATATATATATTATATAGAGATATATAGTATTTATAATATATATATATATATATATATATTATTGTAATGTCTTGAAATTTTAGGTGTAAAATTAATATTACAATCACCGAGAGATACAAGAGTTACATAAAGAGAGCTTTGGATGATGTCATGGCAGTGAAGATACATTCATATGGCAATCTGAAGCAATCTAAAGGTGATAAAAATAGTTTAGATGCGTATGCAAAAGTAGTAGTAGATGAGTATGCAAATTAATTGACATTATGTATTACATTATTAGCTTCCATATCGATCTTCCTTATTTTAATAAGTATTTTATAAGTAACGATTTAATAAGTATTCAGTGCGATATAACATATTAAAGATTTTGATAGAGATTTCTTTAAAAGGCATTTCTTATTATTTTCCAAAACTGGGACCATATAACAAGGCATTTATTTATGAGTTGAAATTTAGACGTTCGAATATATTTTGGTTTGATTTGATTTTCTTTTGTAAAACTGTCGCCTTTCTACGTTGAATTTTAAGTGGGCTCCGGCTGATTTCTCAGTTATTCTAAAGGTGTAAGTATTTTCGTAATTTTAAAGAAAAAATATCTTTACAATGAGAACGCGATTCCAAAATTTAATAACTTATTGACTTATTATCAGTTTTGGGCGGTCAACACATTTACGGATGAAAACATTATTTTTACTATAGATGTTCCCATAACAAGACCAGAAACATTTACCCTTTAGCATATTTACCCAATTATGGTGAGTAAACATGTTTCCATCCCAAACTATCCTTACTTGGCACTAGAAGATCATCGCTGCCAGTTTGAGAGAGAATCGTGTCTTTGCCTAGAAAAAACACTACTGCAAGGAAAACTTCCATCCTAAAGAGAACTGCACTCTACAACTGTTAATAGGGACCTTTGCCAATAATACTGCAATAGAAATAAACATTCATGAATCAATTATCTAACAAATTACTCAGGCCGAAATACTCCTAGTACCGATTAAAGAAGAAACAATATTTTCCCAATGCCAAACCGATCGATATATAAAAATCAATCAATCAAATTTAATAAAAATTCCTGAGGTTGTAAATTGATCGTAAATTCCAAAACATTTGCAAATCATAATAAAATGCAAGAACGAAAACAACTAATCTTACCAAAAATAACATTAAACGAGAAAAAAACTTAAAAAAAATATAGAGTACACCCGACTTAACAAAAATAAGCTTTGAAGAAATCTATAAACTAAAAGACATGGCAAATCGGGTAACCCCAATAAAAGAGATTAACGAAGAAAATAATAAATGAACAATATTCAACATATCTGTACTTGGATGTATCATAGTTTTGGTATGATATTTTCTAATCCGGCATACTAAACTGACACCACAAAATTGGAAAACATGCCGTTGAGACCAACGAATAAAAAACAAAAAGACCGAAAATCAGATGGTAACCACCCTCGAAAATTCCATTGTAATTTTCTCTACTTAAGAAGGAAGGAGTTACATGCCGAGGATCTGCAAAGTAACCAGCGGAAACTCATATTTCACTTTATAACAATTTTCATATTATATGGTCAATTTAGTTTCTTAAAATGCTTCTTTTATTTTGAAGCCTTGTTGTGAGAAGATTTAGTTGTGTAATTTATTAAATAAATTCTTTTTAAAAATCACTCGTGCTGTTCTCATCATTTATTTAGCTCAAATAAACTAATGAACATTGTTAAAAGAAATTAAAATCTAAAATGACATCACACATCATGAATACACGTGCGGCGACGTCGCAAACAATGTTGCTTTATAAAAGCGACCGAAACTCTCAGTGTATGTCAGTGTGTGCAATTTAAGTTTGATTTAAAACTAGTAATATATTCTGTTCGTAAATATCATGATATGCTTTATATTTACGGAGAAGCTCTCCGAAGTTCGGAGTGGACTAGGCGTATTTGTGAGGAACAGTACGCAGAAAAATTGGGTTCCAGCATGGCAATAAATTGTTCAAGTTTATCAAAGACTTTTGGATATGGGTAGTATGATTCCAGAGTTTCAAAGATGTGGGGCACTGATGAGAAACCGGACCTGAACAAAGTTGAAGGACAAAGTTTACATATTTTTGAAGGGAATTCTGCCAGAAATACTCGAGGTGTTACGCGACAAGTTGGAATTGGGTACCGTATAAAAGATACACTCTTATCCGATATTTTTACACTCTGAGAAATCTTTGTGAATATTTTATTGGCCAAAACTAAACGAATCAAAAAATTGTATTTCATATTTTATCAACCGACGAAACTTTTTTGACCAAAATTGCGATGGTGGATATGAATAGTTAATTTAGTAAAACAATTAGTGAAATATTTTTAATGTGACGTGAATCATCTAAAACGTGTTATGGTGTGAAAAATTTGTGCTAACAATTTCAACTTTAATACTAAACTACAATAAAGTGTAAGTTTTCCGTTATTTTTTCTAAAAATAAAACAAACCGAAATTTATAATGTATTATATGGCATAAATGGCCTTAAGTATATTACATTTTATTTTCCAATAATACCTTAATAGGGCAATGCAACAAAAACTGAGGCATAAATGGCCTTAAGTATATTACATTTTATTTTCCAATAATACCTTAATAGGGCAATGCAACAAAAACTGAATTCGGAACAATCGTATATTAAATTTACGAAAGTACTTTCCCTTTTACCTTGTATAACCAAGAATAGCGCAAACTAATTAATGATGCATTTAATTTGTCGCTACTTCAATATATATCGGCTACAGTACACAAAAAATCTAGTTCTGGTTTATGTAACATCGCTTAAGCTGTTATTGTTATTTTATTTTAGTTCTAAAAGACTTATTAGTCTTAGGGTTGTTTAAATGTGGAGCTATTGTAGTGCACTTTTGCGAATCCGTCGGGATCTTGTAGCGGATCCCAAATATATATATATATATATATATATATATATATATATATATATATATATATATATATATATATATATGACAAGTTTGACATATATGAATGACAAGTTTGTTTAATCAATATATCTATCTCTCAAAATATTTGCTTTAAGAATGATGTAACTAACTACTTTTTATACACATACAGTTCTCACTAATGTTTATTTCAAATATTGTTTTCAGATGATATCGTAAAGTTGATAAGGGAAATACATTTTCGACTTTAGCCAACACAAAGCCGTAAACGAAAATATCTGATAAATAAAATTGTATTACATGCCATACAGTCAAGAGTTTAAATATTGCTAAATATTAAAAACTGTTACAAAGACACGAAATCTGGAGGTACTAATGAAGAGAATGATTTGTTAAATTCGATTGTCGAAGTTTTACGGCATATTGATAGTGGTCTTAGTGATCAAACAGTTGAGGACATCCAGCTTGAAATTTTGAGACTCAACCGAATTTTGCAGTTTTTAAAATTTAAACCTAAACTAGCTTACCCTAAAAATGCCTGTGAAGCGGATGTAAAATTGCTAGCACAAAATATCGAGAAGGATCTATTTGCTTATACTAGATTCAGCAAAATTACTGATTCCACTTTAGCCACTAATTTGAAGGAATTAGGAGGTAAACTCAGAGAAGGTTTACCGATTACTGACGTCGAACGAGTGGAGATTGTGAAAGCAATGAATTTGAGAAAGGGACATTGGTATAAATGTCCCAACGGACATCCATATGCAATAGACGGGTGTGGTAGTGCAAACCAAATCGCAAAATATATCTGTGGAGCAGATATAGGCGGAGTAAATCATCGTTTGTTGACAAGTAATGCACATGCCGGTGAAATGGATAATTAATTCCACAAGACATGCTTGGCCTGGCAGTCTGTTTTAATTAATGTTACTTTATAGTTAGTCTTTCCAAACCATTACGTATAATATTCCGTATTATAGTTTTATTTATATTCTTATATTGTGAATTTAACTTCTTGAAATAAATATTAAAAAATTCATTACCATGTGGTAGCTTTACTTAACCCTCTAACGGTAAGGTGGATTTCTGCGACGTAAATAGCCAAAAAAACACATTTTTATGAGTTAAAAAGGAAAAAAAATGAAAATGTTTCTACTGATAGTTTATTTGTTTTTATGTGACCTGCATGGATCATATTACGAAAATAAAAAATTGCAGTATCTCTCAATATATATTTTTTAAATACATATTATCCTTGTTTATAACGTTTGTTCTTTTAATAATTACTTAAGTATTACAGGTTCTTACAGATTTATGATTAAAAAAAAGTTAAAAATATTTAGGAAAATATAAAATAACGGAACAACATTCCTACAATATGTTAGTTTTTATTTTACAAAATAATTTTATAGTTGCTACTAACTATCGCATATATTTTATCACATCAAGGATTTGCCAATGTAAACACAAAATTAAAGAAGGAAAAGAAAACCAAAGGCAAGGGCACATGAGCACGTGCCCTACCTAAAAAATTTAAGAATTAAGTGGAAAAAATAATTTCAGATTTTATATTAATTTAATCTCTGTTGTGTCGATGATCACGCTTCTTGCGACTTCCATAATCTAACATCCATAATGTCATTCGCGGTAATGAAATAGGTTGTGAGTTGCCGAAGCGCACCACTTAACTATTACGTGCTTTGGGCATAGACAAGTTTGTGCCACTACTGTTTTCTTACCCTTTGCGTTCAAAAAACAAAGACAGCATATGCATCTCTTCGGTACTAACCCGAAGATTAAACGCATTTATAACGTCATATTTGCGCTGCCCTATTCTCAATACTCTGGTGGTTTTCGCCATCGCGCTTTTCGATTTTTCCAGTGGTTGCAAAGTGAATGTTTTGAACGATAACAATAGTGAACATTTACATTTGAGGTACATACATTTACATTGGAGGGCCGAATTGTCATTAAAAATCTTGGACGCACATTCAATAAAACCGTGTATGAGAAGTATTCGTGGTTATTTGGATACGAGACAACAAATAAATTGTATTGTTTTCCGTGCATTTTGGCGCAAGTCGAAAATCCAGTGAGTGAGGACGATCTTGATCTTGGCTGGATTAAACGCGGAATTAATTTTTTCAAATATTTGGACGCAAAGGTAAGGTAAAATTGCATTTTATTTTGCAAAGGCATTTAAAAATAAGTTAAAAATTAGTATGTTGGGGAAGACGGACATTCGTTCTCAACTCAGTAGTGTATATCGGGACTTTATAAAAAATCACAACAAAACTGTTGATAGTAATCGTTACATATTTAATGTCTGAATGATTGTGGCGTGTTCATATATTTTGTCCTTTTTTTTTAGGTTTTTTCACGATCTAAAACTCAAAAAATATCAAAAATATCTGTTCTTATTTAAATAAACAATCACTGGATAAAAACAAAAAAGCAAACGAAGACAAATTTCCCATTGATTCTTTTCTGTAATAAATTTGCCTAACGAACAAAATTTTAAAAATATATGTTATGTTCTAAAAAAAATATACAAACTTTTAACGTTAACGTTTCGGAGGGTCCTCTCCCCCCGTTTTCAAAACTAATCTAAAAAATAAATAATATTAATTTGTGATATATAAAGTGAAGAGTGAAAGTAAATATATTTTTTGTGTATGTCAACGATACTGTCCTTTTTTTTAGGTTTTTCGCCACGATCTAAAACTCAAAAAATATCAAAAATATCTGTTCTTATTTAAATAAAGAATCACTGGATAAAAACAAAAAAAACCAAACGGAGACAAATTTCCCATTGATTCTTTTTGGAAATAAATTGGCCTAACGAAAAAAATTTTAAAAATATAGAAATGTTCTAAAAAAAATATAGAAACTTTTAACGTTAACGTTTCGGAGGCTCCTCTCCCCCCGTTTTCAAAACTAATCTAAAAAATAAATTATATTAATTTATGATATATAAAGTAAAGAGTGAAAGTAAATATATTTTTTGTGTATGTCAACGATTGTTGTCAATATAAAACAATAGATTTTCATGACAGTCACATACTACCAAAAATATATATATAGGTAATGTTTATTATGTGATTGTTTATTGTACTGATTGTGTATTCAAATACTTAAATGTGTTTAATTGTATTCCTTAGAATCGGGAACCGTATTGAATTTAAATCTACCGAGCATAGCAATACAATTATATTTATTTAAATTAATTATAGCGGTTTCTTTTAATCTTCTCTATTTTGTTACCGATTTTTTTAATACCGTTTTGCAATTATTCCAATTGATTTTATGTTCCGATTCCCATGCGTTATTTATTACAGAAAAGAATCACTGAGAAATTTGTCTCTGTTTGGTTTTTTGTTTTTACCCTCTGATTCTTTATTTAAATAAGAACAGATATTTTTGATATTTTTTGAGTTTTAAATCGTGGCGAAAAACCTAAAAAAAAGAAAGAAAAAATAATCGTTACATATTGTCTAAGTTAATTGACGGTATAAAATTCTGTGTGGCATTTGAGCTTGCCTTACGTAGATATGACGAAACCCACACTTAGAAAATATTAGCATTTTCAGAGGCATAGTAAATTTGATGGCCTTATTTTAAGCTCATTTTAAAAACTCTAAAAATAAATTATTTCTAGTTATTTTAAAATTCTATTAAATTCTATTATTTTAAAAATAAATTACTGGATTCAATATTGCATGTATGAGGCGATTTATTAAAAAAAATGAAATTCACACAGCAAATATGTTGCCATACAGACCGTTGGAAAAAACCGATACATCTACTCAAATGCAGATGGGTTTTATAATTAGATATGTTAAAAATACCGAAATCTACGAGAGATAGACTTTAATACCAGAAAATCACACAACAGACGGAATTGCAGATACAATTCTGACGGTGCTAAGCGAGTTAGAAATAAACAAAGAACCTAATAAACTCATAGCCCAAAGTTGTGATGGTGCTTCAGTGTGATTTATAAGAATGCACATTATATTTACTGATATACTCACCAATTAAATCTAATAATTGAAAGGTGTTGTACCACGGGCGTAGCCAGGATTTAGTTTGGGGGGGGGGGGGGTTAGTTTGAAGTAAATAAAACAACAAAAATATACTTACATGAAATGAAATGATAAGAGATGGCGTTACTGTGCGCAACGTCCACTAGTTCGGATATATATTCAATTCAAATGTAATAATGTAACTCTTTTCACTCCTCGTATTTTTTCGGTATAATATTAGGTAATATTTGGCTTATTTCGGGGGGGTTTTGAACACCCAACACCCCCCCCCCCCCCCCTTGGCTACGCCCGTGTGTTGTACAGTAAAAAAAGATATAAAGGTGTCCTTTTTGCAAATCTGTCTGCATTTCCCGCTTTCTTTTCTCGATCATCCAAAACTGATCTGGATAGCTGCCTTGAAGAAATTATGGACGCCGAGTCGGATAAAAATTCTATTAATCAAGCGCAGGGGTTAATAAATTATTTGGTGGATGATTATACATTTTGGGTTGTTTTTTCAATAAAATAATGCCTCACTGCGACATTCCCTTTGACCAACTGCAAAGCAGGCAACTAGATGCACCTAAAGTTACGAACATAGAGAATCGCAGAAAGAAATGGAAATTTACTGACAAGGAGGACCCCAATGCGAATATCAGGACATGCAAGGAAATTTGTGATACCTTAACTACACAGGTTCATGAACGTTTTAGTTTCGATGTATACCTAACTGTTGCAAATTTATTTGAAACTGAAAAATTTGGTGAATATTGAGCCATCTTTCCAAATGAAGATATTAAAATTGTGTGTAACGTTTTTGCAAACCTAAATTACTTAAAATTAAAAAACGAACTCTCGGTTAGTACGCACCGGACGATATTATGAAACATAATGGGACTGTGCCTCTGTTACAAATGTTTATTCAAAACAATTTAATATCAACATTTAGTTAATCTGCGGAATTGCTGACTGTTTTGTGTACCATCATTATGACGACTGTGGAAACTGAAAGATGTTTATCGAACCTGAAATGAATCAAAACATTTCTAAGAAACACTATGGACCACGAACGGCTGTGCGCGTTAGCAATGCTATCTATTGAAGAAAAAACGTGGGAGGTCAATTTCAAATTTTAATGATCAAGTCATCGACGACTTTGCTGCTCAGAAATTTAGGAGGATGGACTTACAAACTACAAACATATTTAAGGTCATGGTCCTATGGTTAGCTTAGCAAAATTTTATTATCTAGGTACCTATTTGAAAATTTGTTATCTTGACAGTTACGCTCGTATTTCTACACAGCAAGGTGTGTGTATGATACTAAGAAATTGTGACGCATTTTCCTATCTCCATTTCAAAATATGGTTATGCGTGTCCCACCTGTTTTTTCCACGAACCGCCGCTGCAAATTAACGATAATTTTTTTGAACTAAAATATTCAAAATTTACTTCAATCAATCAAATTTCAAATTCTAATGATCAAGTCATCGACGACTTTGCTGCTCAGAAATTTAGGAGGATGGACTTACAAACTACAAACATATTTAAGGTCATGGTCCTATGGTTAGCTTAGCAAAATTTTATTATCTAGGTACCTATTTGAAAATTTGTTATCTTGACAGTTACGCTCGTATTTCTACACAGCAAGGTGTGTGTATGATACTAAGAAATTGTGACGCATTTTCCTATCCCCATTTCAAAATATGGTTATGCGTGTCCCACCTGTTTTTTCCACGAACCGCCGCTGCAAATTAACGATAATTTTTTTGAACTAAAATATTCAAAATTTACTTCAATCAATCAAATTTCAAATTCTAATGATCAAGTCATCGACGACTTTGCTGCTCAGAAATTTAGGAGGATGGACTTACAAACTACAAACATATTTAAGGTCATGGTCCTATGGTTAGCTTAGCAAAATTTTATTATCTAGGTACCTATTTGAAAATTTGTTATCTTGACAGTTACGCTCGTATTTCTACACAGCAAGGTGTGTGTATGATACGAAGAAATTGTGACGCATTTTCCTATCCCCATTTCAAAATATGGTTATGCGTGTCCCACCTGTTTTTTCCACGAACCGCCGCTACAAATTAACGATAATTTTTTTGAACTAAAATATTCAAAATTTACTTCAATCAATCAAATTTCAAATTCTAATGATCAAGTCATCGACGACTTTGCTGCTCAGAAATTTAGGAGGATGGACTTACAAACTACAAACATATTTAAGGTCATGGTCCTATGGTTAGCTTAGCAAAATTTTATTATCTAGGTACCTATTTGAAAATTTGTTATCTTGACAGTTACGCTCGTATTTCTACACAGCAAGGTGTGTGTATGATACGAAGAAATTGTGACGCATTTTCCTATCCCCATTTCAAAATATGGTTATGCGTGTCCCACCTGTTTTTTCCACGAACCGCCGCTACAAATTAACGATAATTTTTTTGAACTAAAATATTCAAAATTTACTTCAATCAATCAAATTTCAAATTCTAATGATCAAGTCATCGACGACTTTGCTGCTCAGAAATTTAGGAGGATGGACTTACAAACTACAAACATATTTAAGGTCATGGTCCTATGGTTAGCTTAGCAAAATTTTATTATCTAGGTACCTATTTGAAAATTTGTTATCTTGACAGTTACGCTCGTATTTCTACACAGCAAGGTGTGTGTATGATACGAAGAAATTGTGACGCATTTTCCTATCCCCATTTCAAAATATGGTTATGCGTGTCCCACCTGTTTTTTCCACGAACCTCCGCTGCAAATTAACGATAATTTTTTTGAACTAAAATATTCAAAATTTACTTAACGTGAAAAAACAAGAAATTATAATTAATAATAATTAATTGATTAAACGAAATCAACGATTATAAAGGTAAGTAAATCTTATATTAAAAACTAGTCATAATAATTACATTTCGGTTTCATTTAGGATATATTCATTACAATTAGGATATAAAACAATTTTTTGATCTCCGCAAAGGCAACGATTGCATTTCACACAAAGCTCGCTTACCTATCTATCACAAAAGTAACTTCTTCTTTTTAGAGGCTTCCACTGGTATAGCAACTCCTTGTAATTCATTGCCCAAAAGATTGCATATTGACATTCGAAACTATTTTGGAAGACGCTGGTTTTGCATTCGTTTCTCTTTTTTAGAAATGAGGATCATCCATTATTAGAGAAGCAACCCAGTTTTGAGTTCCATTCCAAATAACAAAACTGCAGCCATATCTAGGATACCATAAAATATCTCTTCGGCCATCTTCGACCTTTTTTTGTTTTATTGTGATTGTAAAACATGTCCAAAACGGCAACCCTCTCTTTAGTAAAATTATAAAACTCCATGATTTTTTTTGGAGTTTTCATTCATAGATCTGATGAAATGCATCGATGATATCAGCAAAACCTTTAGGTTTGTCTTCGGGTGAATAAAACCAATGTTTTTTCCTCTTGGTACCTGAATTTTGTAGATACCACTGGAGCTAGAGTCAGCATTGCAAAAGAGTAGTAGAGCTAGCGGGGTTCTATGACACTTTCAAGGTCAAAAGTTGAAGAGGGCATTCCATCAACATCGACCATTCTTCGGCCAACGCTGACAAGCCGCGGCAAGATCATTGGTGAAGAAGTATCGGATGCATAATTTATCAGGTATATCTGGTAATAATGAAAGACGTTTTCATAACTATTAATAATTTTATTAACCTGTATTGTAGTAGTACGTGCAATTTTATATTGTTTTTCTTCAAGAAAGTGGTATAATAATTTTCCTAAAAAAGAAACACATGTTATTACTACAAATAAAACTAAGATATTAGTATAATTAAAATTATGTTCTAAAAATAATTGTTGTTTCGTTGAATTGCATTAACTAATTTCCTTTGATACAAATTGAGGATTTTGTTTACCTATCGCTGTGGCTCTCCATAACTTCTAACTAACGTTTGTTGTAACACTGAAGCTGAATTCTATATTGAGGGTGCTTTTGCCTTTATTTATACAATAGAATTAATGTTTGGAAAACAAGGATTCCGCCATTGTGTGTTAGGTTATAAAATAATTTTATTCAAGTACCATTGATTAAATAATTTTTACTTTGTAATGTTAGCATCCTGAACTTCTGGTGGTTTCTGTACGTAGAAAATATTTTAAACAACGGCTACAAACACTACAAACATTGGAATTAACAGCAAGATGTTTTTAATCAAATTAAATTCTTAACAGCATTTTATAAGCCCCTTAATAACCCATCAAAATGCGTTTGCATTTCAGAACTGTTATAGTGAACAAAGCAGGGTAATTTAGTTTGTAAGACCAAATTTTGTTTGAATTTGGTGGGTAATTTTCCCAAATATTTAATAAAGTAATATTCAGTAATGTTGAAAAAAATCAATTGGAAAATTTTTAAGTTCCTCAGCGGGACATATCTTTTGTTTTAACTAGAACATGTCGGAAGAAGAAGACATACCTTGGATAAATCCTATTCGATGAAAGGTTTTTCTTGAACCAAACTTATAGTATAAGATTAATATTATTTTTGCTAGACAATTTCCTTATTAATCTAAGAATTATGAGAATTATCTAAACCAAGCCACTTTACAGAAACTTAATTGCGTTTTCTTCTAAGGTTTTTTCTACTAAATACATCAGGATGTTTTACTTTCGGTAGGTCTTCTTTATAAAATCCTCCTTTAATATTTGATTTTTGTTCATCTTCTAGGATATAAGTTGTAGGATTTGTTAATTTAATCTGTGTTATACGAAAAATTTCAATAAACCAGTTTGGAATATAACTTTTTGTAAAAGCCTCTCTTTGTTTACTTATACGATCAAAATCTCCGACTTTAAATGAATGAATAAATATCACTCGTACTTCCTTATATAATGAAATGGGTTAAAGAGGTGCTTTTAAGATATGTTTTGTTGCTCAGGAAGAATAGAAAGTAATAAAAATCTCGAAGAGAGATCTAGGAGAAATTTTAGTAATATATTTGGTAAGAAATGATATTTGGTAACACATTTAAAAAATTTGCGCGTGCAGCACCGTACACGTGATAGAAGTAAAAATTATTAAAAAACGAAAATAATCACAAAACACAATGATAAATATTAATTACACAATGCGTGGTACCTCAAATATTCATATATAGCAACTGACGCGTACATCTACAACACGCGCATGCGCTACACTATCTTATTCTATAGCTTTGTATCGTTGTGTATAAAGCTCATTCAGAGAAACAATGATTGCACGTCATCAAAATCTATGACGCACTCACGTTACAATGTTACCACATCCACACCAAAATACCCAAACTTTAGCATTTGTATGATTGATAAACTGTAGACGAAAAAGGAACACGAAAAGTTTTTTGTTTAAAAGTTTTAATCGTTTGTTTCGAAACTTCTGCTTCTTAACATAGGAGCTTTTCATTTAGTTCACACAAAGTTTAATTATTATGTTTCACTAAAACAACTTTCAGCATCTGAATCGCTATTCAAGTAAATTATTAAAGGATTAATTTCTAGTCTATCAAATACTCTTTCGCGATTCGACCATATTTGAATCTCTTCTTCTGTATGTCTGATGCTGTTCATCCAGATCTGTGGTGTAACTGTTAATAAAACTTCTTTCCACATATCCAAACAGTTGTCAATCGTTCTTCCATCTCGACCTATATGACGATTGTAATCATTTTTGGCCACCCCCCATACCAATTCTATAGGATTGAATATGCAATGATAAGGGGGAAGACGTAATACTTCGTGGCCTTACTCTTCTGCCATATGATCTGCCACATATTATTTTTTAGGCTTGTTCCTGAAAAGAACATTATGAAACACAAACCTGTCCCCTTAATTACTGCTTACCGATTAACGATTTGCAGCAGTTCGCTTTTCAACATAGTGTTTTCAAAAGGAAGATTATGTTCCCTCAGCCATTCTGCAATTTTTGGTTTTGTCCATGCACTAGTTGGAGTTTTATCCATCAGTGTACTGTGACATGGTGCATTATCCATGACAATAACTGATGGCTTCTCCAAGATTTTCAACAGCTGGTTTTAAAACCAAAACGGAAAGTTATCTTGATTCATTTCTCCATGATAATCACCTTTTGTTTTAGAAGAGAAGTCTAATTCGGCCTCTGGAATAAAGCCATTCTTGTTCCCAGCATAAAGAACAATATATCTGCAATAACATGTTATTATTGACACGTCTTAAAACAATTATTTATGACATGACTTTAATGACTCCTAAATATTACGTATAGCACTCATCTTTTTCCATCAACTTTTGTAGTCTTTACACTCCTCTTGTTATCATCTTGTCCATGAGTGACTCAAGGTACCATTTTGAAATATTCATGTTTCATCCAAATAAACAAAATCAAACAGAGATTCGTCTATGATATTTTGATACATCTTAAAAAATTGAATTCGTTTAAAGGCAATATCTGAAAGTTCCATCAGGCCCCTACGTGGATTATCTTTACCCCATTTGAAACCAATTTCTTTTAGAAGTGTATGAAGTGAAGTTTTTACATCCATCAAAGAGCTGTGTGTTCTTTAGTTTTTCATGAATACTTTCAAGATTAACCATTTGTTCTGAAATAGTTCAATAAAATTTGATAAAAATACAATATTACCATGTAAATCTACTAACTTTTTTCATATATTTGATTGCAATTTGAGCCCACATCAAGATGATATAGATTAGTTACTTGTTTTGGATGTTGACGCTTTTTCTCCGGTGATTTTAACATTTCGTTATTCTTCAACTTTTTCGAAATTACACTTACTGTACCAATACTAATATTTAGTGCAGCTGAAACTCGCTAAAAAAAATCCAATTAACCATAAGACCTACTAAGTTATTAATACATACCTTTCTCATAGCGTTTAATGGCAAAAGAGGAGCCCATTATCTCGTTCCTGTTTAAAATAACTGATAAGTGACGAGACAAGCTGCTTACACTGATCGCTTAACGGTTTTGGCATTTTTTTGCGATTATAATCGCAGATTATATAATACAGAACTCACAAAAACAGAAACTAAACCAGAAAATAGCTAAAACGACAAAGAATACAGTAAAAATAATTCAGAAACGTTTAAAGGCACAACTCGAAAACGATCAAAACATGAAAATGAGAGATTCTACGAAAAACTTGTGTAAGGTCGGCAACACTGTCCAGAACCACAAACCTAAATTTTCTAAACTTTATGCCCGCTATTTTCATATGTTGACATCTATAAGTTTCATACCAATTGTACTATGTTTTGTATTATTATATTTCTAATCAATTTCTTTTAGAATTGTTATCCACCGATAATTTCCTTGTAAGCTAAAAGTTTTACACGTTAAATTCTTCAGGATTCTATTAACTCTTACGACAACGCTGACCTTGAAATTTGAATATGTGTTATAGTGATTAATATGATATTCCTCCATTAGTTTTGCTAAAGTTTTATTAAAACATACTTTTTCCACATCTGTTTGAAGATTTTTCCGTCTGTTATCCTCCTTGGTTTCATCAATAATATTCTTTATTGCTGTTGTAACATATTTTGCATTCTTCGTTTTAATGGATCTAAGCCAGACAAATTTTGAAAATATATTTATAACAACAACAACAACTAGAATGTAACGATAACATCTGTGAAATTTTGCATATGGTATCATTTCAACAAGGTCAGCTTACCACAGATCATTTAGTCGTTTTATTATAACACGTCGGCGTTTATAATTTTTCCTAGCCTGTTTATGCAGTTCATTAACAACTTTGTTCTATAATCGATGTAGTCATATTATGTTAACGATTGTTTATTATTATTATTGTTTTTCTTCTTGTTCTTCTTCAGTGAAAACTGAACACTTTAATAAAAGTTCTCCGTAAAATTCAGACCAAATACGCGACGGATGCGTGTGAAAACGTAATGAATCACCAGTTTTTGACCTTCATTAACAGTTTCTTTAGCAGTTCCATTAACCTCCAGAAACACGTGCTTTTTTGGATATTCAGCTTTAACTATTTGCGAAGTAGTTAAAGGAAAATCGTACTTTACTCGTTTATCTTGAAGTAACATAAATGATTTTTCCGTTTCATTATATGTTCCAATAAAAGGTAAAATTAAGTTATAACACAGTTTCACCTTTTTAATAATGACTAAACCAATGTTATCTTTATTTTTTCTTGTTTGATTGTTAGTTGTTATTGTTTTAGTGTCTTTATTCAGAATGTGGGAGCCAAATTTATCAAAAGACATTGTTCAGAATTAAGTCCAAAATAGTACATTAAATTAAAGAACAAATTTTTTATTTAATTATTTTTGCTTCTCGAAGTTCTTCCAAGACTGATACAATATCGCTATTATGACCTGAATGTCCGGCCATGTGCGAAGAAGCTAACAACTTTAGTTGTTAGATACTAATTCATTAATATTATCGTAATATACATAATCTATTTTATTTTTAAACAAATTTAACATATCCACTCACCAATCTTCCCCCTTTTTTGAAAACTGAAATCTTTTTCTTGGTCTTTGAGGAGGTTTGGCTACTTTTGAGGGAAGGACTGCTTGTGAACCATGTATAGGTTCACTAGCTGTCTTTTCTTTAATAATTTCCGTTTGTTGCAAATATATATTTTTTTAAATTTAGTTAAAAATGTTTAATTATAGTTAAATACTTTAGGTCATTGATACCTTGAATTTGATTATTAGAATCATAATTTCTCGTATAGGCACGCGTTCTCTTTAATATATCCATATAATTCTCAAGATCATTTACATTATACTCTTTTGAATCTTTAAAAAGTAAGAGTTCATACAATCCTGAAGTTCCCTTAAACTTGAGGTAATTTAGTTTAATGTTAGGTCCTTCAAAATCTACAGGACTGTTTCCGATTTTCCATTTTCCCATATTAATATCATGCACAAATCCATGGGTATAATCCGTATCTCTTTTTCCTTTTATCGCTGAATTAACAAAACCTCTGACGAGTGGACCAAATGCTTCAAAATATTGTTCGTATGCATCAGCGCGTGTAAGCTCTAAAATGTCTTGTTGAATTTCATGCAATGAAGGTTCCGTAAGAGTAGTATCAGTTTCTGGAATTCCGCCTTGTCTCTGTAATGATGATGATGATGATGATGGATGTTCAGTATTAAAAAACACTTCATCGTATTTCCTCTGGTTTTTAAAGGTTGATCATATTTTGAGAGATTGAATTATAATAATTAATAGTCAGTATTATAATATATCCATAAGATTTATATATAAGTAAAGCTATCGAACCACTTTCTATATCGTCCTGAATTTAAAGGTGAATCCTTATCAATGATCACAAAGTCAAAATTATTCAGCCAACATAGTAAACACAAATCTTTAAATTGTTGAAATGTCATATCATTTTTTGCATGTTCGTCATAAACGTGTTTCAAGTTTGTTCAAGAATATCATCAATAAATTCGCATTATCTCGTATCGTAATTGTTTTGGAATAGAAGAATAAGTTTGACAAGTATATAAACAATCAGTATTATTGTGTCTTCCATAAGAAAAATACTGGCTGATTGGATTTTGCTTACAACATGCTATATCATCAAATATAACAACGACATTTGGTTTTACGTTGTTAGGTGCTAATATATTTTCCTCTTTGGATTCTTCGAAATAGCCTATTTCCTTAATTAAATTTAATAATTCTCGTAAACATTCATATTTGGGTTGAAGTAAATAGTTTGAATATAGATAGATATTTCCAAATCTTAAACGTTTTGTTTGTTAGTAAATAAATTATTACATTTGTTTTTCTATAACCAGATGGTGCTATAATTAATCCTCGTTTGCAAATCCCTCCAAATAATTTTCCATACGTTCGAAATATATTTTTGTTTATATCATGATTTTTTATCCGTAAAGAAAATTCTTGTTTTTGTATCCGCATGATGCTGTTAACTACTAAAATATTTTAAAAGTGTAAAAGTATTTAAGCTAAAATGTAAAAATCGTCTTCACAATAGACGTATATAATGAGCAAAAACAAACCACTGAACGCATTAGGCTTCTTAGAGTTGGACGGAAAGAAGTGGCATTCTAAATACATTAATTGACAAATTACAAATATAACTACATATTCTAACTTATAATTTCTGTGGACCTGGTACGAAACTCAATAAAAAAATTGCTAGAGGTGACAAAAGGAAAATTTTGTTAGATGGGGCTTGTAAAGAACACGATCTTGCTTATTCATCATCTTCCGATTTGAAAACTAGACACAAAGCAGACAAAGTGTTAGCTAAGAGAGCTTGGGAAGGATTAAAATGTTCCAACGCTTCAGTTGGAGAAAATTTGCGGCTTTGGGAGTGTCTGGAATAATTAAAGCTAAATCTAAATTTGGAATGGGTATCACAAAGAAGAGGAAGAAGAAAAGCATAAAACGTAACAATAAAAGATCTATTAAAATAGGAAAACGAACATATTTTAAAGCAGCCATAAAAAGGGGTAAAAGAAGTATTCTCGGGGAAAAATATGATAATCTTGAAAATGCAGTAGAAGACTCATTATCATCAATTAAACAAGGAAATGTGTTAATACAGAAACCTCATTCCCGAATTCTGCCTATACCAAAACGTAGTGGAGGAACTTAATTCCTAATTTTGCCGGTTTATCCGTATTGGGGGCTTTAACTAATGGTGCAGCGGGAATTGCTCAGGCGGT
This sequence comes from Cosmopolites sordidus, assembly GCA_031761425.1. Taxonomy (NCBI): domain Eukaryota; kingdom Metazoa; phylum Arthropoda; class Insecta; order Coleoptera; family Curculionidae; genus Cosmopolites; species Cosmopolites sordidus. The sequence continues at coordinate 114,585 of JARFXV010001878.1, read as the reverse complement.
TAATGCAGCAGAAAACATTAGAAATAAATTAGAGGAACAGAAAAGATACAATAAAATGATAGAACAAATATCAATTAGAAAAGGACTTTATCTGGGTACATCCAAAAAGGGTGTGGTCTTCATATAAAACTGTACTCAAAAAACTGTTAAATATGCTTAATAATGTCTGAATGATTGTGTTGTGTTGATATTTTGTTCCTTTTTTGTGTTTTTCGCCACGATCTAAAACTCAAAAAATATCAAAAATATCTGTTCTGATGTAAATAAAGAATTAATGGGTAAAAATAAAAAAACCAAACGGAGACAAATTTCTCAGTAAAAAAAATGTTCTAAAAATATTGACGGAGCCCCCCCCCCTTTCAAAAATAGATTTTTATGACAGTGACATACTACCATAAAATATAGTATAAGTACGAACGAATATTTTATTTAATAAATTAGGCACCTATTCACCAAACTGTATCGAATCTGTCAATGATTACAAAAATATTTAACCATGTCATGTTAAGTGTCAACTTTGTTTTTTTTTAAATCCTGCTATCGGTTCAATTTACGAAACCGGTGTCCAAAAATGAACCACCCAATTCCTAAATTGAATCATATACTAAAAACACCTTTTCCCCATTGCAGCGGTAAGTATGTACCTAGCTGAAATAAAATGCAGTTGAATATACATGTTTTATTTTAACTAAACGTCACTTCGTTGTATAAAAAATAAACAAATAAAATATAAACTCTAAACAAGTAAAAAAACAAAAACCAATTAAGGAACGTTAATTTCAACTTTTAAAAATTAAGAGCTCGTCGGTCTAAGCAGTACTTAAACAAAATTCGCAAATAAACTCATCGTTTTCTTCAATACGGGCACACTCTTCATGTGATCACCTACAACATGCCTGGCATTTAGCCCAACCTTCATTTGGTTTAGAATTAAAGTAGCTGTCAATGCAGTATAAACACAACTCGTTACCGTTTTTATCATCCGTGCTATTTTCTGAATCACTTGAGCTTGGTGGTGGATTTCTCATTTGTATTTTTGGTTTCTTTTGATTGCCGGAAAATAAATTCATAGTTGCTTTTTCTACTGGCGTCTTTCTTCGCTTTACTGTTTCTGATTTTTGCTTGCTTGTCTCTGTATTTTTTTCTTTAAGATCTTTGTATGGGGTACTAGTAAACAATACTGCAGAAGCTGTTGTTTTATTCTTATGCCTTTGAACAATTTTACTTGTTTCAGGAACAGTTGCTAGCTCATTTAGACTTTAATTAAATTTCCCTGGAGTGATTTCTCCAAATACTTTTCTGAAATGAACCATGACTAAAGACGAACAAGCAGAATCAACTTGCTGTGAAGCACCATTAGAAGAACTTGTGCTTGATTGTGAAGTGAGATATCCTCTGTGTCAGTCTCAAGTTCGGCAGGTGGCTCTAAAGATATATTAACATTCTTTGGGTTTTCATGAACCTGAGGTGTTACGGCAGTTGATGGGGCAAATAAGTGGTCCCCAAAACTATTACGGTTGAATGGCCAAATTCCATCTTCTTTAAAGGCGTTTTCGGCAATACCGATATTAGCAGCTTTTCCATAGGCCCAACTCAATAATTCGGACACGTTATAAACTTATCGAGTGTCCAACGTGTGCTCGTAGGCACGAATCTTGCTGCTGGGCGTAATAGTTTTGCATGGGTTTAAAAAACCAACCTCTAACGGCTGTAAATGGTGGGTAGTATGACCAGGTAGTTGCAAAAGATGAATTGAACGCTGAACAGCAAAATCTAGAGCTACAAGATTTTTGCTGTGTGAAATGCCCATTTAGTAACAGAATTAATGGCTTATCTGGACTTGACTGTACCACATGTAGAACCACCACAAGAATATTTCTTGAGATAGCGAAAGCAACACCGAGCAAGCAGCACAATTGGCAAATTAATATGGCTTTACATTTATCGGTTCTGGCCCCCGGGCCCAACGAGGTTATAGCTAGGCTCCAGGAAGAGCTTAAACAGTCGCGTCGCGACAATCAGGGTCTCAACGAGACGATTTTCGAGCTCAAGGAGCTCATTAAAGACCTCAAAAATCAAATAGCCATTTTGGCGTCTAAAATCGATAAAAATGAACAAGAGATCGCCCGAACCAACGCGCCGGCTGAAATTAATATCGAATCGCATACGGGAATGTTGATGGACAGCGACTACCCGCCACGCAAACCTCCAAAAGGTACTCTCTTCCCAATTAAAACGGATACCGTTATCCCCAAATTAAATCATGAAGTGAGCGAAGACGAAATTCTCTCCATCGGCGGAGAAGCGTCCGATTCTGAGTTTGAAACGTGCTCGGCTAAGATATGGCGACGCACAAAACGAACCAGACGATCCTCCGAGGAGGAAAAGAATCAAGATCAGACACCCAGGAAAAAGACTGCTGGAGAGGCAGGTCCAAGCGGTGCCCCAAAAGCGACTCCAGTAGTCAACGTGGTAATAACCTTCATTGCAAAGGAAAAAATAGAAACGGACAAGGCACTGAACCGCCCAGAAGGGCTGAAGATTTAGCCAAAGACAGCCGGCGACTACAGCAAGCTGATGACGTTCATCGAAAAAGAAACCATGGCTTTCCACACCTTCTGTACGAAGAGTGAAAAGCAACTGCATGTATTACTCCGGAACATCGTGGAAACGGGTTCGGAACAAGAAATCCGAGAAGTGCTCGTCGAGCTAGGTTTCACCCCCTCGAAAATTCAGAGGTGGAAAAACAAAAAGGGGCAACCACTTGCTCTAGTCTATGTGATCCTCCCCAAAGACCAAAAGGGGATCCACAACATCAGATACCTTGTCCACCAGAAGATAAAGGTCGAAAACATTAAATTCCAGCGGGGAGACCTAGCAGTGTTACAACTGCCAGGTCTTCGGGCACACGGCAAAGAAGTGCCACGTGCTCCCTAACTGTATGAAGTGTGTGGCCAACCACGCTTCAAAACACTGCAAAAACCCGAAGAACGCTCCGGCTAAGCATGCCGACTGTGCTGGTCCGCACCCGGCTAACTCTAAAGCCTGTCCCCAAAGACACCCGAATAAGGGTGAAGGAAAGAAAAACCAGTCGACTGCTATATCTAAACCTCCGCCGAAAATTCCGCCCCCAACTTTCGTTTGGGGGGCACAAAACAATAGCAAAGCCCCGGCTTCCGCGCTGGTCGCCCCCCAAAGTCCGCTCATAGGATGGAAGCTCCAAGGATTCAATTAGCGAACTTCACAGTACTGATGGAGCAAATGATGTAGCAGATAGCTGCTATGGTTCAAAAGCAGTTAAATGCTGCACTAAACATGTTCCAAACCATTAATGAATACTAAAAATTCGTTGTTGATGGTAACATGGAATTCCAATTTTAAAACGGGAAAAAATTGGAACTCACGGCGTTCCTGGAAGATCACAGCATAGACGTGGCGCTGATCCACGAGACCTTCCTTAAACCGAGCGAACGGTTCGGTGTGAGGAAGATCTTCTGTTACTGGGAGGACAGGCTCGGCGGGGGGTGGTCTGATAATTCTCGTCAAGAGAAGAATCAGACACAACCTGCTGCCTCCGAGGGGTCTTACTTCCTAAGAAGTCATGTCTGTGCAAGTGGCTCTGGAAGGTAATTTGGTAAACCTATCTTCATGGTACCAGAGAGCTTGCCATGACTTCGATTCAGGTGAAGTTGGCAGGCTCCTGAATAACAACGCTCCATTCATCATTGAAGGAGATTACAACGCCCATAACCGATCGTGGGGTTCGGACCGGACAAACAGGAGAGGAGCTGACCTGATATCTTTGGCGGAAAGATACGGGCTGAACTTCCTTGTTCCAGGCGAACCTTCCCGCTATCGCGGCTTCTTAGATTTCTTTATCAAAAAGGATCTAACGAATCAATGCGAAGTCCATGTTGCCCATGAGCTTACCTCGGATCACAACCCGGTATTGCTAACCATCGGCACCAAGGTGGATACCTTCCTGCCGGGAAATAAAAATAATATCTGTTAGAGCATTTTTCAGCAGCATTTGCAGAACAACGGGCCAAACCCGTGTATTGGTAACGTCCAGCAGTTTAAAGATGCGGTCGAAAAATTAACTCATGACATAATAGACTCTTCAGGAGTTTAGAAACGACAGGAATGCTAGCGTCAATCGACACAGCTGATCGATCACTATGGAAAACAGCCAAATTCATCGTGGGCAAGGTGAGAGCGCCGGTTCCCCCCTGAGGACGGGTTATTTTCACGCCATCACCGGGGCGGAGAAGGCGGAGCTCTTTGCTGTAACATACCAAAAGCAGATGACCTCTCATCGACCCTCAGTCGAGAAAAGGAATAAAGTTGACAAGTTCAAGCAAGAAATTCTTTCTTACCAAGGAACTCCTAACCCCGGCTACTTGATAAGCCAAATTGTCTCGTCGAAGATGATATACGATATTATCCGAGGTTTGAAAGTCAGAAAAGTTCCTGGTCGCGACCGCATCTTACCGATGCAGCTGAAACGGCTACCCAACAAGCAAATTGCGCAGTTGACTAACATAGTCAACGCAATTTTCAAACTCCAGCATTTTCCATCTCTATGGAAATATGCCCAAATCATCGTAATCTTTAAAAAAGGAAAAAACCCACAGGAGCCAAGTAGCTACAGGCCGATTAGCTTGCTTACGGCCTCGGCAAGATCGCCGAAAGAGCAATTTTACATACTCTGAACGGTGTTCCTGCCGATAAGAATATTCTGCCGGACGAACAATTTGGTTTTCGGAGGGGGCACGCAGCCGTCCATCAGGCGGCGCGTCTCTCGACGGAGATCAAGCGGGGGTTCGACAGAAGGCGTCACACGGGAGCCGTCTCTCTAAACCTCTCGCAAGCATTCGACAGAGTCTGGCATCTCGGACTCATAGTCAAGATGCTCAGACTCTGTATAACAACCGACCTAGTCAAGCTTCTAGCATCACTTCTGACTAGACGCACTTTTCAAGTGCTCATCGATGGTGCTCTTTCATCCGTCCAGCGAATCAAAGCGGGAGTACCGCAAGGTTCCCCTCTTGCCACCGTAATCTTCAATATCTACATGGCGGACTTTCTAAAGATTCCGCTCGTGCAGACTGCATTTTATGATGATGATACGGCTTTTTATACGTCGGCCCACGCTCCCTGGGTGATTACATTCAGGCTCCAAAGGCAGATGTTGAAAGCCATGAGATGGCTGGTCGAATGACGACTAGCAATCAATCGCAGCAAAACCCAGGCTGTCTTGGAGTCTGAATGTCAACTGCGCAATTTGCTTGTTGGGTAGACCGTTCAGAGCATGTAAAATTGCTCTTTCGGCGATCTTGCCGAGGCCGTAAGCAAGCTAATCGTCCTGTAGCTACTTGGCTCCTGTGGGTTTTTTCTTTTTTAAGGATTACGATGATTTGGGCATATTTCCATATAGATGGAAAATGCTGGAGTCTGAAAATTGCGTGACTATGTTAGTCAACTGTGCAATTTGCTTGTTGGGTAGCCGTTTCAGCTGCATCGGTGAGATGCGGTCGCGACCAGGAACTTTTCTGACTTTCAAACCTCGGATAATATCGTGTATTATCTTCGACGAGACAATTTGGCTTATCCAGTAGCCGGGGTTAGGAGTTCCTTGGTAAGAAAGGATTTCTTACTTGAACTTGTAAACTTTGTTCCTCTTCTCAACTGAGGGTCGAGGAGAGGTCATCTGCTTTTGGTAGGTTACGGCAAAGAGCTCCGCCTCGTTGACGGCGTGAGAATCACCCGTCCTCAGGGTGGGAACCGGAGCCCTCACCTTACCCACCTTGAATTTGGCTGTTTTCCATAGTGATCGATCAGCCGAGTCGATTGGCGCCAGGAATTCATCCCACCTGCCGTCTCTAAATTCCTGAAGAGCCCGTTGGGACCCTCTCTTAGCTTCGTTTGCACGAAGCCGGGGTTCAGGGTCGCCAGTCAGGTGAAAGCGTCTGTAAAGCCGGTTTTTTTATACGGAACTTCTCTTTTACCTCGAACGGGATGTCCAAGGTAGTCTGAGTTGATTCTGGAGAGGTTTTAGTAGCCGCTTGCGTGGCTTCTATTATGTCTTGAGTTAACTTTCCGACCTCATCTTCAAACTGCTGAACGTTACCAATACACGGGTTTCGCCCGCTGTCTTGCAAATGCTGCTGAAAAATGCTCCAACAGATATTAGTTTTCTTTCTCGGCGGGAAGGTATCCACCTTGATGCCGATTGTTAGCACTACCGGGAAGTGATCCGAGGTAAGCTCATGGGCAACCTGGACTTCGCATTGATTCGATAAGTTCTTTATGATAAAGAAATCTAAGAAGCTGCGGCAGCGGGACGGTTCGTCTGGAACAAGGAGGTTCAGCGCGTATCTTTCCGCCCAAGATAATAGGTCAGCTACCCCACGATCGGTTATGGGCGTTGTAATCTCCTCCAATGATGAATGGAGCGTTGTTATTCAGGAGCCTGCCAACTTCATCTGAATCGAAGTCATGATAGGCTCTCTGGTACCATGAAGATAGGTTGACTAGATTTCCTTCCAGTGTCACCTGCACAGACATGACTTCTGAGGAAGTAAGGTCCGTCGGAGGCAGCAGGTTATGTCTGATTGCTCTCTTGACGGGAATCATCACACCACCCCCCGCTCCGCCGAGCCTGTCCTCCCTGTAACAGAAGAAATTCTTCACACCGAACCGTTCGCTTGGTTTAAGGAAGGTCTCTTGAATCAGAGCCACGTCTATGCTGTGATCTTCCAGAAACGCCGTGAGTTCCAATGTGTTTGTGTCCCCCAAACGAAAGTTAGGGGCGGAATTTTCGGCAGAGGTTTAGATAGAGCAGTCGATTGGTTTTTCTTTCCCTCACCCTTATTCGGGTGTCTTTGGGGATAGGCTTTAGAGTTGGCCGGGTGCGGACCAGCACAGTTGGCACATTTAGCCGGAGCGTTCTTCGGCTTTTTACAATCATTTGAAGCGTGGCTGGCCACACACTTCATGCATTTGGGGGGCACGTGGCACTTCCTTGCCGTGTGCACGAAGACCTGGCAGTTGTAACACTGCGAGGTCTCCCCGTAGGACTTGATTTTTTCCACCTTTATTTTTTAGTGGACCAGGTATTTGCTGTTGCGGATCCCCTTTTGATCTTTGGGGAGGATCACATAAACTAGAGCAAGTGGTTGCCCCTTTTTGTTCTTCCACCTCTGAATTTTCGAGGGGTGAATCCAGTTCGACAAGTTCTTCGCGAATTTCCTGTTCCGAAACCGTTTCCACAATGTTCCTTAGTAATACGTGTAATTGATTTTCACTCTTCGTACTGGTGTGGAAAGCGATAGTTTCTTTTTCAAGGAACGAGGTCAGCTTGCGATAGTGGCCCGCTCTCTTTGGCTGAATCTTCACCCCTTTTGGGCGGTTCAACGCCTTGTCCGTTCCTATTTTTCCTTGGTCATTACCTTCATATAATGATTCTTGGAGCGAAGTACCACCGGAGGTACTTTTTCAGCCTGCGACCGTCTCTTTAGCTTCCGTAGCCACTTTGGCTGCTGACGTCGCTGTTGGGACACCGCTTCGACCTGCCCCTCCGGCAGTATTTTTCCTTGTTGTCTGTTCTTGCTTCTTTTCCTCTTCGGAGGATTGTTTGGATCGTTTTGTGCGTCGCCTTTCCTTAGCCGCCCGCGTTTCGAAGTCGGAGTCGGACGATTCTCCACCGGTGGAAAGAATTTCGCCTTCGCTCACTTCATGACTCAATTTGGGGGTAACGGTATCCGTTTTGAACGGGAAGGGAGTACCTTTTGGAGGTTTGAGTGGCGGGAAGTCGCTGTCGATCAACATTCCCGTGTCCAAATCGATATTTAATTCAACCGGTGCGTTGGTGCGGGCGGTCTCTTGTTCGTTTTTGTCGACCTTAGTCGCCAAAACGGCTATTTGATTTTTTAAGTAGCTCCTTGAGCTCAAAAATCGTCTCATTGAGACCGTGATTATCGCGACACGCGTTCAAGCTCCTCCTGAAGCCTTGCAATAACCTCGTCGGACCGGGGCCGGAACCGATAACCGTGAAGCCATGTTAGTATGCCAAAGTCACCTGCAATCTTTCGAACACCTTGAATTTCTAGATAGATAGCCGAAAAGTGCCTAAATAGTGACCCAATGCAGTCCGTGGTAAGGTCGACAGTGGGCTGAAAAAGCTTTTTAGATTCGAGAAAGCGAGTAGGCTGGCTACTTTGTAGTTACAATCAATCGAAAAATTTGTAAAAATGTTGGATTAAACCCATCCATAAATAGTGGGTACGAGAATTTAGTTGGCAGTTCCTCGGAACTGCCGGCCGCCTAGCAAAATTCGCGATAAACTACTACAGGGAAATGTAGTGAAAGTTCTTGTAGGGGATTACAACTCTAAGTCACCGAGTTGGCATAGCAAGATATATAATCCCAATGGAAGAAGACTCGAAAGATATGTGGATGCTACGGAGTCGTACAGAGACTCTGTACGATGGGACTTTCGACTACAACCCGATTTTAATAAGATTGGGTTCTGGTGATGGACAAAGGGATTATGTGGTGAGGAAGTGGGTGAACTGGGACTTGTTCCCAGGTAAACTCCATTTCAAAATCCAAATCCCAAAGATTGATATAACTGAAGAATTGAAAAACGAAGTAGAATTCTAGAAAAGACCATAGTCGATGCAGTTGAAAAATGCATGACAAGGAGGACAGAAAGATCAACGAAACACCTCTACGGACCTATTCCTCACTCGATACGGAGGATGATAAGAAGGCATCGGATGATTAAGCGCAGATACAGGACCAACGGGATGGCCGATATAGCCAGGGAGTTGACTAGATCGATAAACGTCCTGAGAAAGGCGCTGAAGGAATTGGCCGAGCAGAGGTGGAAGGGCACCTCTCTCAGCTCGGCAATGAAGATGGCACACGAGTCTGCAGGGCACTCAAGAGAAGACCAAAGTCGAACATGCTGCACGGAGCAAACGGGATAGTCTACAACGACACCGGAAAGACTGAAGCCATGGCTGACGCACTGAAAAGAGAGTGCGTCATAAACATGCACGACGACGACGATGAAAACCATGAGAGGTTAGTCAAAAGAATCGTGAGAAATTTCCGAAAGAGGATAGGATCCAGGCCGCTGACGGAGTTTGCAACTCCGATGGAGGTCAAGGGAATCATCCAGAAGATAAGACTCAAGAGAGCTCCAGGACTCTATGGTGCTACCAATCGCATGTCGAAAAAGCTGCCTAGAAAAGGGATTGCAGCCATCACCGCCATTGTCAACGCAGTTATCAGCCCGCGGTACTTCCCAGATAGATGGAAGTACGCAATGGTAAAAATGATTCCGAAACCAGAAAAGGACCCGAAGTTCCCGCAAAACTACAGGCCGATAAGCTTATTGCCATCAATAAGCAATGTTGTAGAGAGAGTGATTCTAAAGAGAATAGAGAAGGTGCTCGCAGATAACAGCATCCTTCCGCCCGAGCAATTCGGGTTTAGAAAAAATCACTCTGCGGAAGATCAGATGTTATATGTTACGGAATACATAACTGAGGCAATAAACAGAAGGCATAGAACGACAATCGTCGTACTCGATGTCGAGAGAGCTTTCGACAGGGTATGGCACGATGGGCTGATTTACAAGATGATCGAGATGGGATTTCCAGAATGGATCGTCAAGCTTCTCTGTAAAAATGGGTGAAGTCAAATCGGCAAGAAGATGAATGGAGGCTGGAGTACCGCAGGAAGCGGTATTAGAGCCCCACCTCTATAACATATACCACCATCGGAGGTGAGACTTCAGATTGGGATTTTTTGAATCCAGTACGACTAGAAGCAGATGCCGTACAGAATGATCCAACCGCTTTTCCTATGAGGAAAAACAAGCCGAACAGATATCCAGGAAAAAGACCGCCGGAGAGGCAGATCTCAGTAGTACACCCACACCACTAGCCAAAGAGGCTACTGTAGTGAAAAAACCGGCGGAGAAGACCAATAAAGTCCCGCCGGTAGTCCTAACAAATAAGAATGAATATATGAAGGTGATGTCCTTCATAAATCAGGTCAAAATTGAGGCCGATTAGGCGCTGAGCCGCCTCAAAAGGGTCAAGATTCAGCCCAAAAAGGCCGGTGACTATCGTAAGTTGTCGACCTTCCTGGAAACTAGCCAAAGTAGCCCATCACACCTTCTGCACGAAGAGTAAGAAGCAACTACATGTGTTGATCCGAAACATCATAGAAACGGTTAGGGAGCAAGCAATAAGGGGAGAGCTCATTGAACTGGGTTACACTCCATCCAAAATCCAGATATGGAAAAACAAGAAAGGTCATCCACTAGCTATGGTCTATGTTATCCTCCCGAAAGATCAGAAGGGGATACAAAACAGTAAATACCTGGTCCACCAGAAAATAAAGGTGGATAATATCAGGTCAAATGGAGATACCCTGCAATGCTTCAACTGCCAGGTGTACGGACAGACCTCCAGGTGCCAGGTGTAGTGCCACGTCTCACCAAAATGCATGAGATGTGCTGCCAATCACGCCTCTAAAGAGTGCAAGAAGCCGAGAAATACACCGGCAAAATGCGCGAACACTGGTGGTCCCCATCCAGCCAACGCAAAAACATGCCCTAAAAGACCCCCGAACAGAAGTGAGGGCAAGAAACCCCAAGGAAAAGTCGCATCTAATCCACCGGAGAAAATTTCGCCCCAACATTTGTTTGAGGCAACCAAAACAACAATAAAGCCAAAACAACAATTTCGCCGCGCCGGTTGGTCCTCAAAAGGCCGCTCCCAAAATGGAAGCCCCAAAATCCAACTGCCAACTTTACGGTAATGATGGAACAGATGATGCAGCAGATGGCTGCTATGATACAGGAGCAGATTAACTCTGCGCTAGCCATGATTCCGACCTACAATGAATAATCAAAATTCGTTGAATGTCGTAACTTGGAACTTCAATTCCTTAAACGGGAAAAAGCTGGAATTAACTGCGTTTCAGGAGGACTCCAGCATTGACGTGGCCCTAATGTAGGAAACTTTCCTTAAATCGAGTGAAAGATTCGGCGTGAGAAACTTTTGCCGCTACAGAGAGGACAAACTCACCGGAGCGGGGGGTGGTCTGATGATTCTCGTCAAGAGAAGAATCAGACACAACCTCCTGCCACTGACGGGTCTTACTTCCTCGGAAGTCATGTCGGTGCAGGTGGCTCTGGAAGGTAATCTCATAAACCTATATTCATGGCATCAACATCATGGCTAACAACGCTTCATGGCTCTCAACTATTCATCATTGGAGGAGATTACAACGTTCATAACCAATCATGGGGTTCGAGACTGACAGACAGGAGAGTCCCATAAAATAATCCCATTCTTCTCGTGCTAACCAGTCACTCCTCGCACTGCTCAATTAAAGCTGTGGATTTCTTCCGGAAACATAATATTGTTGCACTGAGTTTGCTACCACATAGCAGTCATAAAATGCAGCTCCTTGATAGAGGTTTTCACGGTGTTCTTCAGAAGTACTAGGCTGGGGAGTGTTAGATATGGTTAAGGAGTCATCCAGGACGGGCGATGACAATATTCCAGATAACAACTTTGTTTACACCTGCCTATAACAGCTGCGAATATTCAATGTGTTGTTGAAATTTTCAGAGTCACTGGAATTTGGTTTTGGAATCTAGATTTTTTAATGATGCCGACTTTATGGCAAGTACTGTCATAAATCCATAATATCTCGTAGGAAATACGGTAGAAACGACTAACTAGGCCGCTTTTACATCACAAGATTCTCATTCAAACAAAGAAGTGACTGGTTATACCGAAAATTATTCTCGATTCATCAAGACTGAACTAACTACAAATAGTGTTTGAAACTCGCACAGTCATCTTTTACCACGACTTACCTAAAGCAAACATCTCAATATCAAATGACGCCAAAGACAAAAATCCTAATGTCATTCAAGTATCTACGTTCTATCTTAAAGCAACCACTGTTTATGTCCAATTTCCCCAATCGAGTCTGTGCACGAATTCTGATTATGTTATAACTACAAATGCGGATATACTGACACGATGATTCAATATGTGATAAAACATAAAATATTAAACCTTTCCCTAAATCTCAGACAAAAATACGCACTCAAAAAATGCATGAAATCTGAAATAATTAGTAATTAACCTTATAAATCCAAATTAGAAGAAGCAAGTAAGTAGAAAGCTGAACCAAAACCCAAAGAGCCTAAGAAGCCTTAAAAAACACCGAAGAGAAAAGTAAAACAAACAAGGTTTGGACGTGTCATGGATGTCAAGAAATATTTAAAGAGCCCATTACGGAAGACTGATGTAAAAATGACGTGGGTATAACCCAGTGGCGTATAACTAAATACTTAAAATCAATTAAAGTTAGACTCAACTAAAAACCATATACAAATTCTAATAAATTATTAAGATTTATTTTACTTATTATTATTATTATTATTATTATTCACGTATGGGCCCTGGTGGACCACGCGAAGTACAATTAGATGCGTTTGTTGTTGTTAGCCTTCCTTTGAACCCATACTAATTTCATTCTTTCGCTATGAGCTTTTTTCCTTTCGTCAGACCAAGTTGTTCCAGTCTTCCGACATTTTTCTCTCTGGCCAACCTTCCAAACGTTAACCTTGTGTCTGAAACAACCTCTATCCCGAATTTCACTTTGTGTAATATTTGCTGATCTTAGGTCCTCTTTAATTGCCGCAATCCATTTAATTATTTCTACTTTAGCTCTACTCCTATTTTCATAAAATTCGACTATTTGTCTAGTTAGCCTATTCGGATTCATCCGTTTGATGTGTCCGTAAAACTTAAGTCTTGTTTTTCTCATATCGCTATGTATATCTGTGTATTGTTTGATTTCTTGGTTTTCTCGAAGTCGGTATGTTGTGCTATTTATTTGTTTGGGGCCTAGGATTTTTCTTATGATTTTTCTTTCCTTCTTTTCAATGTCCTCGATGTCCCTCTTTCTATTCAAAATGAGCGTTTCTGGAGCATATATACATTCTGGCTTAATAACCGTGTTGTAATGTCTCAGTTTTGTGTTTTTAGATAGGCATTTTTTGTTGTAAATATTTTGTGTAAGTCTCAATGCCGTTTCCATTTTTTGACATCTACCCTTATTGGCCGCTTTTTCCAACCCATTTTCCATGATTATTTCACCCAAATATTTGAATTGAGAGACTCGTCTGATGTTACCATATTTTGTTTTTAGAAATGGTGTTCTTAGTCTGTTGCAGGTCATGTATTGTGTCTTTTCAAAGGATATTTGGAGTCCTACCTTTTCTGCTGTTTCTTTTAGGATTTCAATCTGTTTTTGAGCCGTTAATACATCTTGAGCTAAAATTGCTAGATCATCAGCAAATGCCAGACAATCAATTTTGATGTTGGTTCTCCCCAGTTTAATGGGCTGGTCAATATTCAGTGCCGACTTTTTTTCACGCCACTCCTGTATTACTTTTTCTAGAACACAGTTAAATAAGAGTGGCGAGAGTCCATCCCTTTGTCTCACACCAGTTTTAATTTCGAAGGGTTCTGAGATGTCACCCATGAATTTAACTTTTGACCTCGTGTTAGTTAACGTTGCTTTAATAATTGCCAGCGTTTTCAGATCTAGTCCTTGTTCTTTCAAGATTCGAAATAAAGATTCGCGGTCAATAGAATCATATGCTTTTTTGAAATCCACAAATATACAGACGAGATTTGTATTTGTATTGTACAGATTTGTATTGTACAGTTTTTGATGTCTTAGAATCAACTTTAGATTCAGGATCTGTTCAGGGCAGGATCTGCCCGGTTGAAAACCTGCCTGATATTCACCAATGTTCGGTTCTAACTGTCCCTGTGCTCTGTCTAGTAGACATTGAGATACAATCTTGTAACAAACTGGGAGAAGAGATATTCCTCTATAGTTGTTTACATCCGTTCTATCTCCTTTCTTATGTAGTGTATGGATTAGAGCATCTTTCCAGTCTTCCGGAATCCGTTCGGTTCGCCGGTTCCGTAGAATTCCGTTCGGTTCTTGTAGAATTTTGGTTATTTCCTTGATTGTACCTGGACCAGCGGATTTCAAAAGTTCCGCAGTGATTCCATCTTCACCAGAAGTTTTGTTAGTTTTAAGCCGCTTGATTTGCCTAAGTATTTCCTCTTCATTCGGTGGTAATGAATCTGGGTTTGTATGTTTAGGGTTTAGTGTTGCTAATTTGTTTAAGGGCTCAGGACAGTTTAGTATTTGTTCAAAATATTTCGCAAGTTCTTTGCAATTGTCTTGGTTATTTAGAGCTAGTTGTCCGTTTTCCTTTTGAAAGCATAGGCTCTGCGGTTGATAGCCTGTTAATTTAGTTTTAAATGTTTTGTAAAAGTTTTGGGCGTTATTTTTTTGGAAATCTTTTTCTATTTCATTAAGTTGATTGTTTTCATATTTTCTTTTAGTTTGTCTAATTAGCTTCGATGTTTCTTTTCTTACTTCCAAAAAGATGTTATAGTTTATTGCTGTTTTTTGACTGTTCCTATCTTTGAATGCTTTACTTCGGCTTAATACTGCTTGCTCACAAACTTTATCCTACCACGGATATTTTCTACGTTTTTGTAAAGGGACCAACTTTAAGGCCGTTTTAATAATTTTTTGTTTCAATTCTTGCCAGTTCTGTGCTGGTTGTTTATCAAGCTCTTCTGTTAGGGCTGGTTTTATTTTCGTTGGGTCAAACTTTGGTATTAGCAGCCCCTTTTGAATAAGTTTTCGAGGTTTTAAGCTAAGTTTGATTCTAATCAAGTAGTGATCCGTGTCTATATTTGCTCCTTTCCTGACTTGAACATTCCAAATCTCTTTATAATTGCGGTACGAAATGGCAATATGGTCAATTTGAAATTCACCCATGTACGTGTTTGGGCACCTCCAGGTCTTTTGTTTTGTTATTTTCTTCTTAAAATGGGTTGACATTATTTTTAGATTAAACTGCGAACATAGTTCAACCAATCTTCTACCATTATGGTTAGTCCATTTATGAACGGGAAAACTGCCGACTGTTTTCCTGTACTTTTTTTCTTTCCCTAGTTGGGCGTTGAAATCACCCAATAGGATTTTTACATGGTTAGAGGGAATTTTAGAGATAGTCTTTTCCAGAATTTCCCAGGACTTATTTACTTTTTCAGGATTAGATTTATTTTCTTCGTTAACTGGGAGGTGTGCATTGATTAATGTATAGTTTTGGTTAGCACACTTGAGGGATAGTGTCATAAGTCGATTATTTACTGGCTGGACATTTGTTATAGAACCAAGAATGTTTCTTGAGACAGCGAAAGCAACACCGAGATGTGGTGTATATTTGAGTATTCTTTTGTCCGTTTTACTTTTAAAAAGTCTGTATTTGCCGAATTCCAAGGTGTTATCATCTATCAATCTGGTTTCTTGCAAAGCTAAAATTTGGATTTTTTGCCGATTTAATGTTCGCCCCAATTCGTGTAGTTTTCCTGGACGCAGGAGAGAATTGATATTTACCGTTCCAAAGAAAGTTTTTATTTTCGGTTTCAGACGTTGGCCACAGGTCTCCGCCTCCCTCTGAAAGATTTTGCGTTTAAGCCCGGACGCCCCAGAATCCGAAAGTCCGGTTGTAACAGCAAAGCTGGCAGAGGATTGTCTACCTCCTGGGGTGATTTTGTTATTACTAGAACGCTTCATCTTGTACTTTGAATTAAAGGTTTGAACCATGACGGTTCAGAGGTTAAGACTGGAGGGGTTAGTTCCAGAATTTAAATATCAGCCGCACCACTGGTGAACAGACGCTGACCACTCAGCCGCTTGATACAAGTCAGACGCTAAGTGGATTTAGTTTTCTTTTTGCCTTGGTTCGGGGCTGCTTATTTTGGGATATTCGCAGCTGTCCATTAATATCTAATGGAACTTTCACTATCCACCACCCGTGACCCGTCCAGTACCTTAGGCGAGGTATACTGGAGGTATACGAGGTATACTTATTTTACTTTATTATATAAATTATTAAGAAGAAAATGATGTTCATCAATTTTAGAACGCAGTCATTGGTTGTTTGGCAGGCCAGCTAGTGATGCTCGGGGAATTCCCGCATTTTGTTAACCAAGAAAGTACTTTTTCGTGGCGCTGGTGGGCTAGCGATGCACGATGTTAGGGGAATCCCAGATTTCTATTTTTTAAGTACAGAGGGCTCTACTACGCATTCTTCGTTTGAATGTTATGACAATTGTTCATTTGTATCTTTGATTATTCGTAGTTTTTGTTATTTTGAATCTGCAAATAGAGGCAAAGTAAAGTGAAAGTTAGATATCAACATGTCTAGTTCTAGAAAATATCTAAGTGGGAGCGTAAAACAAAAGCAAAAAGGGGAGTTTGAAGAAAAAAATTAAAGGTTACCTAAAATTAGTCAGTACTTTAAGAATAATTACTTTATTGATGAATTGGACGTAACTAAAAGTAACAGTATAGCCGATGCAGCACCCGACATTAGTGTATATCCAGATCCAGAACAACTACAACAAGGTACAAGCAAAAATCAAAGTGAATCACATCTTAGTGTGAACAATATTGCATATTCACCATATATTACTCATAAGGGTAATTTTAAAGAACTAAATGATCAAGTGAAACGATTCGTGATCGAAAACGGACTTTATAAACCTAAGGGTCCTTTCTTAAAAGGCAGTGACAATAGTTCCTAGAAAGACATTACTATATTGTTTCCACGTCTGGCGTGCAACTTGAACGTACATGGCTATCCTATTCCTTAATACTTTTGAAGGCGTATTGTGAACCATGTTGATTATTCACAAATCGGGCATCTAACAAAAATACAAAATATTTGGATGGAAGGCTATGACAACTGGAAACAAATTGCAGACGCCATAGAAAGACACGAGACATCGAAAATTCACCTGGATTCTTATAAATCTTTTTGGCGCCAAGTATTCTCTAGGCTCCTTGATGTTATTCTGACACTTTCAATGTGTAATTTGGCGTTTCGTGGACATAGAGAAAAAGTCGATAGCAATGATCCAAGTTCCTGAGGAAACTTTTTGAGTATTGCTGAGTTATTAGCAAAATACAATCCGATTTTACAAGAATTGTTAAGTAAACCAAAGGGCCAGATAAAATACTTAAGTCCAAAAATACAAAATAAGGTCATTTCTATTCTGGTCCTAAAAATAGAAAATGCACCCTGAAATGAAATAAATGCCGCATCATTTTACTTTATCATATTCGATACGACTCAAGATATTTCAAAAACAGATCAAATGTATGATCAAATGGAATATCTTATCAAGTTTTATATCTGATAAATAAAGGGAGTCTTCAACTTCGATAACATTAAACCCTACTAGATGGGCAGGACGTTATGATGCTATTTTTGCTTTAAAAGTTCGGTTTGTTGAAGTCCAAAACCAACGAAAACAATTCTGTTAAATTGCAAATCAGATGAAAGAAATGAAGCTATTTCACTCAAGAAGAAGATCCAGAACTACAATTTTATTATGTTATTGGTTTTCCATTCTAAAATTCTACAAACTATCGATGCAGCCTCATAAGCACTTCAATCTAAAGCCACCGATCTTTCAAATGCCTTAAAACGTTTGAAAATTTGTCTGGAAAAATTGGGAAGATATAGACAGGAATTTGAAAATTAAAAAAAAAAGCAAATAGTGTAGCAGAAAAATGGTCCATCAACCTTGAATTTTCTAAAACTCGTCAGAGGAAGGTGAAATGCCATTTTGATGAACTTTGCGAAGATGAGCGTGTCCAAGATTCGAAAAGTTTGTTCAAAGTGAGTATATTTTATCGAGTATTGGACATCATTATTAATCAACTGAAATCGCGTTTCCTTCCAATGGATGAAATTGTTTTCAATTTCAGTGTTTTGCAACCTGCCACTTTACAAAATTTAAATGTCAGTGAACTATTAAAAAAAGCTCTAGAATGTGTTGATATATATATATATATATATATATATATATTTGTTTGTTACAATTCCTGTGATTACAGCTAGTGCTGAAAGATCATTCTCGAAACTAAAATTAATAAAAACTTATTTAAGAAACTCTATGGGACAAGAGAGGCTACGTAACATGGCTGAAATTTTCAATAGACAGAATTTATTGAAAATTTTATGGCCCGATCTTTAAACTTTGATGATGTTATTGATACTTTTGCGGGACAGAAAGCTCGGAGAAAAAAATTATTAATGAATATCTTGTTAATATTAAATTGTTATTTTATTAAAATTATGTAATACCTATGCTTTTGAAAATAAAATTTATTAGATATTTAACTAAAATGCGCACAATATTAGTAATACTGTTGGATAACTACTTAAGCGATTTATTAAAATTAAATTACAATATTTTTACTGGGAGGGCCCATTCAATGAATTTGCAACGGGCCTCGGATGGTATAGTTACGTCACTGGTATAACCTACGCCATCTTATCGAATTTGTTGCGCCAATTTATCCAACGGGTTGAGTTAAAGTGTGCATTTCTATTTTTTAGGTTTTGGTACAAATTAACAAAAAAATTATAGCTATGATTTTGATGTAGGTTTTTTTTTTAGTTACCAATTAGTCAAAGATTTAAAATATATAGACTTGATATTGAAAGGTTGACTTTTATAGATCGAGATATATATATATATATATATATATATATATATATATATATATATATATATATATATATATATATATATATATATACATATATATATATATATATATATACATATATATATATATATATATATATATATATATATATATATATATATATATATATATATATATATATATATATATATATATATATATATATATATATATATATATATATATATATATATATATATATATATATATATATATATATATATATATATATAGGGATAAAGATATTTATGGATGGCAAATGTAATAAAGTATGAGAAAATATACCTTTACTTTGTTTACTGCTAAGCAACCATTGTTTATACACTTAATTATTAGTTTGTCATTAGCAAATTGTTTTAAAGTTATTTCATTGATTTCATTATGCTTTCGTTAATCTCTCATCGTGAATATGGTGATATATTATATGTTTATGGCTTTGTAACACAACCTTAAATCGCGCACTCTCCGAATATCAAAGTCGTTTCCCGAATTGGAACAAGTTTTTATCACTACTGATGAATTTGCGAGAATTGCATCTGAACGGCAATTGAAACTCGATCCAACAAATCTTTAACATCGTTGAAAATGATCCAAGTATAAGTACAAGGCGGATTGCAGATAATTGTCAAATAACATAATCGATAATCGTCTGCTCGGAGAACTCTTCACATGAATTGTTTATATTAATTTCATTTACAACCGATGCAACATTTGCAAGATGGTAATTTGCGTTAAAGGTGCAGTGTAATTGAATAATTTCAATTTGGATATTATATAAGTACTTTCTGTTTACCGATGAAGCGCAGTTCACTCATGACGCCATAAATAACCTTCATAACATGGATGGTCCGACGAAAACCCTCACACTACAACCGAACATAATTTTTAACACCCATTTAGCGTTAATGTCTGGTATGGTACGCTAAAAAATATATTTATCCGTCCAATCATATTCGACGGTCATCTCACGGGAGAAGTTTACCTAAATTTTCTACAGAATCATTTGCAAAACCTGTTAGAAAATATTCCACTTAATGTACGACAAAAAATGTACTTACAACATGATGGAGCCCCTGCACACTACAGCTTACAAGTGAGAATTTTTTTAAACAACTTCCTTAAAAGGAACCTTTAAACACGGTCCACAAAATTGGCCAACTAGATTATCAGACGTTAATCCTCTGGAATATTATATTTGGGGGTGGGTTAAATCCTTGGTATATGCAACTAAAGTAGACACTAGAAAAGCATTACTCGACCGGATTGTAATTGCAGCAGCAGTTATAAGGAACAGACCCCAATCCATTCACAGAGCAACCCGAGCTGTTCATAAGAGAGCTGACGAGTGTTTGCTATTTTTGAAAACTACAAAATGTAACCTAACTATTTATTACAAAAGTAATATTTAAAAAATCATCATCATCATCATTAGCCCGTGTCGATTCACTGCAGGATGAAGGCCTCTTCAGCATGCTTCCAGCTTACATGGTCATGGGTTTTTTCTGCCACTCGGATCCTATATACTTAACGATATCATCGGTCCAGCGGGCTCTCGGTTTTCTTCGCGGACGTTTGCGATCCACTCCACTATTGCCCTGGTCCATCTGTCGTCCCATCCCATCGCTATATAGCCTGCCCATTTCCATTTCAATCGCTTTACTTTTCCAATTATGTTATACACTTTTGTTTGTTCCCTGATCCATGCGCAGGGCTTTCAGTCCAGTCTTGTAATACCAAGCATACATCTTTTCATTCCCCTCTGTGATACCCGAGGTTTTTGAATTGATTGTGATTGTGAATTGAGATTGTGAATTGTGATTGTGAATTGAGTGTGAGTGTACAGGTTTCACTTTTGTATGTCATAATAGGTAGGACGCACTGATCGAAAACTTTTCTTTTCAGGCAAAGTGGGAGTCTGCTCTTAAACACTCTGTGGAGCCTGCCAAAGACCTGTTAGCCACATTTAACACGCCATTCCACGACCCGGGCGGTATCTCCCTCCATTAAAATCCTCTGCCCAAGATATATAAAGTGGTCCACAATCTCCAAATTCCATCCTAAAACTGAAATTCTTCTGTCCTCAACGAATTTATTGAACATAACCTAACTCTTTTTCAGGTTAATTTTTAAGTCAAATGGTTCGCCAGCCCTTTGCAGTTCTTTTATGCGTCTTTGTAGCTCCTCTGGGTTTTGTGATAGATGGTTTAAGTTTGAACCATTGATCTTTACATCATCCTGTTCCCAATCCAGTTTTGCGGAATACTTCTTTAGAACAAGCCGAGAAAAAAATAACCGATATTACATCACCCTGCTTTACACCTCGTTCTGTGTTACACCCTGCCTTACACTCTGTTCGGAGGACAAAAGTCTTTCATCAAAATCAATCAATCTGTCACCTCTATTGTCTCGCTCACCAGTTTCATATGGGCCAGTTGCATTTTCACCAGTTCTTGTTGTTCCAATTCTGGTATTAAAATCACCCATCAGTATAAAAGTCCTTGTATAAAAGCTGGGCCACATCATCATAAAATTCCTCAATTTTCTTATCTCTATGTCTTATAGTTGGTGTATAAGCTTGGACGATTTGAAAGCTTAACTTGATATTCAACTGAATGACGCATTGGGCGAGTGCGTCAGTTGTACTTTCAAATTTGACTACACTGTCCTTTAGCTTTCGATTGATAAGGAATACAATTCTCGCACATCGTCCATTTTCCGTACCTAGGGTGTAGAGGACGTATCCAGCTGGTTCCAGTTGAATTAACTCTTCGCCCTTTCTTCGTGTTTCACACAGCCCAATAATATCCCAATGTATGTTGTCAAGTTCGATTAATAGTTCTTGCAATCGGGCCTCCATTTTCATAGTCCGTATATTAAGGGTAGCAATGTCAAAAATCGATGGCAGCCTGTTCTAACCCGGTGATTCTTAGCACCCTCTGCTTGGGGCAGGTCTTCCTGCTGCCGTAAGTAGTTGCCCCTTGGCCTCTTATATATGTATCTTCGGTACGATATATGGTATTCTACTCGTCGAATAGGAATTTATAATCATTGTTGTCTTTCGAGTAAAAACGAAAACAATATTCACAATTTATTTATGTCTAATGAAACACATTTGCTCTCACATGGCTTAAAGGTTACAATGTGATAAACAATATGATTTTATGGCATTATTGGTCTTCTGAGGACGCTAAAGAGGAGGATGGAGACTTTTACAAGATGCTAAATGCAACTTGAAAATGCAACTACTACTATATACGAGGGTTGCTATTTATGTATCCGGAATAATAAATAAACACAAATGTCTATCATTGAAAAGGGTTTTATTTTTTTTCCAAAATATTCTTCGCAATGATCGATATACTTTTGCATGCGTTTGAATCATTTTTCATACCACTTTTTCATTTCGATTGAGGAATGACCTAAACATGCATTTTTAACGCATCAGCCGCTCCTTGCGGCGACGAAATTTATTGATCACGTAGTTTATTCTTCACGAACGGGAACAAAAAGAAATCATTGGATGCCAAATCACGACTGTATTCATCAATTCGATGTTTTGACTGGTCGCATATTGAACTGTTCGGTTCGATGTGTGAGAGCTAACGTTGTCATGGTGAAGATTAATCCTACGACTTCTGGCAAACAAATGATTGTGTACCAATTTAGATTGACTGTTTTACGATTCTCTAGTGACACTGCAGCCACATTTCCATTTATCCAAAAAGTAGACGACCATTTGCTTCGAAGTTCTGTTTGTGCGAACAATTTTTGTTGGGTTTGGCTCGTTTTGAAAAACATACCCCATGTTTTGAATACAGACCCCCAGTCGACTGCAGTATTGCTTCTGAAGATTAAATCATCTCCCGATGATGCTAACATGGTTAGCAAAACGTGCGTCAAGAAGTTCAAAAAAGTGATTTGTTGTTTCGTAGTAAATCTCTTCAAATTTAGTGTTTCACACCAAAGGTTCCAATAGAAGAATTGAAACACAAATAGCGTCCGTATGACGAAATGTTCTAACTTTACGATGTATATGTCAGATGGCACCTAGCAATACCATTGTTGCCTATTTCGGTTACACAAATTTCAACCATCATACAATTAACCAAATTTTCTATAGTGATGGATGACATGGTTTTACTAAGGCAAACTTTTTATTAATGGTTTTACTAAGGCTACTACCGCAAAAATATTTGTAAAAAGCGCTAGACACTTGTTTACCAATCATATATTCTCCCTCTGTGGGGACATTTCTTGGTCAGTAATATAGCTAAATTTAAGACAACGTGATCTTTATGTAATGGTTATTTGAAGAACACTAATTTAAATATCAAAAAATATATATTTTTGCCACGGTTGCCATTTGTGTTACTGGAATTGGCAACAATGATATTGCTAGGCGCCATCTAACATATACATCATAAAGTTTTACACTGTTGACTGTATAAATACTCAGAACGTTTTGACATACAGACGCTATTTGTATCGTTTAGTGACTTGAAAATTATATCTCAGTCAAAAAATGGAATTAACTTCTGAGAACTTGCATGCGATGATTTACTGCGACGTTCCACGTGAATTATTTCAACAACAATTTGGTAATGAACCACCATCTAAAACCACCGTATATCACTGGTTTAGTAAATTCAATATCACTGAACATAATGTCTTCTTTATTTTAATTTTTAGAATTATTTCATGGCAGTCCCTTTACTATGCCAATATTTGAAAAAGTATGATCCAATAATCCTTCGAGCCATGAACCACATCAATCAGTAATATCGAATAACTTACAACCATGTACATCAAAATGTATATTTACACCAAAGAGAGTTTTGTTTAAAAATCGAGCTGATTTTATTTCATTCTATTTAATAAAAGTTTGGTGTTGCACAAATCCTTTTTTCAAAAATACGTCACATTTTTGGGGTAAAATTACAAAAATTCTGTAAGTTTTGTTGCAAATATTTTTTTATTGCATGACTGAACAATATATTAACAAATTAAAAGTACATTTATTATTTATCCGGATTATTGAACTAACACCCAAAATCATATTTATTTCTATTCACCTTTTATATAAACGAACATATTGCAGGGTAATCTATTCAGCCTTTTATTCTGTAACTTTCACACATATGCATTTACCATTAATACATTTTGCAAGGAAGCAATTTGGCAAAGTGCAATGATGTTTGCAGTGACGTGTGTATGGTGTGTGATCTCTCTTGACACGAATGTTATCTAAAAAAAGTGAAAAATCTTATTCGAGTCCTTTAGAGACTTGATGTTATAAAAATAATACCGATAATAAAAATTTACATGGATTGATGCAATTTGAATTATACTATCCTACTTTTAAATATACTTTATTAATTAATTTTTATTTTTATCAACGTCTAAGCTTATTTAGTGACTTTTCAAATCCGCATATATTTATCTAAAGCATATCCTCCGGTTGGCTCCAGTTTAATTCAAGATAGATGAATTAAGATTAAATTAAGCTTCCACCACAAGACCAGAAGTTGTACCTGAGCCGCCTTAGCTGCCAGTACCGTTAGACCATCGCCTTATGCTGCTTAAATATTCAGTAATATTCTAATAAAATTTGAAATTCTTATATGTTTTTAAGTATTGAATTTGTGGAAGAAAGGCAAAAAGGTAACTTTTGGTTTGGCCAGATTTGCTTAATAAATATCACCTTTGTCGTTAAGCTTCTGCTAGTCTTTCAGTTTCACAAAGTCACGCATGCTGAGAAGAGTCTCTCTCTTCAACAAATAATGGAGAAATTAACACAAATGGACGAACGTATTAGCAGACTCGAAAATAGCGCTAAAGGAGCTATTCCTAAATATTCAAATGGCAGATAACCTTAGAATTATGGAATGGAATGCCAATGGACTTTTGCAACACCAACAAGAACTGCAAGTAGTCCTAGATATGGAAAAGATTGATATATGCCTCATTTCTGAGACTCATTTTACTAATGAATCATACATTAAACTCAAGGGATATAAAGTATACCATACCATACATCCCGAAAATACCGCCAAAGGTGGAAGTGCCATCGTAATTAAGGAATCAATCAAGCATCACCAAGAAATGGGATATAAAACAGAACAGTTTCAAGCTGCCTCTGTAAACATTAAAGCTAAAACATATGAGATCATAGTCGCAGTTTACTGTCCGCCTAGACATGCTCTGAAAAAACAACAATATTTAGACTTTCTAAATAGTCACGGATATAGGTTTATCATTGGAGGTGATATCAATGCCAAACACGTTCAGTGGGGATCCAGGTTAACCAATACAAAAGGAAAAGAACTACTACAAGCAATTAACCAACTAAAATGTGAAACAATGTCAACTGGTAAGCCAACATATTGGCCTACAGACCCCAATAAAATACCAGATCTACTTGATTTTTTCATAACTAGAAATGTGTCTGTAAGCTATATGCATGTGGACGAGGCATGGGATATGAACTCTGATCACTCTCCCATTCTTCTGATCTTAAGTGATAGCATCATACAGAAGGAAACTCCTCCTATATTGACAAATCGACTGACTGACTGGCAGAGTTTTAAACTTCAACTTGAAGAAACGGTAGACTTGAGAGTCCACTTAAGAAATGAAGAACAACTCGACAATGAAGCGGAAACATTTTTAAACGTTATCCAAAGGGCTGCATGGGATAACACACCTAATATTACTCCTAGAACCAAAGGCAATAACTACCCCAGAGAAATAAAAGAACTCATAACCGAAAAAAGAAGGCTTAGAAGAATATGGCACCAATCTAGATCGCCAGCAGATAAAACTAGATTAAATAATGCAACAAAGCAACTGAAAAGGGATATACAAAAAAATAAAAATTATACTATAAGTAACTACCTAAGTGAACTGTCAAATGACAGTAAAACTGACTATTCACTATGGAAAGCTACCAAAACACTAAAAAGACCAATCCTGCAGAATCCACCAATTAAAAATGCAGATGAAACATGGGCAAAAAGCAATTTACAAAAAGCTAACAGATATTCTGAATATTTAGAAGGGACTTTCCAGCCAAATGAAGGTGAAAACATACTTGACTGGGACAATCTTGCCCAAGAAGAAAGTGACATAAGACCTGTTACCCCAAAAGAAATTGCATCAGAAATTGAAGAAAACATCAACACAAAAAAAGCCCCAGGGTTTGACTTAATCACGGGAGAAGTCATGAAACAGCTTCCTCGTAAAGCTATAGTAAAACTTACATATCTTATAAATGCATCTTTTAGATTAAAGTATGTACCTAAGATATGGAAAGTTGCAGAAATGATAATGATCCCAAAACCCGGAAATCCACCGAATGAAGTTTCATCTTACAGGCCAATCTCCTTGCTACCTGTTATTTCAAAACTGTTTGAAAAAATATTCCTTAAAAAATTGAAGCCAATCATTGAAGATAAAAACATAATTCCAGACCATCAGTTTGGATTTAGAGAAAGCCACTCAACTATAGACCAGGTCCATAGGATAACAAATATAATTGAAAAGTCACTGGAAGAAAAAAAAATTTGTTCTACCGTATTTCTCGATGTGGCCCAAGCCTTCGATAAAGTGTGGCATGAGGGCCTCAACTACAAATTAAACAAGCTTTTGCCTAAACAGTTTGCGCAATTATTAAAGTCTTATATCTCAGATAGATATTTCAGAGTTAAACAGGAAGATGCATACTCTGAACTAAAAAATATTAAAGCAGCAGTACCGCAAGGTAGTGTATTGGGACCAGTCCTTTACCTATTATATACCAGTGATATTCCTGAATTAGACCCAGACACGATAGCAACATTTGCTGACGATACTGCTATTATGGCTGTAGGCGTAGACCACGAAGAAGCGGCAATAAACCTGCAAACCTCAGTTAATAAAATTAACAACTGGACTAAGCAATGGCGAATCAAATTAAATGAGTCTAAATCCGCCCATATTAATTTCACGAACAAAAGAAATCAACATATCCCCGTTAGTATAAATAATATCCAAGTACCATATGCTAATACAGCAAAATATTTGAGTATAACATTAGATGCCAAGCTACGCTGGAGGGCTCATGTCAAAAAGAAAAAAGAAGAACTTGACATCAAATTTAGAAAAATGTATTGGCTGCTTGGACGAAATTCCCCTCTATCAGTCTACAACAAAGTACTCTTGTACAAACAAATTCTAAGGCCCGTATGGACATATGGCATCCAGCTGAGGGGTTGTGCCAAAAAGAACAACTTGGAAATAATCCAGCGATTCCAAAACAAAGTACTAAGGAACATTGCAAATGCCCCTTGGTATTTCAGAAACAGTGACCTCCATAGGGACTTGGAAATGGACACCGTTACCCAGACCATTAGCAGATTTGCCCAGAGTCACGAGCAGCGACTTCCTCAGCACGTCAATGTCGAGGCCATCCAGCTCCTTGATAATGCAAGTCAAATCAGAAGACTTAAGAGGACCAAACCCTTTGAGTTGGTTTGAACGTTTGTGTTACTAAAAAAGCAGAGCATAGTGCTGGTGTATACGTTAATATTGGTGTAATTAAGTTATTGGATTTAATTTAAGGGATACTAGTGAGTAAGTTCTTAAAATCATCTTTTCTTTTGTAGTAACTTAGGTTTGTACAACATTACTCATTGATCAACTTTGGTCAGATTGTAATTTTGGAAAACTTCCTCAGGGATGTTTTATAAATAAAAAAAAAAAAATGCTGAGAAGAGTTTGTTCGGTTTGTTTATTAACACAGATTACAAGAATGAATCCAAGTTAACTTAACTTCGATTCGTTCTTGTAATCTTCGATGCTATTGCGCAAAAAAACAGTAACATTTATTTTAAATAATCCAGTTATATTATCTGGTATCTAATTAATTTAGCTAGGTTAGGAAATACAAAAATTGATCTCATACCTCCGGATGAATCTGCGCATAAGCGTTAACAACTTGAATTCACATGTCCCTTGTCTTCCTATTATATATTTTGTTTATTTCTTATATTAATTTAATTTCGTTTTGTACGTTTGCCTGTCTATCTAACAATTTTTATGCGAACATCCAAGTGTTCTTCTCCGATATGTTTTTCCATTTCTTGATAGCTTGGCCAGTCTTTCGTCTAATTTTGGTTTTTCATGTTCACTATATTGGTGTTCCTTTTTCTATCCCAGAGAGCATGCACTTCCTGATATTATAGTTAATTACGTCATTTCCATTGTTCTTAAGAGTTGTTTAATTTTTGACATATTCTCTCGGTTCTCTGGTGTAGAAAATAGGTCTTATATACGTATTATGGATTGTCATTTCGTCCATATTAATATTTTTATATTTCCTCGGATTGTGTTTTTGAGATATCCTTTATTTTTTTTAGAGTACATTATTTGTTCAGACGCCACAGCTTAAAGTAACTTTCTCTTAAGTAATTTAAACTCACAACTTATTTTTTTTCGTTGATTATTTAGTCCCAGTTTACATCGTAATGGTATCTTTGTTATTGTTATTGCATGAATTGATCATGTTATTTTTTTGAATCTTAGTTAATTACGTGCAGCATCAACTGTAGAATATTTTCCGAGCAGGCAAATTTAAGGGGTATCGATTCGTTCGTTCTGAGTCACGACGTTTCGCCAAAATATCATTTAACATTTTCAAGTGTTCTAGTGAAGAGTTCAACGTGCAGGGGTCGTCGTGCTTACTCTTATAGGCGATCAGCGACTGCGCAGATTGTATCAGAGTAGTTCGGGGCTGCTTACGTCTTTCGTCTCCGCTTCCTGCCATCGGTTTATTGCTTTTTCTTCGACTTGAAATGCACGTGCACGATGCAGTATTTGTTCATTCTTCAGATGCAATTTCTTTTTGATTTCCCCAAAATACACAAACCAGAAATCCCATTAAAGTCCATAGTAAGTGTCTATGTCCCAACAGAAAATTTTGAAGAATATCTAGCAAGTATCATGCAACCAAGTTTTGAACTTGGCGTGCCCTATGTTTAAAACTCAGAATATTTGACAAGGATAATTAAGGATTTCCAACTAAAGGATTCAGACATACTAGCAAGCCTGGACATTGCCTCACTATATCCAAGACCAGCCTTTCCCAACCTTTTTCAACGCCGGACCCATAAAAAGCAATGACTCGGGCACGCCTCTATCTATGCATTCGTAATTTTTGCTTTTATTTTTATTTTGTCCGTTGACCGCTTAGAAGAAATTCGCGGACCCCAGGTTAGGAAACCCTGCTATGGACGAAGCTTTGGACCAAATTTCGACGAACAAAGAGTTTCCACCATATGTGGATAAACTCTTCGAACACTGCCTGAAGAACGTTTATTTTTCCTTTAAACAACACATGTACAGACAGACCGACGGTGCTTCAATGGCATCATCACTATCACCCGTTATGAACAATTTGTTCATGAGAGACTTCGAAGCAAAATCATTAGCCAATAATGCTCCTTTAAAACCTAACCAGAATACAGTTCTTTCTGGTTGAAACCCTGGAAGTTGAACAGGATAGGGAACTACCGTTTCTGGATCTCTTCATCACAAGGCAACTTTCTGGAACCCTCGAATATACAATGTATAGCAATCTAACTCACGCCGATCGATACCTTAACACCAAACCTTATTATCACTCTACTCAAATCCAAGCAGTAGCGAACTACAGATGCTTCTGACCACCAGATACACGAAGTGAGGAACTTCCAAAAATGTTTACAGCCCTTAGAGAAAATGGATATTCAGAAAATTATATTAGGAAGGCCATTCGCCGTTAGAAACCCCAAACACGAAGAACAATAGAGGATCAAGAACCAAATGCACTAAAGGTCCTGCTACCAGACGTAAAAGAGATCACTGATAGGATAGGCAGATTAGTAACAGAACATAAGGTTAGTACAGCCTACAAACCGCATGAAACTGTCGCAAACATCCTAAAAAAGCCCAAGGACAAAGTTAGACTGGAAAATCATTGGATTGCAACAGAACATATATAGAACAAACAAACAGACGGATCTCGGCCAAAATACAAGAACATCAAAACAACTTAAAAAACAAACAAACCACCTATGTCCTGTTCCAGCACCATCTACAAGCAGGGAATAAATTCAAAACAATTTTAAAGGAGCCAAAGAAGTAGCCATTATTGAAAACTACAAGGCCCAAAAAATCAGAGAAGCCCTTTGCAATAGAAGAAAGGGGTGAACTAAATTCGCGAAATGAAGCTCGCAACATTCCAAAGTATGGAAATCGCTTATGTAGAAAGAACAAACACTGCATCGTGGCGAAGAGGAAAAATCAAAAAACGGACGCCCGCAAGCGGAGCCAATACGAGCCGAACTACCCCGATACAATCTGCGCAGTCGCGAGCATAACGACCCGTGCTCGTCAGTTGGACTCTTCACTCGAAGCAAACAATACTGAGAACGCGAATGAAATTTAGGCAAAACATTGTGAATCTTCACAGAAAGAACGGATCGACACCCGGAATGATTTAGGAACATTATCTACCATCCGTGAAAATATTCGATGTAGCATATATACAGGGCGATTAAGGAAGAAATGTCAATATTTCAGCTATATATTCAGGGATCGAAAATGAATATAAAACTTTTTATAAACAGGGGTGCTATTCTGAAGTGTTACAGAGTAACAGGAGCAAAACATATTTATGGACGGCAAATGTAATAAAGAGTGAGATAATGTACCTTTTTTTTATTACTAAACAACCATTGTTTATACCAGTTAATTATTAGTTTGTCTTTAACTGACGTAGCCGATACTTGGTGGAAATTAATTTTAAATAAAAACCAAGCTTAATATCTAAATTTCCACTATATTTAAAACTTATATATATGCTGATATATTATTTGGTTTATGGCTTTTGCAATGGAAGCTCAGATCGCGCAGTCTTCGAATATCAGATAGAAGAGTTTTTGAACAAGGTTTTACCACTGCTGGAGAAGCCTGAGAAAAAGATCCTGAACAAGTAGAGGCAATCCTTGATATAATTACAAGGAGTAATACAGATATTTGTCAAATGACACAATGGTCTGCTTGGAAGACTCTTCACATGAATGGTTTATATCCATTTCATTTACAACCGGTGCAACATTTGCAGGATGATTATTTTGCGTTAAGGATGCAGTTTTGTAACTGAATAAATTCAAATTAGAGATTACACAAGTATGTTCTGTTCACCGATGAAGCGCAGTTTATTTGTGATGGCATAAATAATCTTCATAATGAACATCGATGATCCGATGGAAACCCTCATGCTACGGCTAAACATAATTTCGACATCGATTTAGCATTAATCTGTGGTATGGTATGCAAAAAAAAATATGAATTAATCGGTCCATTCACATTCGACGGTCATCTCTCAGGAGAAGTTTACCTCAATTTTCTACAAAATTATTTGCAAAACCTGTGAAAATGTTCCACTCAATGTACGACAAAACATGTACTTACGTACACTATAGCTTACAAGTGAGAAATTTCTTAACAACCCCCCAAATCGCACAATTGGCCAGCTAGATCACCAGATCTTAATCCTATGGATTATTGTCTTTGGGGGTGGATTAAATTTTTGGTATATGCAACTAAAATAAACACTAGAGATGCATTGCTCGACTGGAGAGTAAATGCAGCAGAAGTTATATATAACTGGCCCAAATTCATTCACAGAGCAACCCCAGCTGTTTATAGGAGGGCTGACAAGTGTTTGGAAGTAAATGATGGTATTGTTGAAAACTACAAAACGTATCCAAACTATTTATTATAAAAGTAATATTAAGTAATGTCTCTATGATTGTGGCATGTTCATATATATTTTATTTATTTATTTAAAACAAAAAATACTCTTAGATACATATTAACAAAAACTAAACAAAACAAAACACAATAAAATACTAAAAATGTGGTTTATAAAATTCTCTGCGAATATGGAAAATTTTTTATATAGGTGAGACATCTAGACCGTTAGATGTCAGAATAAAAGAGAAAGAGGATCTTCTTAGAAAGGGCAATTTTAATAAATCTAGAATTTGTCAACACGCATGGGAATCGGGTCATTAAATCAACTGGAATAATTCCAAAACGGTATTAAAAGAATAAACCACCGTTTGTTTCCGTTCCAAACGGTGACAAAATAAGAAGACTAAAAAAACCGCTATTATTAATTTAAATATAAATAACTCATTGCTATGCCTTCGGTAGATTAAAATTCAACTGAGAAATTTGTCTCCGTTTGGTTTTTTGTTTTTACCCAGTGATGCCTTATTTACATAAGAACAAATATTTTTGATATTTTTTGAATTTTAGATCATGGCGACAAATCCGAATAAAGAAAAAATAAAAGTAATATTATCTTAAACATTTTAATTTTTGTTTACCCCTGTATCTCTTTAACACTTGAAAATAGGACTCATGTTTATAGAAATTTTTATGTGCATTTTCGATCTCTGAATATGTAGCTGAAATATTGACATTTCCTTTTGAATCACCCTGTGTATACAGGGTGTGTCAAAAAATGTATACGCACTTTATTTTCTGATAACTTACTCAAAATGAGTTATTTTTCTGATTGATCTAATTAACAAAAAATGGCTAATACCAGACTTGCCTTTGAGCAACAAAAGTTTATCCTCAGGTGTTACTGGAAATACGAAAATCCGGTAAAACTGCAAAGACAGTTGAGGTGGGAATTTTAGAGTTTTCACTCCAATTAACCACTACAACTGCACTTACTGGGCACCTAAAAATCCAGACGTTACTGAAGAACATCATGTTATTGCCAGTAGTCACAGTATGATGTGGCTTATTTGCAAAAGAATTGGACCGTTCTTTTTTGACGGTACTGTAACTCGTGTTGCTTACCTTAAAATTTGCTACAGGGAGCAGTGATCCGACATATTCGGGGAGCTTTTGAGGGTGAGAACATTTATTTTCAACAAGATGGTGCACCTCCACATTATTATAATGACGTAAGGGCTTATCTGGACGAGACTCTGCCAAACAGATGGATTGGACGAAGAGGTTAAGTTGAATACCCCGTACGTTCACCTGACCTTACGCCGCTTAACTTATTTTTATGACGATACATTAGAGATAAAGTTTATAAGATAAAACCGGCATCAGTCAATTAATTAAGAGTAGCGATTGAAAGAGAATACGGACAGATACCAATTGAAATGATTCTCGATGTTTACGATTCAATTGCTTCTCGTTATCAGTAATGGCTGGATCACGACCGTGGGTAGTTTGAAAACTAAAGTTAGTCAAAATAAAGACTGTTTCTTTTTCGTGAAATCCTAAAGTAAACTGTATGAAAATAAATACTGATTTTACAACCAGTTAAAGTGTGTATAAATTTTTTGGGATACCCTATATATATTGTTGTGATTCTATTCAAAGTGCTAAAATTACGGCGTTTTAGGTAACTATTCGAATTATAAAAGTGATCAAAGTGATCTTGTGAAATAGCGAGACGATTGCCTACTGATGATTCTACCACTATGAGGGCATACAGGGTTGACATCAGAGTTATGTCAACTACAAGTTTATAACCATCCTAAAGTATTCAAGGACATAAAACACGGCATATTATACCGCTTGCTGTACGAAGTTGACATGTAAATAAATATTCGACAAATACGTGATGTTAAAGTTTTAGGTTTTCGGAGATAACTGTGAATATTTAATTCCGATAGAGATCCGAGTTTATTTTCCTTGTTGAGTGCTTTCTTTTCCGCACACTACAAGGTGCGTTATTTAAAATAGTACTGAACTAGAAGTGAATATGCTTTAGAATGGAACTCTTTTCATATTGGTAGACGTAGAAATACCAGATGTTTTCAAGTTTAAAATTTAACTTTCGCATTACAACGGCATTTTCACATTCATATTGAAATAAATATACTTCAAGAATTATGGTATGCATGGTAAGTAGATCACCCCAAGTGATATTTATGTAATCAAAAAATTTGTAGTCGTTTGTCTCGTATCTAAAACTGGCCTAAATTTTATCTTCCCGCAAGAGAAAGTTAGACTGCCTACAGCTCGTCAAATAATACAGGTTTTAGACTATCTATATCCAGAAAGCGATACTCAAATGACTGACAAAATACTCTGATTTATATCACATCCGATAGAAAATCGGAAGTGATTAGTAGAACTCTTAAGTAATTGCTCTAACTGACAGCAACTTTAATTGAAAAATGTATATAGTATGAAATGTATGTATATAGTACTAAAAAATTGCCACAAGTTAATAACACATCATTTAATTCAGTCTATGTCTTATACAATTACTGAGTATTATATTAACCGTGGTAGATCTACTCATTTATTTTGGTATCAAATCTAAGTCTAATTTTTTAGTTTTCGAAGCATTACACACAATACAAAATAGTCCAATAAAATGTATTCCTAATTGTGTTATAATCTTTTTATTTTCTAGCAAACAGTCAATTGCATTGTAATCAGTTGCATGTAAATATTGTAAATTAAACTATTTTTAATATAAAACAGTTTCTTTTCTTTCTTAAAAAAAGATTTGTGGTAACGTAAAAATTTTGGGAAAACATATATCTGGAGACAAAAATCAGGAGTGCTATCAGTAAAAAATCGTTTGTTAAATTGAACTAAGTTTGCGATGGAAAAACAAATAAACGCATTATTTTAATAAATATTTGATATTTGTGAGAGCTGACAATAATTTAATAAACGTATAAAATAAACGAAAAATAATACAATACTGAAGAAAATATCTGCTAGAAATAGGACAAGCAAGGAACTTGACAAACTAGTGTGATTATTGAATATAACCTTAAACGAACAATAAGCACTATCTTCCTGGAAATATAAGAATCGCCATTCCAAATATTAAAAAACTAGGTGAGAATACCATTCTAACGGTATAACGACAGGTATAACGCTGCTTAATGAGATAGGAAAACAATTTACAAGTATAATTGCAACCAAACAATATGTAGAAAATATACACTACTTCCATAGTTGATAATGGTTTATGAAAATTTAAGAACCGAATAAAAACTCAATACAAATAAAAGTAAAGCACAAACTTATCAGAGACATACCTACTGTTTGGAAGTTTTTTTAAAAAGACAAAATACAGCAACAACGCCAAGAAGAAGAGTGGAACATGGCATCCTAGCTGAAAGTGTGTATTGTTATCTTGGTGAGGAAGTTTAGAAATAAAATGATATTAAAAGGAATATGGTCAATCATCATTGATTAATCCCAATCTACAAGATTGTTGGTCCTTCGAAGACGGATATAATAGCAGTTTCTCAGTGTAAATCCAGAAATTGCAAAGTTGTGTTATGTCCAGATTTGACATTTAGTGCTGTAAAGGTCTAAGATAACGGCCGGTGTCAGAGTAACCACCATTGGTAAGTGGTCATATTATTTAGTATACTCTTTTTTTGAGTAACAATGGCTGATGAGGAAGTTAAAAGGTTGAAAGCTAAAAGAGTTCAAATTAAAAGTAAGTTGACTAAATTCAGAAATCATTTTGAGAAAGTAAATAAAGAAAATATTGATAACAAAGTAATTTCTGAATTAGAATTAAGGTCAGATAAGGTTTCTGCCTTGTGGGATAAATTTAGTGACATTCAGGGTGAACTAGAGCTAGTAGAAGACATAGTTGGTAATGAAGCCCATATGTTTGAGAGAAGTTATTTTGAACTTGTAAGTTCTATACAATCGCTCTGTTGTGAATTTAAAAGGTCTGAATGTAAAGGAAATGTATCTGTTGTCAGTTCCGTTGGTATTAAGAGGAATTAAGTGGCGATCTACTATCCTTGGTTCAATTACCCCCAATAAAGTTACCCATATTTAATGGTCATTATGATACACAGATAGAGTTTAAGGATTATTGTATATCATTAGTTCAAAACAACAATGCACCTACTGATGTTCAACAATTTCATTATTTGAGGTTATTTTTAGAAAAGGATGCAGTACAAGTAATAAAGTCTATAGAAATGTCTTCAAGTATTACAAAATAAGCATAAAAAGTTGATAATACATAATCACTTAAAGGCAATTTTTGAGTATCCCTCTGTTGTAAAGGAATCCCACTCAGAACTTAGAAACTTATTTGATAATGTTACAAAATATATGAGGTCTTTAAATACTTTGGGTTTACAGACAGATAGTTGGGATAGTATTATAATTTATATCATGTGTAATAAATTTGATTACGTTACTAGAAGGGAATGAGAATGTTTCAGATGCAAACAAGATTTACCAACTATTAAAGAGTTAAATATGTTTTTGAAAGAAAAATGTGATATGTTGGAGAAATTAGAGGCATGTTCTCAGAAAAAGTCTGGGGGAAGTCTCGGTTTTACCAACCACTGGTACAAATATTCCACTCTTCTATCAAAATGGCGAAACTATAGACACGACGGTAAGAAATCACGCCCGACAAGCGGAGGGCGACGTTGCCACGGATGGATTTTCTGGTATGTTGTTGAGACAATTGTAATTCGCGCAATAAATGGAAATAAATCGGTAGTTTGTCGTGCCTTATTAGATGATGGTTGCCAAAGCAATTTCATCACAGAACGATTGTGTAAAAATTAATTTTAATTTCTAGTGTAAATCATGTAGTCCAGGGTATAGGGGAGGCTCTTGCAAAAATGAATAATGAAGCGAAATTTATATTAAAATCATGCTATAAAAATTGCAGTTTGAATGTTAAGTGCTTAGTTATTCCATCTATTACAGATAATTTACCTATAGAATCATTTAGTAAACGAGATTTAAAAATTCCATCTAATATAAAACTGGCTGATCCTACATTTTATTTATCTAATCATTTGATTTATTATTAGGTTCTAGCATATTTTGGTCGGTTCTAATCTCGGGACGTAAGAAACACTCTGTTATTCCGTTCACATTCTAGCAAAAAGGATTAAACAAGAACACGAGCATTTACTGCATTTGGGATACAACATTTTATGTATTCCCTAAGATTGACCGATTTCTGCGGAAAATTCTTGTAAATATATTATCAATCGATGCACTCGTTGTTTTAAGGCTAATCTACAAAATTCAAAGTATCTAACGGGTGATTTACCAAATATAAGAGTAAATAGTTCATGCGGGGTGCTATATTAACCAAGGCATACCATGTGCACCAAGGCCGTGCACATTCAGCTAGTTTCTGAACTAATTGCAGACGCGTTTTTGGTCACCTTCCGCCATTTTATCAGTAGAAGAGGAAAGCCGGTAATGATTCAAACTATGTTAGAGCAAATAATGAATTAAATAAAATATATACATTTCTGCAAGATAATTTTGAAATTATACCAAACAATTTATTAATTGAAAGGGTAAAATGGCACTTTATTCCTGTCAATTCTCCAACATTTAGAGGTATATGGGAAGCAGGAATAAAAACTATTAAATCTCACTTGAAAAGGATTGTAGGTAATAGATCTTTAACCTTTAAAGAATTTAGTGCAGTGGATTCTCATCCACTGTACCCGATCATCCACGACAACACAGCATTATCACCAGCACACTTCTTAATTGGCCGAACGTTAACCATGTCACCAGAATTTGATTTATCTGACATTCCTGAAAATCGCGTCAATAAATGGCAAAAATTGCATGCCTTGATTCAAGATTTGTGGTCAAAATGAATAAATAAATACGTCCATGAATTACAAGTTCGTCAAAATGGAAGGTCAACATTCAACAGTTACTTAAGGTTGGGTCACTATAGTGGCCTTTAGGACGAATCACAGCTTTTTATCCAGGTCCAGATGGGATATTACGTGTAGTGACTATCAAGATGCGAGGTAGTAAAATAAAAAGAGTCAATAATTAAATTGTATTTGTATAGTGCTAACTATTTAAACTATATCAGTAACTGTGTGGACTATTAAATTCTTTACTCATTCTGGAGTAGTAGTTCAATGATTATTAGTTTAGGTGAAATAAAACAAACTGTTTATTTACTTAGATTTTTGTAATTACCTTGTAAGGTTACTCTTGAAATAATTCACACAATCTGTATTTGAAAACACTAAGTCCTTTCAAGGAGGGCAGCATGTTTGGAAGTTAAAAAAAAACAAAATATGGCAACAACGCCATGAAAAAGAATCGAACATGGCATTCTCGCTGTAATTATGTATTGTTATCTTGCCGCTGAAGTTTAGAAATAAAATTGTATTAAAAGGGATATGGTCAATCACCATTGATTAGCCCCAATCTAGAATATAACATATATGGGAAATCGATACTGGCGTAGCTTAAGTCCTCTGTTATTTAACTTTATCATAAATGAAATAATAGACCTTTTTATATAACCGGCTATTGATATTGTGTAAGAAATACCTATATTTAAATATTGGGTTAGGGAGTGTTCATAGTCGAATCGGAAAATAACCTACAGCGGATGCTGCATGTAAGTAAGTAGGATGCCAAAAAATAACATTCTCATTTATTCAGAAGAAAGGATTTCTTTAAGCTGCGTCGACCGAACAAATGATGTGAGGCAACAAACAAATTAACCATGTAAAATAACTGGATATCTCAAAAACACATAGAAATATAAAAAAGTTAATAAGGAACAAAACAACAATCCATGACACGTACATAATACATATTAAAGAATCATACCGAGCGGATATGTCAATAATTAAACAACTGCACTCTGGGACAGAAAAAGGAACACCAACATAGCAAACATGCAAACCTAATACTAGACGAAAGACTAACTAAGGGATCAAGGAATGGAAAAATATATAAGAGAAAATCAATCAGTTAATGTTATAACGTAACTTTTCCGGACTAGCTTTTTATGTCGGGACTGGGTACGTGAGTGAGAGTTTTAGGTCGTGCACAGAAACAACGTTGAAATGAAATTATATGTATATATTAACAAATGAACTAATTATAATTATTTGTAAAAAAAAATTAAAAAAAAGGGAAAAGAGATTGTAACGTTTGAGTTTTCACCCCCGTTACAAATGTTTTCCTCCGTATTTGTCGATTCCCAATTTCCGGCGGACCTTACTCATTTTCTGATTATTTTGTGATTATAGCCGCATGAGCGGCGACCTCTCTTATCCATTTCAGAAAATGCGCCGTCCATTGTGCAGATTCCGCCATCCCTATCCCTTCCAAAATCCCCTTTTCGACCTTGTCATTTGTCTCGGTACGACTAATGCTGCCTCCGACAATTAACCGGTCATTTTGTGATCTGTCTATCGGCGACTAGCAGCGTAGCGTGCTCCCTACTTCACTACTACCTACTAGCACGATAAGTTTTCTTTACCTCAAGGCTCTTTTTTTAATTCCATGTATTGTTCCATTATACAGGGCATATTCTGCTTCTAAGTCCATGTCTATTTCTGCTTCTAAGTCGACGCCTATATCTATTTCTATTTCTACCTCGGCGTCCATTTCTACGTCTGCGTCAGCTCCTGCTTCTGCTTCTGCTACTTCTACCACTGCAAGCACATTGTAACAGCCACCTCACCAAGGCTGCCGCAGCAACTTACCGCCTGCCGTACATCGTCAGCATTGGTGATATAACACCAATTGCTGTACCACTGCGGTACCTTTGATTTATTGCGGTACCAGGTTAATTTTCAAACCAAATGGTTTTTCCGCCCTTTGTATCTCTTGCATGTATATTTGCAGTTCATCAGGGTCTTATGATAGCACTGGCTTATGTATGCACCATATATTTTTCCAGATTACGGAACACCTATTCAAGGCAGGCTCAGAATAGAACAGGCAATATTGAGTCACCCTGCCATACGCCCCGTTATATATTGATTTAAACTTCAAGGTCATCATACATGGATCTCAATGGGTTCACATAGGCTCTGTCTATCCCTTGGTTAAGTGGCAAAGGCAATCAAAAAAAGTTAAGTGGTAAAGCAATCCATTATTATCCAACAGGATATATATATATATATATATATATATATATATATATATATATATATATATATATATATATATATATATATATATATATATATATATAGCATTTGCTCTACCGTGGGGGGCGTTGCTCTCTTTGACTGGTTCTGATTTTCATGTAACTTTAAATAAATTCTTTTGATAACCTCTAACATTTCTGTTCGTTCCCTACACACTACCAGCCCCACGCATTAAAGCAAACATTCTCAGCTTGTGCTTTGCTTTGTTTATTTCCTTGTTTTCTTCTAGTGTTTGTTGCACTAACTGCATGTTGAACTCGACTCGACTGTACCAAAAAGACTCTTTGTATTCCTCATTGTACGCCGTTTTTTCATTAAATTATTGGTCTCATTGGAAAGTTTTTACTTTTTGATGCTTTTTTTTCTGCTGGTGCTATTGCAACAGCTGTTTTAAGTACATTGTCGATGATATTGTTTTATCGTTTGATATATATTGTCAATTTTACTTGTGAGGCCAGATGGACTATTCCATGTCTAGTTTCTGTTGATTTTTTCTTATAAAACGAGTTTATAATTTACTGTTCTTATCCTTCAATCTGTCAGCTCTATGTCCCGCTTACCACTTCCATATAAGCCAGTTGCATTTTCACCAGTTCTTGCTTTTCCAATTCTAGCATAAAAGTCACCCATCAGGATTTTTTATCTGCACTTCTTGTTATCTAGAAGTTAGGCCACGTCATCATAAAATACCTCAATTTCCTCATCAGCATAGCTTATACGTAGTGTATAAGCTTGGACGATTTGAAGCTTCAAGTTTTAATTCAGCTGAATGACGTATTGGGCTAGTCGATCATATATACTATTAAATTTTATGAGTTCGTTCTTCAACTTCGTTCGTTTTCCGTATCCCGAGTGTCAAGTACGTGATTTCTAGTTTAATTTGCTTTTCGCCCTTTCTTCGTGTTTCGCATAGCTCTATAATATCCCAATGTATGCTCTTAAGCTCAATCAAAAGTTCTTGCAGTTGTTCGTCCGTTTTCATTGTCTGAATATTAAGAGTTGCAATGTCCAAAGTCCAATGGCAGCCTAATCTAGCCCGGTGATTCCTAACACCCTCTGCCTTGGGACAGGTCTTCCCGCTGCCGTAGGTAATTGCCTCTTGGCCTCCGGGGAATGAGGGCCATATTTTAAATTTTAAAGCCATGTTGGGGTGTTGGACTGTAATCTGGCACGCTGGTCCAGTGCGGGTTGGCAGATTTTGGATCATGAGGTCTCTGCCTTGACCTGTCCGCCATAGGTTACCCTTCCAGGAGCACATACTCCAGACGGCATAGCTCGAAGCTTCATTGACTTATTGTAGCCCCTTTATCACACCAAGGTCTGATTCTCAAAGAGGATATATATATATATATATATATATATATATATATATATATATATATATATATATATATATATATATATATATATATATATATATGTATATATATATATATATATATATATATATATATATATATATATATATATATATATGTATATATATATATATATATATATATATATATATATATATATATATATATATATATATATATATCGGTAATATTAGAATTACTAGGTTCTCGGGTAGAACCGCGTTTTAGATTTATAAAATCTCGACGTCAGTCAGTCACATTTTGTTAGATGCCCGAAGAACCCAACCCATCCCTTCAATTGGAGGGCATATGATTCGTCTCTTGATGTTCTCCATCTTGAGGCTCGTCAGGGTACCGACGCTGTCCAAAGAAATCTAACATTAACACGCAAATTAGAAATGTGACAGTGCTGATATTTATTGCAAATAAGGGAACAGTCGATATATAAAAATACTACAGTAACATAACTGTTCCTCATATTGCACTAAATTTTATACTCTACACAACTCTGAAGGTTCACTTCTACAGCTGTTACAGCACATTCCAATATGTAGGTGATATAACCATGTTACTTGATTGTTTGACAAAGTTTGACTTTCCTTCAAAATTCCTTATCTCATCACTTATACTTCTTTATCACATATGTTCCTCTCTTTTTATTTCAGAACTCCTCAAAACTTTTGCTTTTTCCATATATCAGTTTTGATTTCTTTCTTTGTATTAATGATCCTCCCTTTATAACCAGGTGTTTAATGTCTTGTAAATTATACTCAATCCTATAAAGACGACGAACCGTAATAAGCGAATTGTTGTTTTGATAATATTTTTTCCTGTAATAAGTTTCGATATAAAATTTACATAACCTGCGTGTTCTGCGCCACCTAGGAGCAAACAAGTAATTAAATATGGACGACATTTCTGGACACTTTGTACAATTGTCGTACAATTAGGAACCTCTTAAAAATTAGTGACGGAAACTCATGTAACGAATCAGGCACAAATTCCAGTGTATACAGCGGAAGCTGCAAATATGTCCTGCTAAAAAGAGAAGACAATCCAAGACATAATGTGCAGCTTGTCTGAGGAATATTTGCTGATACCACCTACAGTTCCTCGCCATAAATGTTAAAAAACTTCGGTTTAAATATATTTAAACTTAAAATTAAAGTTGACTTAGAATTATTACTTGATCTCGCCAAAGTATAATTTTAAATATTTAGTTTTATTATATTTTAAACAACTTTTTTTTGGCAAATTGTTTCCTAATTTAAAGCTAATGTGTCTAAATAAATAAAGTGTAACAGATAAATAAATTTTTTAAATGTATCTTGTCCAAATCCCAAAAAAATCTTTAATAGGTCTTTAGGGTTACGTGCCACCGCTGCCGTAACAAATGATCGCATTTTATCATAATTAACTTTAAAATTGGCTAATTTTGCTGAAATGACGATAGATTTTTACATAACTGTTATGATTGAATTTATGCCTCTTTTTTAACAACCCGTTCTAATTAAATGTTTAACAATGTTTCAGACTTAAATTTAATTGTGATTTTGATGTATTCTGATGCTATATTTATCATATTTATCAATTATTTTGAGATCTTAGATTATCAGACATATTGTTTTTGCTAAGTGGGTTCTATACTGATATCGGTGAATAATATAGCATTTTATTGCTCCAAGCCTTATAATAATATAATTTCTCCATGTGAGTATGGTCCATATGTAGGTAATATATCAAAATCCGTCACTTATAAATATTGTTGATTTAATCTTTCCATCGGTATAACACCATAGACCAAAATTTTATATAACCGAGACACATTTGGATGATTCCATGGCCATAAGTAAAGCCTTTATATTATTATTGTTCGTTTCAATCTGCGCTTTAGTCTAATATATTTTTAAGTTTAGTGTATTTTTAAGTTAGTTTTATTTTTAAGTTAGAGACGTGTCGAGCCCTGTGGTTTGTAGCATATATAAATTATTGGATGCTACAGGTAATGTTTTGCGCGGGTCTTACTTAGGCAGTTGAACATCCCGCCTTGTGCTCAATATACGCTGAATTTGATACCGTTGATAATCCTACTTGAGTAATCCTCCCATTTGAGGTATGTTGATTAGCTGGCCAAGTCGTACACAGGGTTATTATTTTTGCATTTTGTAGAGGGTTTTAGCTCGGTGGTTTTAGAGACCGGTCGTTTTAGAGCGCGATCGTTTTAGACTCGGGTCATTTTAGACTCCGTTCATTTTAGAGCCCGGTCATCTTGAACTATAGTCATCTTAGTCCATGGACATTCCGGATTACGAACTTCTTGGATCCTTGTCATTGTAGGCCCCAGGCTCTGAACTGTTCAGTAATCGACCATCTTGGTAACTGGACAATAACCCTGGATAGCCGAACACACAAGGATCAAAAGCCACAAAAGCTAATTTTTGCTTTTTATGTTGGTCTCTGAATTTGTGTTTGTGTGTATTAAATAATTATTACTGTTAGTATTTTTAGTGAAAATAAACCTTTTCCTAGAACTGGGTGGCGTCCTATTGATACCTGAGCAATCCATCCATAACCTACGTCCCAAATGCACCCAGCGAACGGCTGCCGTCGCTGTAACTTTAGTAACTTTTAAGATTAAAAATGTTTACATTACAAATTATTAAGCAACTGAATCTATATCTTGAAATGGACTCCAAATTATGGTTTCAGCTCTCGATCAGCCTGGTCAACATGCCCTGGACTACTAATACATAGTTTGAGTTAAACTTTTAATTTCCCGAAAAATCTATTGACTGTATTGACTGAAGTTTGGAGAATAATCAACATAAAATACCTGTCTGAAAGATGCCTGGTCTAACCCAGTCTGATTAAAAATGATTCAACAATGAACAAAAAAAAAAAAAAAAAAAAAATATATATATATATATATATATATATATATATATATATATATATATATATATATATATATATATATATATATAGTGAGCATATACAAAAAGGAATCGCCAT
Organism: Cosmopolites sordidus; assembly: GCA_031761425.1. Classification (NCBI taxonomy): domain Eukaryota; kingdom Metazoa; phylum Arthropoda; class Insecta; order Coleoptera; family Curculionidae; genus Cosmopolites; species Cosmopolites sordidus. The sequence continues at coordinate 70,496 of JARFXV010001878.1, read as the reverse complement.
CAAATACCGACGTTGTATGATATACGTGTCAACGTGAGCTACGTGTTCAATATTCAATCTCCTAACCCATTTTATACTCTATTCAAATATTTCTCAACTTCCGCCAGAACAATGGTGATACAATATTGGTTCACGGAAAATGGACGTTTTTGAAATGGATAGTGGTCGATTAGTATGCTATTTAGTATCCATTATACCTATGTCGACTCAAGAACATCGCTTATTTGCATAAGATACGTTTGTCAAAAGTACTTCAAAATTAAAACGACTCTTTAGGCATCATTTCAACATCGGACATCATGATGAAGTCGCCAGCAACAACAACATTCGCAGATGGGTAGCTGCATTTCAAATGATGGTTTAATCAATAAAAACAACGTGACTTGGTCTTTATCGACCAGCGCTCATATCCTGGAATGTATACACATTCTACCTAGAGGCGATTCTACAATGTTCTACCTGCTCTGCTAGGGGGCATGCTTCTGAACGGGGGATGATTAAGAACACTATAAAACATATTTTGCATAAGGATTTAAGCTTTCACCTTTGTAAATTAATTACTAAGAGTTGAATGAAAGGTACTATCGAAAATTCCTCACTTTTGTTTAATAAATGCTTAGCTTAAATGGGGTATTCCATAAACAAGGCCGATTTTAGGCCTCAGAAAATATCCATGAATTGTGCTAGAAACTACTATGAAGGCCAAAATCAAAGGTGGCAAGTCGAGACTTTTTTTTGAAGGAAAACCACAGTATCACTGAAATCTTTTTAATGGTAAAATAATGGAATCATACCCTTTAAAAAAAACATCCATTTGCCGTAGCCCATCTTGTATTACCGTTGGCTATAATATTTATTTTGACACATTCAGCGTAAATATTCATTATTATTGACTAGAGGCCACATTCTTTGTGAATTTCTGAACCTGTCAATATGTTGAAGTTTATTTTTTGGGTTTTTGTTCAAACTCAGTGTGTGAGTATGCATTCTGTATACAGTAGAAGTTGTTTATAGTGATTATATATATATATATATATATATATATATATATATATATATATATATATATATATATATATATATATATATATATATATATATATATATATATTGCTGATTTTAGAGATTTTCTTTTAAAATCTCTATGAAGTTTCGTTTTTTAAAAAGTCGAAAGCCGACATGAAAACATGTTATAAGGTACATATGTTATAAGGTATAAATTTAAATATTTATAGTACATTCAAACAACAAAATATTGATTTTTTTTGTAAAATATTTCATTACCTTGAAGTGTATCAATTTTCTGGATATCTGGTGCTGGACTTACAGTATCTGTGATAATGATAAAAAGGAGTAGAAATACTGGAAAATATTTCATTTTTAAATTTGAGCAACTTTATGGTTATTTATCTCACCAACGAATTGTTTTATACGGCACTTTATACACCTATATATAGATGCAGTCATTATAATGATAGAGGTATTTTTAATAAATACTTTTAAGTTTGCTAATAGGATAAAAAACGATATTATTAAAAGTCCATTAGGTAATCTATTATTTTATCTAGACCCTTAAAAAAAGTTAAGTATGTCTGAAAATTAATATTTTACTTTCAAACTATGATTAGCTTTGTTAATAAGTGACACTTTTTAATTATATCCTCTAAAAATGACAATTTTCGTTTTTTAACTGCTTCTTTAATCACAGCATCGACCATGTTTTATACCTGTCATTCAATACCCATGAGATTTTTCGTTATTAGACCTACAGCATATGTTTGGTCACAGTTATTAGGTATCAACTAATTCTGATTAGTCCCCAACGGCTATCAAGTTATAGATAATTCACATTTACAACGTAAAAAATCTCTCGGAACACATCCAGTTTTCATCATCATCATCCATGGCTCAACAACAAATGTCTTGATCTGTCGTAGAATGTCACGTCGTTGTACCTTATTCTATTCCTGGCTTTTGTTTGTTTTCCAATTTACCATTTTGAGTGTCTTCAAGTCGCCCAATTTTTGATCCATAAAATATGTCTTAAGTTTTCCTTTGGGTCTTTTACCTATTGAGACTTGGCCAATTACACTGGTCGACATAATTTTTGTAACATTGATGAGAATGCTCTTTTTGTGTTTCATAAAGGTAGTTAGTAAAATACCTTTTCACAGAAATGACCTAACACGTCCCATTTTCAAGCACATGCTTCTCCTTTATATCATGGGGTAATAACTTTGGGCTGGACGATGTAGGAATTACCACAAGACCGTAGAGGGGGAACTTCTACAGTATCATATAAACCTTTAAAGACAGTTTTAATGTTTTCTATTATTTAAATTTTTTTCTGTCTCATTTATAGTACAGTCAAGAATTTAAGTCAATTATATATAAAATGGCTAAAGTTCTAGTAGTGGATTTTGCAAAAATCCAGCGGATAAGTTTTATTATATATATGAACAATATATTTTAAATTCACAAGCTAGATCTATATCCGAGGAAGTAAAAAAGCCTATCTTTTACATTTTAAGAGCTAAATTGGAGATCAAGATAAAAGTTGGGCTTCTCATGTTTAATGAGTGAGTTGTCACGTAAATTTAGTGCAGTGGATGCATCGCAAGAAAAATTTTATGCCGTTTGCTGTTCCTATGGTGTGGAGAGAACCCACTAACCATGCAAGTGATTGCTACTTTTATATCGGTAAAACAGAAGCAATTTCAAAAAAGCAAAGGGGCAAAATAATCTATCCAAATATGCCTTCTGCACTTTGGCCAGTTTCTAATAGTCAGTACGAAAAGTTAACATACATTATTTACGAGGAAGTACCTAAAATATGGTAAATAGAAAACGAGTAAGGTAAAACGTAGATGTGTTTTTATTAATATATTTATATAGACAACAGCCATTATAAAGGATGATTTCTTTAGTACGTCCTAACTTTAAATTTATGTGAAATACATGTAATACATTGTATGAAAATAATTTCGGACAAACGTCTGCCGAGGCTACTTTTGACACAGTGTATTCTGTCAATCCAGTTTCCGACCACTTTTTCAAGCAATTGGGGTCTTATGTCCACAATTGTCCGAATTATGTTGGCTTCAAGTAGTCAATAGATGCTAGTTTATTGGCATAGACCATGGTTTCTCATGCTGGGGGTCGCGTTCAGGAATATAGGGCGTCGCAAATGTTGCGATCCATATACGAAATATCGTATACAAAAAAAACAAAAATACAAAACAAAAAAAAAGTATACAAAAGAAAACAAATTATTTAAAAACAAGTGTTGGAAAATTAAATATTACTAGGTAATAACAACATAATAAAACAATCTTAAATAAACTAGATCAAGTTTTCTATTGGAACCTTCGGTGTGAAACACTATACCCAGCATGTAATCGAACATGACCACAACATATACGTTCGTAATTTAAGGCTGGTTAAAAGTTTAAATAACAATATGGCTTTGGATGCATATGAAAGCATTCAAATAGTAAAATGCCAGCAAATAATGAACCGGGATAAAGGACCTATTACTTTCAGTCAACTTTTCCAATTATTAATGTAAGGGTCATTAAATTCATGGTTGTTTTTCTTTCTTTTGATCTGTTTTTCCCCTTTTTTTCTTTTTATCTTTTTTGTATCCTTTTTTGCAGGCTTTATTAGGTAGGTACTACGCTTCGTTGGTAGTAGGTTAGCAATTAGGGTCTCATATAAATAGAATATAGTTTACTTTTTAAATTAAATTTAATCATGTCCTGATGATGCTAACATGGTTAGCGAAACGTGCGTGGAGAATTTAAAAAAAGTGTTTCAGTGTTTAGTAGTAAATCTCTTTGAGTTTAAATAAAGTAATATTCCAAGTTGTTTGAAATAATAATATAATGCGTTGATTTTGTTTTTCACTTGAATCATCATAGCAAACACACATATGTTGGTTGTGAATCTCAAATCAATTGGCAATTCAACAGCAGCAACAATATTTTTATTAAACGGATTGACAACCTATCTTTTCGACAAATCGTTGCTGTCTGGAAAATTTTCCAGTAAATGAACTTTCATTTCGCGTAAATGCGTTTTCATGCACTTTAACACGCGATCAATAACAGAATTTTCTAAATCCATATTTTTGGTAATATAATCCAAAGTTAAAGTGAATGCATCAAAATTATGCTTTTTTAATTGGTATAAATTAATTGGTCTAAATATCAAGCTTCGTGATGAAGGTATTGACTTTGTGATTAGTAAAATGATTTATTGCGGCCTTGTAAATTCGTATTCAAGTCATTCAAATGTGACCATATATCACTCAAGTAACCCAAGAGTAACAAAGCGTCTCTATCTAAAACAAACTGTGAAATATTTTCATATTTTATATTTTTTCTGTAAAAAATATTTTCAATTTATCTGGTGATTCAAAAAGCCTCGGTAGAACATTTTCTCGCGACAACCACCTGACTTTAGTATGGAAAAGCAGTGAATCGTATTTGGCACCTATTTCTTCGCACAATGTGGAAAACAATCTAGTCTGCAATGGTCGGTTTTTAATAAAATTAACAATTTTTACGACTTCTGACAGAACATTTTCTAAATTATGTGGCATCTTTTCTACAGCAACCTAATTTCTGCGAAGAAAACAGTGTGTGCATTCCATGTGTAGCATAATAACTTTTAATTTTACTATCACACCACTGTCCTTCCCCGTTATCGCTTTCGCGCCATCAGTACATACCGCAAAGCATTTATTAACGTCCAAGTTTTGCATTAATAAAAACTTTCTTCGAGAGTCCTTCGCCGGTTGGACGATCAGGGATTGATTGACGAAATAACATATTTTCTTTAATTGACCCTTCGCATTCGTATAGGTTAAAACACAAAAAATGCTCCAAATTCGACACGTCTGTTGACTGTCGAAGTGAACGGCAAAAAATTCACTTGATTTAACACTTTCAATTATTTGACCGTGTACATCATTGGCCATTTCGTTAATACGTCTTGATACTGTGTCAACTTTTTTGCTTCTTCCGAACTTATCATCACATTAGCCATATTATCATTCATAATGCTACGTCATATTGTCATTCTTAATGCTACGCAATAGAATGAATAAAGGTCTCATTACAACTTGATTTGTTGATTTTTCAAAACCCTTTATGGCGCTCGAAAATTTCGATTGGTTTGTGCACCAAAACACCGAACGGGTGTTTTGTTCCCAAAGACTGGAATAATTTTCAAGTCTTTATTCTTTACGCAGATAGGATTTATAACAAATAACAAATTGCGGCTTGTCATCCAACTCAACGAATCCATATTTCAAATAAGTTTTATTGCACAATCTGGTATTTTTCTTTACTTTCACTAGATGTAAACGGTGCTTTTGGTTTTGTCACAAATTTGTTCATTTTATTTAATAGTATTAATTTATTTTATTACCACAATGTTATTGATTTATTTAACACTGAGTGAGGGAAGAAATCCTAGCATTTAACACTAGCTGATAAAAGGAATCGTAGTATTTGTTTCGCAAAAACGTAGTTAACAATGAAACTCTTCGTTTCGTTCCTTTGTTTTTGTTACCAAAGCGCATAGCTTGTACGAACCTGCCTAAGCGTGCCCGAGACGAATAACTGTTCTCTACATCCGCGGACGTATCATTTTACAAGTGCATGTAAGTGCAGGATACAGTTTCGAACTAGTAAAAGTGATATAAGAACAAGGGTTACACAAGTCTGAAAGTTCGGTATTTACGGTTGTGTGCGGTATTTCGGTTAAGTGTAACCGCCGATTTAAGACACAGGACTGGTGGCCACTTAACATTTTTTTTTCGACATTTTTTCGACAAGGACTTTTCAGTTGTTGCTCTGATGTTAAACGTTATATGATGATTTGTCAGACTGTACTGAATAATTTGACAGCGACTCTTATTAGAAGTTCGGACACACTAAAAAATCCACTCTTTGTAAATTGCTGATTTCTAAAAATATTTTCGCCCACCACCTCCCCTTTCGTTTTTCTTGCTATTCCGTTGATGAATATGAATGTAGCACAGAGCATAAAAATTCATCCAATCATCATTCATCTTGCTGTTTTTGTAAAAATATAACCAGATTCACGGCCTATAAACCTTTGATGGAACAAACAACTACATTTGGACTTTTGGACATTTGAACGAAGGCCAACGAACATGTAATAACCAGCACTGAACTGCGCTCATTGGCCTTCGCTTACCTGGAATGTACGGTGCATAAAGGTTCTACATTTTCACATTTAAAATAAATGCTAGCGCATTTATATTTATATTTGTTCCATCGGTCCATTTAATCATATTTTTTTTTGTAATCGAGTGATTTTGAGACATATTTTTAGGTTTAAATATTAATGGAGGATTTAGTTTTTTTTTGTCGCTACTTCACTCTAGCTTAACCCACTCCTACCGTGCTATCTATTTTTTTATAATTTTCTAGTATTATACTCTATTATATTACTAAGGTAGGTAAAAAAGTCAATTTTTTTTAGATTTTTATAGTGCCTGGGAGTGTTATTTCTAAGACCTGAACTAATTTGTACTGTCCGGAACTTTATGTATTACAATGTTAGAAACTTTCATAAAAAAATGCAAGTAATAAAAAAATATAAGATCAAACGTTTGCTTCGTGGTATTCAATAAAACAGTTTTTTGTGGTTTAAACGTAAAAATACATTACAATGAGCACATTTACTATGTGATTTCGATTGTATCTTCTTGATGCTACAAACCTCACTCCTTCCTCTATTCTCTACAAATATAGGCCAATGTATGCTACTGTTGCCTAAACGTTCATCTTTTATAGTAGAATAATTGGATTTGCGCCTTTTCGAAGGGAAGGGTTTTTACCACCACCTTTCATCATCATCAACCCTTGGGTAACAGATCGTCGGAGTAGTTTACGGTAGTTTTTTCGAATATAAGGCTATGAATTACAAAGGCGTTGACAAATGCTATGTCTTTGACACCTGAGAACCATCTATACCACCATTTTAGTTATTTGCGATCGACACTATATAGAGCTCTCAATAAATCAGCTGTATCGACTTGTAGTCTTTCGGCATATTTTAAAACCTTTTTAGTTTCGATTTAAACATTTTTAGTGTTGATATGTTTATTTTAAAGTGTTTGAAATATATAACAGTGACGTTGGTGGCATGGGTGTGGCTTCACGGGTATAGGGCCCAAACGTCGGACCCGACGAGGTAATAGCCTGTCTACAGGCCAAGCTAGAGCAATCTAGGCGTGATAGTCACGGTCTTAAGGACACCATTTTTGAGTTAAAAGAACTCATGAAGGAATTAAAAAGCCAGATGCTACGCTGTCTTCCAAAATTGATAATATGGAAGCGGAGACCGTCCGCACCCGCACCAACGAACCGGCCGAAAATAAAAACGTAAAAGACACAGAAAAAGTCGTTAAAAGCGACTTTCTGCCACTTAAGCCGGTGAAAGGGAAAAACATCCCCACAAAAACGGTGCCAGAAGCTACCAAAATAGACCAAGAAATCAGCGAAGGCAAAGTCATCTCCATGGGAAGAGAGACTTCAAACTCAGATTTTGAAACCAGTACGGCTAGAAACAAACGCCGTACAAAACGTTCTAGACGCTCCTCCGACGAGGAAAAATAAATTCAGCAGACGCCTAAGAAAAAGACCGCGGGAGGCAGGTTCTAGTGGAGCACCGACACTAGTAGCCAAAGAGGCTACTGTGGTGAAAAAAACAGCGGAAAAGATCGACAAAGTCCTGCTGGTAGTGCTACGAAGCAATAAACAGTATATGAAGGTAATGACCTTCATTCAGAAAGTCAAAATCGATACCGATAAGGCGTTGAACCGCCCGGAGGGGGTCAAGATCCAGCCAAAAAAGGCCGACGACTACCGTAAGTTGCCGGTCTTTCTGGATAAAGAAAAAATGGCATACCACACTTTTTGCATAAAAAGTGAGAAACAATTACATGCGCTTATCCAAAACATCGTGGAAACGGTCTCGGGATAAGAGATAAGGGAAGAGCTCATAGAATTGGGCTACACTCCATCCAAAATCCAGAGATGGCAAAATAAGAAAGGGGAACCACTAGCAATGGTTTATGTTATTCTCCCGAAAGAATAGAAGGGGATACACAACATCAAATATTTAGTTCACCAGAAAATAAAGGTTGAAAACATCAGATCAAATGGGGACACATCGCAGTGTTTCAACTGTCAGGTGTATGGATATATGGCTAAGATATGCCACGTTCCCCCAGAATGCATGAGGTGTGCCGGTAATCACGCCTCTAAAGAATGCAAGAAGCCTCGGCTTCTTGCATTCTTTAGAGGCGTGACCTCCACGCCACACACATTTTGCCACACACCGGCAAAATGCGCGAAATGTGGTGGTCCCCGCCCAACTAACGTAAAAACATGCTCAAAAAGATCCTTGAATCCTTATTCGGGGATCTTTTTGATCCCCTTCACCCTTGTGAGGGCAAGAAATCCCAAGAAAAAGTAACCACTAATCCTCCGCCGAAAATTCCGCACCCAACATTCGTTTGGGGCACGCAAAATCAGAGTAAAGTCACCACCACCGCGTCTGTCGCTCCTCAAAAGGTCGCTCCTAAACTGAAAACACCCAAGATCCAGTTGGCGAACTTCTCGGCAATAATGGAATAGATGTTGCAGTAGATGGCTGCAATGGTACAAGAGCAGATTAAATCTGCGCTAACTATGTTTCAGACCAGCAATGAATAATAAAAATTCGCTGAAGGTCGTAACTTGGAACTCCAATTTCTTAAACGGGCAAAAACTGGAACTAACTGCGTTTCTGGAAGACCACAGTATCGACGTGGCCCTGATTCAGGAAACTTTCCTTAAACCGAGCGAAAGGTTCTGTGTGACGAATTTTTACTGTTACAGGGAGGACAGACTCGGAGGAGCGGGGGGCGGTCTGATAATTCTCGTCAAGAGAGGAATCAGGCATAATCTCCTGCCTCCGACGGGTCTTATTTCCTCTGAAATCATGTCGGTGCAAGTGGTTCTGGAAGGTAATCTCATAAAACTATGTTCGTGGTACAACTGCCACAACTTCGGTTCGAGTGAGGTTGGCAGGCTCCTGGCTAACAACACTCAATTCATCATTGGAGGAGATTACGACGCACATAACCAATCGTAGGGTTCGAGAATGACAGACAGGAGATGAGCTGACCTGTTATCTTTGGCGGAAAGATATGGGTTGCCCCAGACGAACCATCCCGTTTTAGCAGTTTCTCAGATTTTTTTATCATAAAGTATTTAACGAACCAATGCACAGTCCAGGTTGTTCATAAGCTTACTTCGGATCACTACCCGGTATTGCTAACAACAGGCACCAAGGTGGATACTTTCCGACCGAAACATATAACCAATATCTGCTGGAGCAAATTCCAGGAGCATATGCAAAACAGCGGTCCCAATCCGAGAATCGGTAGCATTCAGCAGCTCGAAGATGCAGTTGATAAATTACCCAAGGACATAATAGAAACCATAAATGTCGCGACTAAAACTTTTACAGAATCGACTCGGACTACATTGGAGATTCCGTCCGAGGTAAAAGAGAAGATTCGTCTTAAAAACATGCTCTACATACGCTATCACCTGACTGGTGATTTTAAGCTTGAACCGACGTGGAAATGAAGCCAAAGGCCATCAATCGACACCGCTGATCGATCATTATGGAAAACGACCAAACTCATGGTGGGAAATGCGAGGGCACCGATTCACTCGCTGAGGACGGGTGATACTCACGCCGTCACCAGGGAGGAGAAGTCTGGGTTTCAGTAGAAAAGAGGAATAATTGGTAATGATTTGAAAAGCCCATCATACAATACGAGATAGTTGAATTATTTACAAATGTTTTTAACCAGTAACCTTTAGCCTGTAACTTTAACCTTTAGCCTTAGCTTTAGATCTGCAGGAATATATCCCTTGCGTCCAATTGAAATTGATACGATTCAGCCATATATTTCCCAGAATACCACATTACAGGCAACAAGAAGTCAAACACAAAACAGTGACACTGATGTCCAATCTCCGAATAATCAAGTATTCAATGTCAACACTGTCGAAATGGTAACTTTTGACCAACAAGCTTCCGATCCTTGCAATTCTGTTTTACAAGATTGTGGCGAACAAGCAGCTGAAAAAACTTCTGATATATCTGCAGCTGCACAAGTTTGCGATGTTCAAGCTTTCGATGCCCAAGCTTCTGATACCTGTCCATTTCCAATCAAGTGACGCACTTCTGGTTTAGTAATGTATACTCTTGGTGGACATGACAACTGGGCAACTGAAAAAATGAGCACGTTGTCGGCTTCTCTATACGAAATCTTTAAATTGCCTATTATTCTTCCCAAAGCACCTAAGCGCACATTAGAGAAAAAATTATTTATTTTAGCAAGCACACCTGTAAAAGATCGACTAGAAGAAAATGAAACTAAGAAACGATCAAAAGAAGGCGAAACCAAAAGGAAAGCTCAAAAAGTATCAAGGAAACAAACTTAAATGAAAAGACTGAAAGGTGATGATGGGAAATCCAAAAACAATGAAACTAGAAAAATACTGAAAATTTTTATGAATATTATAGACCTAAGATTCTGGTCTAGATAAGAAAAAAGGAGCGTATACAAGTGATGACAATCATTGTGTTTTTGTGATGAAAAATATAAAAACCCTCCCGATGAAGACTGTATTATGTGCTTCGTTTGTGAAAATTAAGATCACGACAAATGTACAGATGGACAATCAACATCGGCGGGTTATACATAAATGTCGTAATTAAGACTCATCATAGGATATATATGTTAGTTCAGGTTTACCTAACCGAATACTTAGGGTTTTGTTTTTTTCTTCTAAATGTTGATTTCTGAAGTAGTCAGATGGCTTATTAAACTTGCTTAAGAAATAATAAAAGAAACTCTATGTAGTTAAGGTGGGTTTGTTTTTGGATAAATATTACAAATGTATGGTCTTTCAAGTTACGAAATCTTTAAATTGCCTATTATTCTTCCCAAAGCACCTAAGCGCACATTAGAGAAAAAATCATTTATTTTAGCAAGCACACCTGTAAAAGATCGACTAGAAGAAAATGAAACTAAGAAACGATCAAAAGAAGGCGAAACCAAAAGGAAAGCTCAAAAAGTATCAAGGAAACAAACTTAAATGAAAAGACTGAAAGGTGATGATGGGAAATCCAAAAACAATGAAACTAGAAAAATACTGAAAATTTTTATGAATATTATAGACCTAAGATTCTGGCCTAGATAAGAAAAAAGGAGAGTATACAAGTGATGACAATCATTGTGTTTTTGTGATGAAAAATATAAAAACCCTCCCGATGAAGACTGTATTATGTGCTTCGTTTGTGAAAATTAAGATCACGACAAATGTACAGATGGACAATCAACATCGGCGGGTTATACATAAATGTCGTAATTAAGACTCATCATAGGATATATATGTTAGTTCAGGTTTACCTAACCGAATACTTAGGGTTTTGTTTTTTTCTTCTAAATGTTGATTTCTGAAGTAGTCAGATGGCTTATTAAACTTGCTTAAGAAATAATAAAAGAAACTCTATGTAGTTAAGGTGGGTTTGTTTTTGGATAAATATTACAAATGTATGGTCTTTCAAGTTACGAAATCTTTAAATTGCCTATTATTCTTCCCAAAGCACCTAAGCGCACATTAGAGAAAAAATCATTTATTTTAGCAAGCACACCTGTAAAAGATCGACTAGAAGAAAATGAAACTAAGAAACGATCAAAAGAAGGCGAAACCAAAAGGAAAGCTCAAAAAGTATCAAGGAAACAAACTTAAATGAAAAGACTGAAAGGTGATGATGGGAAATCCAAAAACAATGAAACTAGAAAAATACTGAAAATTTTTATGAATATTATAGACCTAAGATTCTGGCCTAGATAAGAAAAAAGGAGAGTATACAAGTGATGACAATCATTGTGTTTTTGTGATGAAAAATATAAAAACCCTCCCGATGAAGACTGTATTATGTGCTTCGTTTGTGAAAATTAAGATCACGACAAATGTACAGATGGACAATCAACATCGGCGGGTTATATATAAATGTCGTAATTAAGACTCATCATAGGATATATATGTTAGTTCAGGTTTACCTAACCGAATACTTAGGGTTTTGTTTTTTTCTTCTAAATGTTGATTTCTGAAGTAGTCAGATGGCTTATTAAACTTACTTAAGAAATAATAAAAGAAACTCTATGTAGTTAAGGTGGGTTTGTTTTTGAATAAATATTACAAATGTATGGTCTTTCAAGTTGATTCATAGAAGAAACATAATATATTTATATTTTTGATCATTATAACTTCATTTTATATTAAATTATTGTTTAATTTTCATAAATAATATTGATATTTCCTAATTCTAGAATGGTGCCGGGTTAAATTGTTTTTTAGAAACCATTGATCCAAGATTTTGTCTGATTGAACGAATAATTAGAGTAATAGTTTATGTACCTCCCTGAGATTGAAGGTTTTATTCAGGCACTCGACTTAATAACCAATGAATCTAAGAAAGGGACACCACAATTTTCTTCACTTTCCATCGTAAAATTGATATAATTAAATGAAACAATTAAATATAGCAAATGTAGAATCCAACCGATTATTGGGTATTGCAGAAATTAAATCATCAACGTACTTATAAATTAACGGTAACGAAAAAGGCAATTTTTTGATAACGACATCAAGTAATTGATCCATAACTACCTGCTGCACGCTTACCAAACAAACCAAACTTTTGTTTGTAAAACTTATTCCGGAAAGAAAAATATGAGTTGTTCAGCAAGTTCAGCAAAGCGCAATAAAGTTCAGCAAAGCGAGAAAATTAAATTTGGAAAGTGTTGTGTTTCAACTTTTATCCAGTGCGCTTCTTTGGTCTTAAAAATCACCTCATATGAGATGTTTGTAAAGAGAAATACCACATCTAGGGAAACCAATACATAATCCTTAGGCACGATCAAACCCCTCACTGAATTCACAAAGGAAAAAGAGTCTTGAACATTGTAATCTGTTCTATCAGCTAAGACGTTTCTCAAAATCTAAAGGCTCCCAAATGGTATCCGCGGCGCTCTGGATAGTAACCAGGTTACTATAACTGTTTCTCTTCTCCGGAAACTAAAATTTGTTATATTCGCAGGTACAAACTAATATATTCCAATCGCGCGATCTGCATGCATTGCTCGCTGCGTTCAACGGTATTATTCCCGCTCGTACACACTCCTCTCCTCTCCTCTCCTGCTCCTCTCTTTTCCCGCAGTGCCCGCGCTCGACCCATCTGCTATCCTCATTTTAGTTAAATTCATTACGAAACACATGCACGCGAGAAGAAATTTTGCTTTTTTGCTTTGTTTTGATTGTATCGCTTTGTATTTTCGTAAACAACCGGTAGCAAAAAGGAAAGATTTTTATTAAATAATCAAGTTGACAGTTTAAGTGAGGGTAATCAAGCATCGGCAAGTGTTGGGGGTGTAAGAGGAAATACGATGATAGTTATTTGGATTCTGGTTTTACTTCAGTAGAAGTAAAAAATGAAAAAGGACCGCAGTGTGTGCTCTCTTTGAAAAATTTAGCGCTCGAAAGTATGCTTCCAAGTAAGCTAAAACGACACCTCGAGACCAATCACCCTACCATGATTGAAAAATCGCGGGAATTTTTGTTGCAAAATTTTCAAAAGCAAAAAATGTGTTCCCTCGACAAGCATCAGTACCAAACAACGCACTTGTAGCATCTTTCAAGGTGGTATACAGAGTGGCAAAGTGTTGAAAGCCTCACATCATCGCAAAAGAGCTTATTCTACCGGCTACTCTTGACATGGTTGATATTATGGTGAGAGAATTAGTAGGAAAACTAATTTCACAGATACCTTTGTTTAACAATATTATTAGTCGAAAAATCCATCATATAGCTGAGGATCTCAATGATAAAATAACAGAGAAAAATAGAGGCAAGGAATTTGGTATGCAACTTTATAAGGCTACTAACAGTAATAAAAATGCACATCTTATTTGTTATGTACGCTTTCTAAATTATAATATTATCGCTGGAGACATCTTCTGCAAAAATATCGTTGAAAGCGCAAAGGCTCAAGACTTGTTTGATAAGGTTGACAAATTTATAACAGAAAATTATTTGGATTGGGAAAAATGCATCGCTTTACTAAAACTGGGTCAACATACATCCAATGCTGACATCAGACGCATCGAACTGAACGAACATTTTTTGACTAAAATCAGGCTGTACCAGAATTGGTACATTTATGAGTTTCTGCTTGTTTTTTTCTTGTCCTTAAGAAGATCATACAAGGGACTATCAAGAGAAGAAAAATCCTTAATGAACCTACGGTTCCACGAACATATACCAATGAAACACTTTACCTCTGTAGAAGTGCGCAGACACGCGTAGTTGGGCATACAGTCAACCTCAACCATAACTTAAACTCAACAAATATACCCTTAACAGGTCAGTAGCTAGATAACTACTTACTAATCAGTACTAGCTAGAAACTACTACTGACTATGAACCCTAGATACTTGCCCACGACCGATAACAGAATTTTTTTTAGACGCGTCATCAAGTGATATTTGCCAAAATACCTTCCGCAAATCATGGAGAAAATGTACTTGGCATTACGTAACTCACTCAGTATTCTATCTAACTGGGGTAATGAAGAACTATCATGTTTCATATATCTATATTTTCTGCCAAGTTTTCTGAAAGACTCTAAGAGTTCTAGATCTTCTGCTCTCTGGATATCGGAAAGATCAGCAATAGAAAAATGGCTGGATACTGGAGGGTTAACAGAAACTTCAGGTACGGCTCTTAATACGAAATCATCATTGTGAATCGACCAATGATTTCTCTTAAAATCTATTACAAGATTTAATCTATTAGCAAAATCGATTCAGAAAATAAAAGCATGCGTTACGGAGGGTACTATATAAACTTTAATGACTGGTCAACAGTCGTTAATAAAAATCAGTAACTCGGCAAGACCAGTTATCTTTTGTCGAGTTAAATCCGCGGTAAAAACCCCAGAATTACTTTTTTGACGACTTTTAATCTTGAGTTTCTTCAAAATCTTGTGTTAGCTCCAAAATCAAATAAAATGGTGATGATTTGATCATAAAGCTTGACAGAAATATATGGCCGATTATCGGTAAACTTTTTTAGAAATAACGGTAGGACATACGAATCATGCTTGTAAGTCTTATCCAAAATTAGAAACGTGCTCTAGCCATTTGTTCCAACAAAATTCAATATTCAGAAAATAAAATAATTACTAAGTAGTAATAAAAATCAAATGCGTCTAAAATGCTCCCAGTGTTCCCGAATATTTTTAAAGACACCCGGTATCAAATTCAATCATTAAATCCAACTCGACTCGATATCCTAGGTACGATGCGGTGGTTTCAAAAAACATTAATTAAAAATAGAAGGAAAATAAACCTCTGTTTCGAATCCGGAATTTGTAAAAATGCAAAATTATTAAATATAATGCAAAATCATAAAACATAAACTGAAAAATTAAAAACGAATTTTGTCCTATCGCAAAAAAATGCTACCGAAATCGTAAACAAAAGTATTTCCGTCTGGAAACTAAATTTTTATATTGTTTGAATATAATTAAATTAACTTCAACATTTTAAATGTTAAAACTAATTACTTCATCAGTTGAATACCTAAGGAATTTGTATTCGCTATCTCGATAAGGTTTTTTTTAATTGTTAAGAGGTTTGGTATCGGAATATCGGAATATCGCAATATCGGAAAATTAAATTATTTCAAAATATAAATGTAGCGATACCGTTTAACATCCTATACCAGATGTTGTGCTTGTCTCTGAATTTGTGCGTAAAGCGTCAGTATCAATCCATCTCTGAAAATGATCTAAATCAGGCCCCATGTTGTTGGGCGTCAATTTTATGTAACGTGTTTTTTATTTTTAATATCAATGTATGATTATCGTTACAGCGACGGCAGCCGTTCGCCGGAGGCATTTGGGTCGTAGGTCACTGAGTCGTAGGTACCACCCAGTTCTTCAGAATTACTAGATATAAATAAACCCTAAAACTGGGAAAACTTTTATTTCTGTCAAAAAGACTCAATAACAGTATTAGACATTTAATAAGAACAAGCATAATTTCAAAGAACAAAATAAAAAAATTAAACACAAGAAAAAGGAGCCTATTGGTGGTGTCCACGATTACCCTACTAAACTAGACAGGTACAGAGAAAGGCTTGATCTTAACAGATTTTCTTATCATATAAGAGATCTTGTCTAACTTAAATTAAACTAAATCAAATTCAGACAGATCACGTCAATCTGAATCACACAAAAGCCAATTAAAAAAAAATCAAATCAAATATTAAAGTAAATTAAATCAAATTAATATAATTTAAACCAAATTAAAGTAAATTAAACAAAATTGTCTAACGTTATTACATGGTGGTAGTAAAATAGTGATTGAGCAATCATTGTTGAATATTCATTAAAATAGTAATAAAATAGTATAAGGCCTTATCCTGTTATGGTGCTGTTCGATTATCCAGCCCCTGGACTGTCCAGTTACCACGATGGTTAATTACTGAGCAGTTTTGTGTCCTGAGCGCCGGGATTCTAAAAGGTCTGCAGTCTATATTGACTGAGTTCTACAATGAGCGGGCCCCAAAATGACAGGCTTCTAGAATGACCGGGTTCTATAATGACCGGGCCCTAAAACCCCTGCAAAAATACAAGAGAATAAGTCTGAGTAGCGATTAGTCAGCTAATCAACATACCTTTAATGGAAAGATTCCTCATGCAGGACTAGTGGAGAGTTGGATAATTCCGCGCGGTCGATAATAGCGCCCCCCCACATACTTACAAATCTGCCTATAGCAGACCACGTCTGTTTGCGCATGGTATCATGCCCAATGCTACCGACCATCCGCCCTCCGCGGCAGTAGCCGATGAGCTATAATTGAAGCGTTACCTGTCACTACAACTTTCGCGCGTATTTCTTATAATTTGTGTATAACGGATCCAGGTATGTTCCACTTTTATCATTAGATCATATATTAGAGTAATGAGCTTTGAAGCATAAATTTGTGTTAGATTTAGTAGAAATGAGTTTTTCTGGTTAAAATCCTGTTCGTAGATATTGACGTGGTGTCAAAACAATATGGCGTACTCTGACAATTGTACGCTCTTGTCAACTATTTTACTTTTGTTTGTTCTCTTACAGGTGACTGGGTGTGCAAAAAAAAAGAAAAAATAGAATTTGGGACCCACTTCAAATGCAGGCTGATTTAGATGCTGTACATGCTGGATGGAAAATGAAAGAAGTGGCAAGATCGCTTGTGCTTCCAAAATCTTCTATAAGAGGCGGATTAAAAAAAGGAGAGTACTATAGTCCTTGATCGCTTTTGCAACCAAAAGAATATTTAATGTTGATGAAACAGCAGTCTCAACTGTACAAAGGCCTGGAAAAATGTATACGCCTAAAGGACTTAAACAAGTTGGTAAAATTACGAGCAGAGAGCGCGGGCAAAATGTCACAGTAGTCTGTGCAATTAATGTATCAGACTATTCATTTTGTCCCACTTATGTTTATATATTAAGTCAAGTTTTAAGAGTGGAGGGCCAATTGGAGCTGAATGTTCAAAATTAGGGTGGATTAACGAAGATTTAAAAAAAAAATACATTCGACTTTTTACCAAACATATTAGTGCTTCTCAAAACACATTTACTTCCTACATTTTTGCATGGGTGCTGTAAGAATTAAAAATTGCATTAGAAGTACGAAATGCGAATAGTAGAAAATACCAAATTTATTAGACAGTATTGGAAAAAATACTATCGCCACGAGTATCTCACGTAATTTTTTCGACGTCGGCCGCGCGTAAACTATTACACGAGTAGGCTTCAATTAAAACCAATGTTATTTGTACGTTACGGACCGCTACGTGCTGTATCTATAAGAGGCTACTAACGATGAGAAATACTTGGGAAGTAGATGTAAGATTTTATGATCGAAAATTAATCAAGTGGAGTCAATTCAACACCTCGCGCCCTCTTGAAGGTTAAACGTTCTGACATGCGCTGAATAATTTCCAGACTAGAGGTGCGCAAACTAACAGTTCGTTTGACAGCGATCCTTAAAGGAAATTTAGACACACCAAAAAATTACCCTTTATTTAAAGTTTAAAGGCTTTTATTCATTTGTAAAAATGGTGTACTGTTATCAGTATTGTTATTAAAACAGCATCTGATTCAGCTTTAGCCAGAAATAATTTAAGTATTAAGTTTATTTGGTTAGGCTATTTAAGGACTAGAACTATAACTTAACGTGAGTTCTGAACTATGGTCATCGGCAATCGATTAACTTTAGTCAGCACCCCTTTCGGGCTATCAACTCTTAATTTGTGCTTAACTATAAATCTCTCGAGAAGCCTACCGACCGGCGAGTGACCGACGTAGAGTTCTTTTCAGAAACCAGCTAGGTTAAGGCCACCTAGCCGTGAACTAACGAGATTGAAGGAAAACATGTGAGTGTAAAACGTGACAAAGAGTTTTCTGCTTGGAAGGTCGCCCTTTCAAGCATTAACTGCAACCTGCAATAATTACAAATTACTGGAGATGCCGAGCCCCGGTCTTAAAGTATTAGATAAAAAAAATTGCATAATTATCAATAAAGCTATTACAACGGCATCTGATCAAACGGTAGCTTTGATTAAAGATAATAAATCTGTCAAAAGGTGCTAAAACCAGAACTGCCATATTTTTTTGGCTTTGTAATATTATAAAATTAATTTAACACTTTCGCTAGATTTTGAAGGATAATTTAACGATATCAGTAATGGCTTTATTTTATGTATATGCAAAATTTTTGCGAAGGGGTATATGAAAATATAATCGGACTTAATGGGATAAGGAAGATATTCCAAAGTTTGTTTATAGTTATTTATTTATTAAATAGGTAAACCAAATATCAACAAAATCAAAGTGAGCTGGGCCATATACTAGACCCACTACTTAATATACTATAAATATTACTATAAATGCAATTACCACAGTTGCAATTGCCACCAGTACATTCTCCGATCAAACAGCGCTGCTGTAAACAATACGCTTCGCATGAAGATATCTCACATGTGGTGGCTCTTTTGGATCTTCTGGCATGAATGTAATCTAAAAAACAACAATTTACTGCAACTTCAGAGTATGGATATTTAACTCATATTGATAACAATAATATATATATATATATATATATATATATATATATATATATATATATATATATATATATATATATATATATATATATATATATTGGATCCCCTTTTGTGGATCCCCCCTTTGTGAAACAGATCTTGACGTGGTAAAGGGGTTTGAGTAGGACAATGAAGCTTGTTATATTGATAACAATAATATATATATATATATATATATATATATATATATATATATATATATATATATATATATATATATATATATAAATATATATATATATATATATATATATATATATATATATATATATATATATATATATATATATATTGGATCCCCCTTTGTGGAACAGATCTTGACCTGGTAAAGGGGTTTGAGTAGGACAATGAAGCTTTTGGCCTATGCCGTCTGGAGCATAAGTTCCTGGGAGGATCACCCCTGGCAGACAGATCAAGGCAGAGGCCTGAGACTAACATGATCCAAAATCTGTCAATCCGCATTGGACCAGCGTGGCAGATTACGGTGCATGCCTTCAACAAGACAGTACAACTTCAAACACGGCCCTCATTCCCCGGAGGCCAAGGGGCAACTACCTACGGCAGCTGGAAAATCTGCCCCAAGGCAGAGGGTGCTAAGAATCACCGGGTTAGATCAGGCTGCTATTGGACATTTGAAATTGCTACGCTTAATATACCGACAATGAAAACGGAGATCCGACTGCAAGAACTGTTAATCGAACTTGACAACATACATTGGGATATTATTGGGCTCTGTGAAACACGAAGAAAGGGCGAAGAGTTAATCAAACTAGAAATAACTGGTCACGTGCTCTACACCCTAGGTACGGATAATGGACGATGTGGTGGAATTGGATTCCTCATCAATCGAAAGCTGAAAGACAGTGTAGTCAAATTCAAGTATATCTGACAGATTAGCCCAATGCGTCATTCAGCTGAATAAAAAGTTTAAGCTTCAAATCATCCAAGCTTATGCACCAACTATAAGCCATAGAGATGAGGAAATTGAGGAATTTTATGATGATGTAGCCTAACTTCTAGACAAAGAGCAGTGTAGGTATAAAATCCTGATGGGCGACTATAATGCCAGAATCGGAAAAGCAAGAACTGGTGAAAATGCAACTGACCCATATGGAAATGGTGAGCGGGACAATAGAGGCGACAGATTGGTTGACTTTGCCGAAGGACAAGAACTCTATCTAATGAATTCGTTTTATAAGAAAAAGATCAACAGAAAATGGATATGGAAAAGTCCATCTGGACTCACAAGTGAAATTGATTACATCATGTCAAACGATAAAGCAATATTTTGTAATTGTACTGTCCTTAACCATTTTAATGTGGGAAGTAACTACCGAATGGTATGAGCAAATATTAGGATAAATTGCCGAAAAGAGCGCGAAAGAATAATAAGACCAAAAAGGGGCAAAGGAAACTGCTGGAGAGGGACAGAGACTTTGAAATTACTTTGTCGAATCGCTTTGCTATGTTACAAGACCCGGAGGAGCTGGAAATTACAGACCAATATGAAGAAATCGCCAACAATGTGCTTAAAACGGCGACTTCAATAGCACCAAAAGATAAATGTTTCAAAGAGTCACAAATTTCCAATGAGACCATTAATTTAATGAAAAAACGCCAGAGAATGAAGAATGCAGACAGTCCTTTTGGCAGGGTCGAGTACGTTCAGCTTCGCAAAACTATAAGAAAACGTATTCGAGGGGAAACGCGCCGACTCAACATGCAGCTAGTGCAAAAAACTCTGGAAGAAAACAAGGGAATTAACAAAGCTAAGCAGAAGCTAAGAAAGAAAAGAACACAAATGTCTCCTTAATGCCTGAGGATGGTACAATGTGCAGGAAAAGGACGAAAATGTTAGAGGTTGTCCGAAGATTTTATTCAAAGTTATTTGGGAACCGGAGCAGAACGTTCAAGCAGGAACGCCGTTGCCCACTGAAGAACAAGTGCCGGATATCCTGGTGGAGGAAGTGACAAAGGCCATAGACTCGATGAAAAATTGCAAGGCTTCAGGAAAGGATAGTATAACTGTGCAGATATTATCAGCTGGTGGTCGGACATTACATAAAACACTAGCAAAATTATACTCAAAATGCCTCAAACAACAAGAAGTATCCAGCTTATGGAAAAATGCAGATGTGATTCTTTTACATAAGAAAGGAGAACGGGAAGATTTAAACAACTACCGTCCAATAAGCCTCCTGTCATTGGTGTACAAAGTTTTCACCAAGATAATATCCAAAAGAATACTAAGAAAACTTAATGAAGCACAACCAAGGGAGCAAGCAAGATTCAGAAGTGGATTCAGTACAATGGATCACAGCCAGGTCCTACAGCAGGTCATAGAAAGACACAACGAATACACTATGCCACTGTACTTGGCTTAAGCCTCAAGCGACTCAATAAATGAAAAGATCATAAAAATGAAACATTATGAAGAGTTCGCGCTTAAAACATTTATCATCAGATTACGGTGTAATATGCAACTAATAGTTAGACTTAAAAAAACCGAATCACTGGAACAGACAATGTAATATGTACGAACAATATACCAACTACTTTAAAAATATTAAATATTAATCAAAATTCGCTTCAATCTAATCAATTTAGAAAACCATTTCCGAATCCATATCAAGATTCTTGAATCCACAATTTTCACAACAACAAAAAAATCAAACAGATTCAGACATAAACCCAATTCAGACAGAACTCGTTTTAATAAAGTAGAACACATGGACTCAAGCTCTGAAAACGCCGTACTACATCAAAATATATTCAGAGGTGAAAATGACGAATATGATGAATATATCGAATATGATAACGAAATAAAGCGACTATAAAAATGACAACGATCACAAAAATTATACTAACTATGAAAACAACAACGAAGAAGAACGTGTGTAATGACCCAAAGATCATCTTTAAATAATTATTACCAGAGTTACCCTATATCTATATCCGATATAAAGGTTAACTTTTTAATTGACACCGGTAGCACAAAGAGCTGCATTGATCCAAAAATCCCATATAATTATTTTTCTAAATATTGTCATGTATTGTTTCCTTATAATTCTTCTACTTATTCATCTCCCCGTAACAATATTTTTGGGTCCGGGCACTAATCAAAAATGGGCTTTCAATTTAAAAGCTACTATATATTTTTAAGGTACAATACAACATTAATACTTCTACTAATAATAAATACTATTTTTGGCACTCTCCGATATTGACGCTGACACTAAAAATGATTTCTCGTTGGAATGTATTACCGGGGACTGTTGATAACTTCGCCACAATATATTAATCAGGAGACATTTCAACTCCAAACAGCACACGCACTATTTTCAATTTTTAAATCTAATAATAGACATAGAGATTTTACTTATTTTCAATTTCTCAGAAAAAAAAAATTAATGGTTTAATTGGATTAGACCTTTTAATGGAGTTAGATGCCATTATTAATGTCAAATTTGTATATTTAAAAACGCCTAGCACGCAAATTCTAATTTACTACTGTAATAAACCAAAAACGATTGTCAACAAAATAAAGTCTATTCATACATAATACGACCAAGAACTTTACAAAATATAAAGATCCCTGTAGAAAAGAAACAAGGCTAAGGAATAATATCGCATAAAAAATTAGGATTAACAGAGATTCCACAAAGCCTCGTAAAAGTAGAAAAACACTTAGCTAGCAACAATTGCTAAAACTCTGCTAAATATTTTTGAATCAACGGTCGAAATATATTTAAAGAAATATGAAAAGATTGAAATCAATATTAGCGACCTAAATGAGAATCCAAATAAATACCAAAGAAATAAATAAAAGACAATACGTTAAAAGCCCACATGAAACACCTAAGATTACAACATTGCAACAGAAAAGAAAAAGATGCAATTCGGAATGCATGTTTAAATACTGTGATATTTTCTACCTCGAAGATTATCGTTCGTAAACGCAATCAAACATAATATTCAATTAAAGGGCGAGACTTCTATCTATACCAAAACTTATAGATATCTGGAAATAGATAAAAATAAAGTGAAAAGCAAATATCGAAGATGCTATCACGAAAAATCATACGACCATTAATTTACCTTGGTCATTACCAATTTGAATAGTACCAACAAAACAAGATGCTTCAGACAAACAAAAATGGCGATTACAGAAAGCTCAATTAATAAACGATCGATGATAATTATTGGTTAAACGAAGTTTCAGTTAAACTTTTACCTTTAAATACCTAGATAAACAAGGTCATGATCTCTGAAAATGGACCTGAGAGAAGGGAGGTGTGACCATTCAAATGCTCCAAGAAATAGTTGATATAATTCTATAGACGGTTCACTCATAGGCAGAGGCGGCGTAAGACATGGATGACGTGAGCCACCGCTTACGGCCTCGTATAATAAAACGAAAAGTCCCACCAGCTAGCAAGCATTTGGCTATACTAACCTACCATATACGTGTTTTGAAAATCTAGTCTACCTAATAGCTATACTTGCTTAGCAAGTACTTGCAATGAAGTGATTTTTTGACCAACTTGACGCCAAGTTTATGGCAAATAGGGTAACTATTAGCGTGCAAAAAGAGCAAGACTTGCAGTTGAAGTAAAACATTCGATCAACTTAACGTCAATAACTGACAAGCAACATTTCAAATCATGTTGAATTAAAGTTATTAAACAACCTGATGCCAACTTATAAGCAACTTCTTGCTCCCCAACTCTTTCTGTCAAGTTTGTTTCAGATTCCAGCCGTAGTTTGACGTTAATTTGCTGTGAAAGTGGTTATTGGGGTTAGAAACCAGTGTTGTCAAATGACGGGTAATTAAATTGATATCTAATGATAAACTACTTGCACCATTATCTAAACCACGATATTCAAAATAAATTGATCGCATTGATGTCAAAAATACTTCCGATGAAGTCATTCATAGGATAAAATAGGCAAATATTCTGTTTTGCTCAACTGCTCTAGAGACTATGCATAAATAGTGGAGTTAAAACTGGAATATTAAATATTAATCCCAGGGCATATTACATCTTGCGGGTGTCATAGTTGGAATCTGCTGTTGGTAGATGCAGCAAAAACATGTTTTGGTTTCATTCAGAAAATGTATTTGCAATTTTCAAGATCCGGCAAACGCTGGAAAATAATCAAAAGTAAATTATAGCTTACTATGAAGCCTTTATCAGACTCAAGATGGAAAAGCAGAACCGAGGCAGCGAAGGGTATATTATTGCAATTTGATGATTACATTGAATGCATTAAAAGCTTTAAGCATTGCTAGTGAAGATTTGCGTACATTTTATAACTGGATCAAAGAATATCGACAAACTGGGTTCGAACAATGCTTGTTTGACGTTCTACAATTTATTGAGAAAAGCAGTTATGACCTGCCAAAATACTTTAAAAATAAAAGGGTAGCCAAAAAGAAAACGATGTTCGATTATGAAAGCACTTGCATGCTAACAGCGATAAACCTATACAGTCTCCCAAAAGTCGGTATGAAACTATTTTTTTTAACACCATAATTGATGCCATAGTGAGCAATTCAAGAGTTATATCTTTAAATTAACATTTTAGGCATTTTGGTTTTCTCTATAATCTAAGTAGGTTAAAAAGATTCCAAAAGAGTATACATCAAAAAACTGTAAAGATTTACAAGCATAAAACATATCAGGCGACAGCCACTATGCCCTCCTTCTTAATTCATTCTATAGTCATTCTGAAGGAATTCTGCTCTACACCACAAACCTTAGTTATCCGTACTATCATCCCAATCCTGATTCCATATCCGTGGAGTTACGACATCTGGCCACGAAAAAAGATTACCGCAAACCACGTTGCAACATTATGGTAAACATTAGTAGTCGAACCAGCCTGGTCGTCTCAGACCCTCTGCCCCACCTAGTTATCCGGCTGTTATATTATAGCCAAGCAGACTACGTAACTGCCTTGGCTTTCAACTAAGCAGCTTTAACATTGATGATGGATTAATCGTGCGGGATAAAATGGTTCGGAGATAAAATGCCCCTCCATTCGAAGAGGTTGTATGCACGAGTGAATATTTGGAAGAATCGGAAACACTTTATTTTTGCAACCTGGAATGATTTAAAACTCTGTGATGCTCCCAAATCTCGCAATACATATATGCTAAGCATTATGTTGCAATGATCAGCGCATATGCTTCAACCTTGACAGCTGACACAGAGGTTAAAAAAATATTGCGACCACAAATGCCAGAGAGGAGACCCTTTGATTATCATGGGCGACTTCAATGCACGCTTCAATTAGCAGGCACAGTACCGGCAACTTGAATCAGAACCATTAATTACTATTGTCGAAATGTTCCGAGCATAGAACGTTATAACCTATAGAATATTCAACAAGTTTAAGGGTACACAGAGCATTCTCATTCGGGCCACTGGCATCTATAGGACTAAATTATAGTCAGACTATACTGGGATCTCTCTCCTAGGGAGGTTCATAATACCATATAGATGCATGGATATGGGGTGCTGGACATATCATCGCACAGCATTATCAAAAATATCAATGAAAGTTTGCCAGACAGATTTTAGTACCCGCAAATATACACTGCAAAAATCACTACATATCAATAAACTAACCGATGCAGGTGTAATTGCGGAATTGTATCATAGTGCTCAGGAGGATCTTGCACAGGTTGGACCAGAAAGGGAAAAAAAAACATTGACTGCTATTGGTGCAAACTCAAGGAAGCTGTCTTCAAAACCAGAAGGCACTCTAGGCCTAAAAGAAAATAATTCGTTTCAAAATTCCCCAGTAGCATAGAGATTATTACTGAGCGAAAAAAACACATCTTCAAAAACAGCTTAAACAACCCTCATAGCAGAGAAGCTCATGGAACTTCTTTGCTGCGCGCTCACGGAAGCGGTTTCAAAAGGATATGTTATATTACAGTTGTGTAACACTATTACTCCGTAATTAACAAGAAAGCTTTTACAGATGTTGATGAGCTTGTGAGTGTATATATATATATATATATATATATATATATATATATATATATATATATATATATATATATATATATATATATATATATATATATATATATATATATATATAAGGTTTACTATGTGATTGTTGTTTACTATGTGTATGTGTGGCAAATTCTATATAGGTGAGACATCTAGACCGTTAGATGTTAGATTAAAAGAGCATAAAAACCTTCTTAAAAAGGGCGATTTTAATAAATCTAGAATTTGTCAACACGCATGGGAATCGGGTCATAAAATCAATTGGAATAATTTCAAAACGGTATTAAAAGAATCGGTAACAAAATACAAAAGATTAAAAGAAACCGCTATAATTAATTTAAATAAAAATAACTGTATTGCTATGCCTTCGGTAGATTTAAACTCAATATGGTTCCCGATTCTAAAGAATACAATTAAAAACATTTAAATATTTGAATACACAATCAGTACAATAAACAGTCACACAGTAAACATTACCTATATATATTTTTGGTAGTATGTCTCTGTCATGAAAATCCATTGTTGTCAATGTAAGTATCGTTGACATACAAAAAAATATATTTACTTTCACTCGTAACTTTATATATTACAAATTAATATAATTTATTTTTTAGTTCAGTTTTGAAAATGGAGGGAGATTCCCCGGAGGCCAAGGGGCAACTACGTACGGCAGCGGGAAGACCTGCCCCAAGGCAGAGGGTGCTGAGAATCACCGCGTTAGATCAGGCTGCCATTGGACTTTTGACATTGCAATGTTAAATATACGGACTATGAAAACTGAGGCCAAATTGCAAGAACTGTTAGTCGAACTTGACAACATAACTGGGATATTATTGGGCTCTGTGAAACACGAAGAAAGGGTGAAGAGTCAATAAAACTGGAACCAACTGGACACGTACTCTACACTCGCGGTGCGGTAAATGACCGATGTGGTGGAATTGGATTCCTCATCCACCGACTAGCCCAATGCGTAATTCAGCTGAATAAAAAGTTTAGGCGTCAAATCATCCAAGCTTATGCACCAACTATAAGCCATAGGGATGAGGAAATTGAGGAATTTTATGATGATGTGGCCTAGCATTTATACAAGGAGAAATGTAGGTACAAAATCCTGATGGGTGATTTTAATGCCAGAATTGGAACAACAAGAACTGACGAAAATGCAACTGGCCCATATGGAACTGGTGAGCGAGATAATAGAGGTGACAGATTGGTTGACATCATGACCAACGATAAAACAATATTTACCAATTGTACTGTCCTTAACAAGTTTAATGTTGGAAATGACCACCGAATGGTACGAACAAAAGTTAGGATTAACTGCCGAAGTGAACGCAAAAGAATGGTAAGATGAAAGAAGGGTAAGGTGGATTCTGGGAAACTGCTGGAGAGAGGAAGCGATTTTGAGATTGCTTTGTCAAACCGGTTTGCTGTGTTACAAGATCCTGGGGAAGTGGAATTATCAGTTCAATATGACTAAATCGCCAACAATGTGCTTAAAACGGCTGCTTCAATAGCATCAGAAGAAAAATGTTTCAAACAGACAAAAATCTCCAGTGAGACCATTGATTTAATGAAGAATAGGCGGGCAATGAGAAATTCAGGTAGTCCTTTTGGCAGGGTCGAGTACACTGAGCTCTGCAAAACTATAAGAAAACGTATCAGAGAGGACACGCGCCGATTCAACATACAGCTAGTGCAAAAAACCCTGGAAGAAAACAAAGGAATTAACAAGGCTAAACAGAAGCTGAGGAATAAAAGAACGCAAATGTATGCCTTAAGGCGTGAGGATGGCACCGTATGCAGGACGCGTACACAAATGTTAGAGGTTGTCAAAGACAACAATACCCACGGAAGAGCAAATGCCAGATATCCTAGTGAAGGAAGTGACAAATGCTATAGAATCGATGAAAACTGGCCAGGCTCCAGGAAAGGAAAGTGTAACTGTCGAAATGCTAAAAGATGGTGGTTGAACGTTAAATAAAACACTGGCAAAATTATACTCAAAATGCCTCAAAGAACAAAAAGTACCTGACTTATGGAAAAAGTGATCCTTTTACATAAAAAGGGAGCACAGGAAGATTTAAAGAACTACCGTCCAATAAACCTCCTATCAGTAATGTACAAAGTTTTCACTAAGATAATTTCTAAAAGAATATTAAAAAAAAACTGAATGACGCACAACCAAGAGAACAAGCAGGATTTAGAAGTGGATTCAGTACAATGGATCACATCGAGGTTGTACAGCAGGCTATAGAAAGGCACAACGAATACGCCAAGCCACTGTGCTTGGCCTTTATCGACTACGGAAAAGTATTTGACTCCATCTGAAAGCATGTAATAATGTTTTCAGATGGAGTGTATTGCAATAATGTAATGAAAGTTGGAAGCATGCTGAAGAGGCCTTTATCCTGCAGTGGATCGACACGGGCTGATGATGATGATGATTTATATATATATATATATATATATATATATATATATATATATATATATATATATATATATATATGAAACAAATTGAAGTTACTAAGTATTGTCTGAATGATTGTGGCCTGTTCATATAGCTGGCCGCAGGCAGTAGTCTGGTGAGATAGTCGCCTGTCTGGCAATCCGAAGATAGGTGGTTCGATTTCAGCGCTCGAATGGGTGTTTTCCTTTAATTCTTCTATCAGTCTTACTTCCGGCCCTACACACACACTTATATACACCCACATACACACACGCACACACGTATCCACACCTAAATGTCTGTGATTGTTTCTAGGCAAGAGTATAAAATCCGACAACGAATTACCCCTCAGTCACGCCAGTTGAAAGCTGGGTAAGGCCGGATGCCTTCTGAGAAGTGTTCTACGTTGGTCACTCGCCAGTCGGTAGGCTTCCAGATAGACTTATATGTAGGCACACAACCAAGGGTTGATGGCCTGCGGGGACGCTGGCCTGGGTTTCTCGGTAGCTGATGACCGTGGTTCGGAACCCACGTTAAGCTGTAGGTCCAGTCGCTAAATAGCCTTAGATGCTGATGCGCCCCTAACCGTAAATCATTTCCATTGTTTTTTCCTGTTCATATATTTTTTTTTGTGCTTTTCACCACGATCTAAAACTCAAAAAATTTCAAAAATGTCTGTTCCTATTTAAATAAAGAATCACTGTGTGTGTGTGTGTGTGTGAGGAGAGAGGCGGGAGGAGAAGATCTCCCTACACGTTAACGTTCAAAAGTTTGTATTTATTTTAAGAAATGCTTGTGTTTTATAAAATTTTGTTCGTTAGGCAAATTTATTACAGATAAAGAATTACTGATAAATTTGTCTCCCTTTGGTTTTTTGTTTATACCCAGTGATTATTTAAATAAGAATACATATTTTTGATATTTTTTTGAGTTTTAGATAGTGGCGAAAAACCCCAAAAAAAGAAAAAAATAAATCGAATTTACTGCTTCCCTGTTTAGTGAAGGATATATTTATATCTAGAAAATGACACAGTTCATTATTTTTAGAATATTTGTTGCTAGATAAAGTATTTTCCAACTCATTTT
Organism: Cosmopolites sordidus; assembly: GCA_031761425.1. Classification (NCBI taxonomy): domain Eukaryota; kingdom Metazoa; phylum Arthropoda; class Insecta; order Coleoptera; family Curculionidae; genus Cosmopolites; species Cosmopolites sordidus. Next base: position 40,599 of record JARFXV010001878.1, on the reverse strand, counting down.
AAGTGCATGAAAAAATGATTGTTACTAGCCAACTTCATACATTTTGCTACAAACTACGTTAAGATACGTAGTGTGTAGTAATAAGAGCAACGAACGGTTCTAGTCCTGCTTAACCAGCAATATGTATTTGTAAAAGGAATATCCCGGGAAACCAATGATTAGAACAAGTTCTAGTATCTCCTCATGATGCTAACGTAATTAGGGAAACGACCAAAGGTTCCAAATTCCTAATTATTAAAAACTAAACAAAAATTATTTCGTTTTATGCATAGTTAACATATAGCTATGGTGTATTGTAAGTGTAACATATAGCAATTATATATATATATATATATATATATATATATATATATATATATATATATATATATATATATATATATATATATATATATATGTACCAGGTGTCCCATTAAGGATGGATCGCGGCCGTATCTTGAAAACTATTTATCCCACAGCTTTGGGGAAAAAAAATTGTACTAAAAATGATCATGAGAAATTCACCAAAAATATTTTTAAGCTTCTAAAACGACCGCAAGAGAGCGTGACGGGCTAAACATTTTTAAAAATCATTTTTTTGTGTATTTTCAAGTGTTAACCGAGTAAGAAAAATTCTTAGTTATAATTAGCAAACTGCCTCCTACAACTTTGTTTTATGACATTTTGTCGTAATTTCGCGAATAAAGAAGTGGGGGGGAGTTTTACCTATTTAGATAAAAAGTCGTCTAATGTCCGTTTGCCTAAACCGATTTTCCTCAATTTGGATTCATTTAAAAGGCAATTGTTCGAACAATCAGATAATCTGGGAGATAAATTATTTAGTTTATAAATGAAACCGCGAGGTGGCGTTACATTCAACAATAATTTTTTTGAAGTTTTGTTCAGTTTTTTCAAATGGAATGGTACAGCTTCTATTACATGGCAAGAAAGGTAATTTAAAGAGGAATCGTCCAGTGAAAACCCGAAATCGATATCTCTGACATGTCAGGAGATATTTCGATTTTTCTGAAAAAAATCAGTTAGTTTTAATTTCTACCGTAATATTAAGTTAAAAATTGGTCTTAATATTTAGGTCGCAATCGCAACCGCAACAATTTTATTTAAAAAATAAAATTATCTATTCAGTATCAATCATCATGCCAATCAAATGCCTTTCCCCAATTGTTGCATTTTCTCTTTTGTGATGCTTAAATACTACTTGACAGAATACTGAAATCAGTCATTAATAAATATACATACTCTTTCTTTTAAACTAAATGAATGGATGAATGAAATTATGCGTTTTCGGGTTTCCAAATAAATGCATGCAATCCTTAGGTACATTACACAAAGAGTGTAAGAAAGGAACCATGGAAACAAACAAAAACAGTCAAATTAACTTGTCAGTTTTGAAATGCATTACATTTTCAACATTGCATTTATTGATTATTAATATTTATTATAATAATATCTAACAATGCCTTTTACGAATAACGAGGCCTATGACATGTTGGCGGTGTATTTCCAATGTTTTGAAAATGCATGTATTGCAGAGCGGCAATATGCAAGTCAATATCCCGAAAGAAGGCATAATTCGAAGAAGGTGTTTACACGTCTAGCAAGACGCTTACGAGAAACAGGAATTGTGCATCCAGATCCAGTCCGCATCCACCGAGATAATGTCGTAAATGTTCTGGCTTATGTTGAAACCAACCCCCATTTAAGTATCAGACAAATATCTGAAGAATTAGGTGTTAGCAAGACATCCGTTCATCGAATCTTAAGAGATAACAAGCTGCACCCCTATCATGTTGTCTTACACCAAGCCCTTTTGGATAACGATTTCGACAGACGGTTAGACTATTGTCACTGGTTAAAAAATATGTGTAGTGGAAATAAACAATTCTTAAAACGCATACTATGGACCGATGAAGCTACTTTTAGCAATAAAGGAGGCGTTAACTTACATAATATGCACTACTGGGCAGTTGCTAATCCACACTGGATGTTAGAAATCAACCACCAAAATAGATAGAGTGTGAACGTATGGTGTGGTGTTTTGGGAGACAAAATTATTGGTCCCTTTATTTTTAATGGACATTTGAATAGTGGAACATATTTAAATTTTTTACAAAATGGACTGCCAGAACTAATGGAAGATGTTTCGTTGGAAACAAGAAGACAAATGTGGTACTAGCATGATGGATGCCCTGCCCACTTTTCGCAGGTAGTTCGAAACTTCTTGGATGCTTCGTTTCCAAATCGTTGGATAGGACGGGGTAGTTTATTTCGTGGCCGGCGCGCTCACCGGATTTGACAGTCCTCGATTTTTACTTGTGGGGAAGACTAAAAGACCTTGTTTTTCAAACTCGTCTTACCACACGAGAAAACATAATTGAAAGAATTCAAAATTCAATAACCAGCATTTCAAGAGCGGAAATTGAAGCTGCCGTTTTTAGTACTCGTCGAAAAATAAATCTTTGCATTTCTAAGGATGGAAGGCATTTTGAACATTTAGAAAGGCGTTAAAGTTCAGATTCTGTTAATTATTAGACTGTTGTGCTGTTAATTTTATTTGACTGTTGTTATTATTATTATCTTCGTTGTTGGCCCGTTGGCCTTTAAACACGCTCTAAATTAATATGGCACGAAGAATTTGGACCAGTCCTAAGCCTGGGTAAAGTGTGAAGGAAGGCAAACATTAGGTTAATATTTTTTTTAACTTAATGCAGGTAGTAGTGAAATAATAACTGATTTTTTCAGAAATATCGAAATATCTCTTGACATGTCAGAGATATCGATTTTGGGTTTTCACTGGATGATTCCTCTTTAAATTACCTTTCTAGCCGTGTAATTAAAGCTGTACCATTCTATTTGAAAAAACTGAACAAATCTTCAAAAAACTATTGTAGAATGTAACGCCACCTCGCGGTTTCATTTATAAAGACGACTTTTTATCTAAATAGGTTAAACTCCCCCCTTCTAAAACTTCTTTATTCGCGAAGTTACGACAAAATGTCATAAAACAAAGTTGTAGGAGACAGTTTGCTAATTATAACTGAAAATTTTATATATATATATATATATATATATATATATATATATATATATATATATATATATATAAATTGAAATAATTATTTTAATTGTCAACTTTATCGTAAAATTAACTAATCTGTGCTATCTTTGAACTGTTGCATTTTTATATATGAAATAATGTTTCGGATATCGTTTCAATTTCATGTAAATAAGTATGTAATAATAAAGTAATAAAAAAACCTTAGTTTGAAATATTCAAACAACATTATGAAGTATGCAACATTAGCTATATTCTATACTAATTATTTCCTTACCTTGAAAAGTATTAATTTCCCGAGGATTTGCAGGGGCAGGACTTACATAATCTATTATTACCACAAGAAATAATGCAAATATTGTCATATATTTCATTGTTTTATATTTTAGCGGTAGCTATTTGGTTTAACAGCAAATTTCTAATATTTTACAACATTCTAGATATATTCATTTTTATATGGGTCTATTCATTATAGCAATAGATGTGTTTTTAATAAGCAGTTTGAAATTTAATTATATGGTATAGCATGATATTACTATATTGTACTTAATTTTACCTACTTCTTAATCTAGACACTTAAACATATTAAATATGTCAATAAGTACGCATTTAACTTTTAATGTGTACGTTTATGCTATAGAGTGGCATTTTTTATTTATATCCTCCAAATGCAATATAACAATCATATAACATTCTTAGAACTGTTATTGTATTATAAACTGCCAGTTTTGTTCTGCAATCTGTATCTTTTTTTTTTGGTACGACCCTGTTCGACGTGTAATACATTTTTGTTGTTTTTTCTTATTTTATTGTTTATATCTACCATCCTCGATATTATGTTTCCCATATATTTAAAACTTATCACCTATTCCAATTTTGCATCTTCTATATTAATAGTTAATCGGCCTTTATTTGCTTCTGATTGATTTATGATCGTGTATTATGTTTTTTTCTGCACCGATGATCATCGTAAGTTCTTGGATTTCTTCAAGACATATTATTAACTAATTTTGCATATTTTCAGCTTTGTTCAAAAATAGGATTATGTAGTCTAACAAGCTATGAGAAAACGAAAACCTAACGTAAATTGGGATTCATTTTATATATCCTGTTGTTAACCTCATTTTCTCAGGTCACTTGCGTTCTTTTTTTAACGTGTCCATCATGATTATGGTGGGTTAATTATCATTTAGTATAATGCATCATATATATATATATATATATATATATATATATATATATATATATATATATACACATATATATATATATATATATATATATATATATATATATATATATATATATATGTGTATATATATATATATATATATATATATATATATATATATATATATATATATATATATATATCATTAACGTGAATACTTTAAATTTAATTATATAGCATAATTCTTTTTTATTTGTGAAATACTAGCTATGAAGTTTATTTTAACTTGCCTCACGGTATTATTGGGGCTATTAGAAAACGTTGGTTATATATAATTAACTAAAAAGTTTTATACAATCCCATATGTAGGTCATTCATATAGCAGGTGTGGCGGTTAATAATTCTTAATTTTTTTTAAGAGATTCTGCTTGAAACTGGTGTAAGCTATATTATATTGTTGCAACGACGGTACCTTTCAAAACGCTTTTGATATTTAAACGATTTTGAGTTAGCGCCATATGGTTTTTCGGGTCGAGTTTCGAGCCAAATAGAGAGCATATACAGTACATACTTTTTTTCTTGTTCAATCAAAACAAAAACACAAGTGAAGGTAGTCGTATACACGTGGAAACTTACAGTGACAATGCATGCCGAATTGCAAGCATTGTTGAAAGAAGACAATATGCAAACTGAACGACATATGGCAGAGAGATTAAATGGTGGTCGCCGAACCATTTGTGATCATCTGTATGCCATGGGAAAGATCTAAAGGGCAGGAAAATTAATACCACATCAGCTAAATGGCAGACGCATGGAGAAGCGAAAAACAGCGTGTGAAGTTTTGCTTTCTTGGCATGAAAGAAAAACAATGAAAATTTTTTTTGCATCGGATCGTGACTGGACATATTTCGATGACCCAAAACGCAGAAAATCGTTGGTTGACACAGGACAACCATCAACATCAACCGCAAGGCCGAATCGCTTTGGAAAGAAGATAATTCTATGAATTTGGTGGGATCAGAAGGGTGCTGTGTACCATGAGCTTCTGAAACCAGGTGAAACAGTTAATACCATTCGCTACAGTTAACAAATGATCAATTTGAACTATTCAACGATCGAAAAGCGACCATGATTGGGTACAAGACCCGGAAAAGTAATTTTGTAGCCCGACAACGCCCCATTACACACAGCGAAAGCGATCAGAGACATTATTTCTGAACTTGACCGGGAACCATTACCCCACCCGCTGTATTCACCAGACTTGGCCCTTCGGACTACAACTTGTTTTCATCAATGTCTCACGCACTTGAAATAAAACCGTTTACACACGGTTTTTCGCTTTTCCATATGTCTTTGGTTTAGCTGATGTCGTATCCATTTTCCTGCCTTCTGACCCTTTCTCATGCATTGTAGACCATTACATATGATTCGGCGACCAACATTTAACCTCTTTAAATAATGTCTGTATGATTGTGGCGTGTTCATATATTTTTTTCTTTATTTGGGGTTTTCGCCACGATCTAAAACTCAAGATATATTAAAAATGTCTGTTCGTATGAAAATAAATAATCACTGGGTAAAAACAAAAAGCCAAACGGAGATGAATTTCTCAGTGATTCTTTTTTATAATCAATTTGCCTAACGAACAAAATTTTAAGAATATAAAAATGTTCTAAAAAATATACAAATTTTTAATGTTAACGTTTCGAGAAGTATTCTCCTCCCGTTTTCAAAACGAATCTAAAAGTAAATTATATTAATTTCTACAAATTATGAAAAGATAGGAACTAAATATATTTAATTTAAGTAAATATATTTTTTTTGATTTTATGACCTGATTCCCATGCGTGTTGACAAATTCTTGATATATTAAAATTGCCCTTTCTAAGAAGGTTTTTTCTAAAATCTAACATCTAATCTTTTCTAATCTCTTTTATTCTACCATCTAACGGTCTAGATGTCTCACCTATATAAAATTTTGGTATTTTGTTGTGTGCTGTTTGGTTTAGTTTTGTTAATATCGATCTAAGAATATTTTTGTTTGAAATGTCGTTCTTATGTTGTACTTATTTTCTACTCTTTTAATAGTGTCAGAAATACCACGGATGTAAGGAATTGTGAGGTTAATTGTTTTAGAGTTATTATTATTGTTATTAATAAATTGTCTGTTTTGTCTGGTAACACAAGTTTTAAATAATTTATCTATACAATTTTTTGGGAAATTGTTTATAAGTAAAATGTGTGTGATTACTTTTTGTAGTGTATCACTGTCGGTACAAACAAGTGTTGCTCAGTCATATAAACTTTTAATTACTCCTATTTTGACTGATTTTGAATGATTGGAAAATAAATTGAGATACCTATTTGTGTTTGTCGGTTATCTGTAAATTGTAGTTTTTAATGTGTTGTTTTGTTTTAATATTAAAGTGTCGAGGAATGGCAATTTAGTCTCCTTCTTCATCTCTAAAGTAAACTTAATTGTAGGCTCTTGTGAATTTATATCTTGTAAAAAAATATTTAGATCGTCAATGCTATGTTGCCATATAGTAAAAATATCATCAACATATCTATGCCATATTATTGAATTTTGAAGAGATTTGCTTAATATGTCATTTTCGAGTTCCTCCATAAAGTTATTATTCATCAAAGGAGAAAGAGAAGAACCCATTGCCATTCGGAAATTTTGTTGATAATAATAATTTTCTAATTGAAAAGATGTGGTTTTATGAAAATTGTATTTATGTTTAGTTTAGTGAGGTCTTTTAATGTTCTGTCATGTTCTAATCTCTTTCTAATTATTAAAAGTGATTTATTAACTGGTACATTAGTAAATAAGCTCACCACGTCAAAACTAACCATTACATTTTGGTTTGTAAATTTTATGTTCGAAATTTTATTTAAAAAATGTGAAGTATTTCTAATATATGAATTTGTTCTACTCGAAAGTGGATTTAAAATGTTTTTAAAAAATGTTGCTAGTTTATAACATGGGGAATCTATACTACTAACTATAGGGCGATGTGGTATATTAGTTTTGGGTATTTTTGGTAGACCATAGAAATGAGGTGGTTTACTATAATGTGGTGTAAGTTGTGATATTTCTAGATCTGTAATTTCACGTTTGTGTTTATATAATGTATTGTAAATTTGTCTCTCTATTTTTAATGTTGGATCTGTAGGTATTTTAGTGTAATTTTCCTCATCAATTAAAGTTTTGATTTTGTTATTATATTCTGTAGTGTCCAGAATAACTGTGGCGTTACCTTTGTCTAATGGCAATATTTTAATAGATGTGTCTTTTTTTTAATTTATCTATAGCTAGCCTTTCCTCATGGTATAAATTTGATTTGATTTTAAATTGTTTTTCTAAGATAAGTTTTAACCTAATTCTGTATTCATTTGCACTTTCCATAGGTAATTTTTGAGCAACAGACTCTACTGCCGAAATAACTATAGGGTGAAGAGGTATATTAATTTTGTGTATTTTTGGTAGATCATAGAAATGAGGTGGTTTACTATAATGTGGTGTAAGTTGTGATCTTTATATTTAATATAAACTATATTTATAAACTAGCAAAAATTTTATTAAACATTTTAAATCCACTTTCTAGAAGAATAAATTCATATATTAAATATACTTCATATTTTTTAGATAAAATTTAGAACATTAACAATACAATTACATTACACATTAAAATATTAAAATTACAAACCAAAATTTAGTGGTTAGTTTTGACGTGGTGAGTTTATTTACTAATATACCAGTTGATAAATCAGTTTTAATAATTAGAAAGAGATTAGAACATGACACAACATTAAAACACCGCACTAAACTAAACATAAATACAATTTTGGAATTATTAACTCTGGGCTTAAAAACCACATATTTCCAATTAAAAAATGATTATTATCAACAAAATTTCAGAATGGCAATGGGTTCTTTTTCTCCTTTGATGAGTAATATCTTTATGGAGGAACTCGAGAATGACATATTAAGAAAATCTCTAAGAGCCAATAATATGGTTTAGATATGTTGATGATATTTTTGCTATATGGCAACATAGCAGTGACGATCTAAATATTTTGTTTTTTTACAAGATATAAATTTTTGAGAGCCTACAATTAAGTTTACTTTAGAGATGGAGAAGGAGAATAAATTGCCATTCCTCGACACTTTAATATTAAAATAAAGCAACACATTAAAAACTACAGTTTACACAAAACCGACGAACACTGATGGGTATCTCAATTTCTTTTCCAATCATTCAAAATCAGTCAAAACAGGAATAATTAAAAGTTTATATGACAGAGCAAAACTTGTTTGTACCGAGAGTGATACACTACAAAAAGAAACAAATCACATCAAACACATTTTAATAAAAAACAATTACCCAAATAATTTTGTAGATAAATCGTTTAAAACTTTTGATACCAGACAAAACAGACAAGTTATTAATAACAATAATAATAACTCTCAAACAATTAACCTCACAATTCCTTACATCCGCGGTATTTCTGACCGAATTAAAAGAGTAGGAAATAAATACAACATAAGAACATTTAAAACAAAAAATACTCTTAGATCTATATTAACAAAAACTAAACCAAACAACACACAACAAAATACCAAAAATGTGGTTTATAAAATTCCCTGCAAATGTGGCAAATTTTATATAGGTGAGACATCTAGACCGTTAAATGTTGGAGTAAAAAAACCTTCTTAGAACGGGCGGTTTTAATAAATCTAGAATTTCTCGACACGCATGGGATTCGGGTCAAAATATCAATTGGAATAATTCTAAAACGGCATTAAAAGAATAACTAAGATAATTAAGAAAGAATAATTAAGAATAAAGTAACAAAATACAGAAGATTATAAGAAACCGCTATAACTAATTTAAATAAAAATAACTGTATTGTTATGCCTTCGGTAGATTTGAATTCAATATGGTTCCTGATTCTAAAGAATACAATTAAAAGCATTTAAATATTTCAATACACAATCACAATCACACAGTAAACCTCACCTATATATATTTTTTTGGTAGTATGTCACTGTCATTAAAAATTAATTGTCAATGTAAGTACCATTGACATACACAAAAATATATTTACTTCCTATCTTTTCATAATTTATAGAAATTAATATAATTTATATCTAGATTTGTTTTGAAAACGGGAGGAGAATACTTCCCGAAACGTTAACGTTAAAAGTTTGTATATTTTTTTAGAACATTTTGATATTTCTAAAATTTTGTTCGTTAAGCAAATTTATTACAAAAAAAAACCACTGAGAAATTTGTCTCCGTTTGGTTTTTTGTTTTTACCCAGTGATTCTTTATTTACTTAAGAACAGATATTTTTGATATTTTTTGAGTTTTAGATCGTGGCGAAAAACCCATAAAAAGAAAAAAATATTTAGCCTCTTCGCTATTTGTTGTTGAGTTTGCATATCGTCCTCGTCCAACAATGCTTGCAATTCGACATACATTGTCACCGAAAGCTTCCACTGGTGTATGGCGGCTTTCACTTGCATTTTTGTTTTGGTTGAACAAGAAAAGCAGTACATGCCGGAAATGCACTCTATTTGGCTCGAAACTCGACATCTTTACCACACGAAAATAAAATGACGCTAACTCGAAATCGTTTAAACATCAAAGGCTGTTACTGCCGTAAAAATAAAATAAGGGTAAGTTAAATCAAACATCATGACTAAGATGAATCAAAGAAAATACTGCTTTAGGAGTTAGTATTTCAATGTAATTACATTTTAAATATTTACGCTAATGATATACGAGGTTTGGTTTGGTTAGGGACAACTAACAGCTGTTTAGCGTGAAGTCTTCGCCTTCAAATGACCCGTAGTCTTCGTTCGCGTTTGAGTTGTTTTTTTTTTGTTTCGCCGGAAAAAATGTTGTGGTCTGTTAATCCAGGCAAAATACATAAACCATTGTAAATTTCCAGATAAATATTGTTAAATATTGCCATTTTGGTACCTTTCAGATTATTTACCCTCTACTTTCTGTCATACAAAAGGGATTAACATTTTTGTGTAATACGATGTAATCCGAGCCTTCGTCTGGATAGACCACCGTCGCTACAATGTGCAATATTATTTGTGACGCGATATGAGGTTCCACCTAGGAAATATTTGGTAAATTAAACTTTACCGACTACCGCTAGTGCCATGAAACGTTTATTTAGTCTTGTCCCGAGTTTTGTCCCGAGTTTTGTTCCCGAGTTTGTCTATAATCCAGACCGTCCGAAATAACAGATGGTTTTTGTTGATGTTAAGGTTAATTTCAGAAAGTCGTGATAGTGATTTTTTTTACTGCAAGTAAGGTATACATATTTGTATGCTTTGACTTTCGATATCTAATATTTATGCTTTTCCTAGTAATTTTAGATACATGGACCCTTATGAAAAAAAAAGTCATGAGACTCCGATGAAGAGACTAACAGAGATGAAGAGATATTTAGTGATTATCAAAGTGGATCTGAGCAAGAAGGAGAGGACTAATTTTCAGATAATAAAAACATGGATGAGGGAGACCGGCGTTTGTTCTATTGTGTTAAAGATGGGACGAAATGGAAAAAAATAGCACCACCTAAGAATAATCGCACTAAAAGAGAAAATATAGTTTCTCATCTGCCAGGAACTATCCGCGAAGAGAAAGAGGTAATGACTCCCATCGATTCTTGGAACCTTTTATTTGGTGATGTAATTGGTCTTTTGAACATTTTTTTTTGTCATAAATGGAGAGATCATATATAAGTTTTCTAACAAAACTATTTTTATTTTTATTTTTTTCCTTATAATTAAAGTTATATTAAATTGAAAATAAATTTTTAAACCTAGTACCTATGACACGCCCACAATTTCCGAAAACAATCGGAGCAATCTGTGACCTCACAGAATGTACCGAAGCCCAATCGATTCGGCTCTAGGCAATTCGGTTACTTAATACCCAAATATTCTTTCGCCCTGTTTCTGAACAGACGTTCCGAAATAATCGGAGTTTCGGACAAATAAAACAATTTATCGATCTTTAGTCATTGTTCTGTAGGTTTAATCTATATCATTGACTGTTGGTTTGCGATTGATTTGCAAATATATTTTTTAATTGTTATTTAGGCTTTCGGCGCTGTTTTCGACGTTATACTCATATACATAGAGGCCCAACGGTAAGTTCAGAATGAAATCAGATTAGGGTTCCTTTTGTTTTTTTGCATTCGTTTTTATAATTTTTATTTATATTGTTTAATTCATGTAGGGATAACAAATTAACGTGCCAAATACTAGATAGGAATAATCATATTCAAGAATTAGACAGACAAGAACAAAATTCGACTACTGATTGGAAAGGTAATCATATATGAAAAGTCTTATACTTATGAAAGTTTTACAGGATAATCTAATTTGTAGATGGTCGAAGAGTACAGAAATTTGTGTGATTATTTTTTATTATGATTTTATATTATTTATGTTATTTTTTTTCCGGTTGTCACTCCATTCGTTTAAGGAATTTTCACATTCTTGACGACGTTTCGCCAAAATCTCATCTAGCATTTTCAAGTCTGCTCTCTTGGTAGACAGCTCCGAACTGAGGGTTAGATCGCCGAGTGTCGCAGTTTCGTTCACACGGGTCCATAGAGCGTATCGTGTAGGATTCTGATTGATCGGTTTGCATTGTTGCTTCCGTCCGCCCGTCAGTTGGTTAGTATTGGGATCTTCGGAATTGCTTGGTGTTTGTTTTGCATCATTTCCCGTGTTTTTGACAAGAGACATCTTTATAATATGGCCGCACAACATAGAAGACCATAATAATATCTTAACCGACATTAACAACATACACCAAATTTACATTAGAAATCGAACAAGATAGGAATCTGCCATTTTAGACCTCCTGCTGACAAGAAAATTAAATGAAAAACTACAACATACCGCAAATAGAAAAACAACCTACACAGACAATTATTTAAATGCAGAATCACACCACCATTAAGGTCATATCGAGTAACGGAGCCGGAAACAGCACAAGCCGGAAACAAGAACTAAAGCATATAACATCAGTCCTCAAACAAAATGTATATGGGGAAAATGCCATCAAAAAAGCTATAAATAAACAAAGAAATACAGAAAAGGCTAGAAGAGAAAATGCAGAACTCGTTAAAGAAAAAGCCTTCCTGCCATGCATCAAAGGTGTCACCGATAGAGTTGCAATAATTCTTAGAAAACACGATATTCAAAAACTTTTCAAAACACGGAAAACGATATCAAATTTCCTGAGGAACCCTAAGGACAAATTAACACTGGAAAACCAGGGCATGTACATTATACTATGCGCGGACTGTAAACAATAATACATAGGACAGACAAACAGATACATTTCAGTGCGACCACAAGAACATCAAAATAGCGTGAAAGACAAACATATGACATCAACGTTGTTCCAACACCGCCAAGAAACAGGTCAAAGCATCGACTTCGCGAACATCAAACAAATAGTATCTATAAACCATTAAAGAACACGCATACTTAGAAATACATATACCAGCAGTATGGAAAACATTTCGCGAAAACACAGGAAATGATGCAAAACAAACACCAAACAACTCCGAATATCCCAATACCAACCAACTGACAGAGAAGCAGAACCAACAAAACAAACCAACCAATCAGAACTCTACACGATACGCTCTACAGACCCGTGCGAACAATACTAGGACATTCGACGATCTAACTCACTTCATACCTAAGAGAACAAAGTTTCTCTGTGAAAATTGGTGAAGTCAAATAGAATAAAAGACAGATGGAAGCTGGAGTGCCGCATGGTGCCGCAGGATCCCATGTATACAACATATATTACGCTGCACCATGCAGAAGTAATTTCCCAATTAATGCCCTTACCAGAAGGTACAATTTTCGTAGAGCCAACTTTCCTATGCTGTATGAACAGATTCTGCTGCAGGATTGGACATTCCTTGCCCAAATTATGAATATTAATGAAGCCGTGTCACAATTTTATAACAGATTGACAGTTATATTTGATATGTGTGTTCCTGTCATTTCCGTGAAGCGTCGAAAATTTTCATACCCAGAATGGTTTACCCAAGATATCATTGCTGATATTAAGACGAAGGAGCACTGTTTCCGTAGATGGAAGTCATTTAAACTACCCGATGATTATGCTCACTTTTCTAACCTCAGAAGAATAATTAAAATAAAAGTTGAGCTTGCTTACCGTAACTATATTGAGCAGGTTCAGAATAATGTTGAATCTGATCCTAAGGAATTATGGAGTTTTATTCATAAAAAAAAACGTACGTCTCGAATACCAGGCACCATGAAAGCTAATGGTAGCGAACTGAATGAGCCTCAGGACATAGTGAATGCCTTTGCTTCATTTTTTGGTAGTGTATTTATACCTTCCGGGGAGATGAATTATGTCAGGACCTTTGGTTCGGTTGACCCTATATCAGTTGGTAGTTTGGAGGAGAAAGATGTCCTCAGAGCTTTAAAGAACGTTAAGTCAAAAATGACATCTGGTTTTGATCGCGTTCCTGCATTCTTATTGGAGATACCGATTTCCTCAAGGCTTTTGATAGGCTTGATCACTCCATTTTGGCAAGTAAGATGGATAGTGTGGGCTTCCATGATGAGTTGATAAATTCTTCATCTCCTATCTTGCTCAACGCAGGCAGTTTGTTGAGAATAATGGCTTCAAATCTGATGAGTTTGTCGCAACCAGTGGTGCGCCCCAGGGTAGCAACCTGGCTCCACTTATGTTCGCGATTTACATTAATGGCATCACTCAGAATATAACAAGTCAAACTTTACTCTTTGCTGACGATCTGAAGATCTTCAGACCTATTAATTCTCAGCAAGATTGTGTTGAACTTCAACATGACCTGCACTTGCTGAGCGCCTGGTGTGACCAAAATGGACTCCCACTAAATACTCGGAAGTGTAAGCGCTTAACATTCTGCAGAAGCCGCAACCCGATTCAATTGGACTATATTATTGATGGTGTAGTGTTGGAAAACTGTGACTTGGTGAAGGATCTTGGGGTAATGGTGGATGCAGAGTTGAGTTTGTACAGATGGTGACACGGACAGAATTACGAACCCTGGGATTTATAATTCGATCTACAGGCGATTTTAGAAGTGTCCCATGTTTAACTACACTTTTCAATTCATTGGTTCGCTCAAGATTGGAGTATGCTTCGTGGATATGGTCGCCAATTTACCGGATTCATGTCAATAAACTAGAGAGTGTGCAGCGTAGATTCCTCAAATACCTAGCATATAGGGTTGATGGTCTCTATCCGGCTAGAGGAATTGACCAGCGGGTGTTCCTTGACAGATTTCGGATGCAATCCCTCTCACATCGGAGGATTTGTATGTCTCAAATATTCCTCTACAAGTTGATCAACGGGCTTATCGATTGCCTTGAACTATTGGAGCAATTGCCATTTCTTGTACCTCAATTCTTTGCTAGGAGGTCTAACACCTTTAGAGTGCCCCGGGCCCTGACTAATTTTGAGAGCAGGGCGCCACTATTTCGTGCTTGCAGATATTGCAATCTTTTGAGTGTTCATTCTGATGTGGATCTGTACTCAGTTTCCCCTTGTTCACTAGTGCGGGCCCTGCAGGACGCTATACATTTGATAAATGAATGATATTAGTTTTTTTTTAATATTGATGTACTATCTTTTCGACTTCTAATCTTATACTTATACTTATGTATATTGTACTTGTTACCTTGTCAAATAATATAGATTATCTTGTTCTAGCAATAGTGGTTTAAATAGATATAGTTATGATTATATATAGACATCAGTTTAATGTATTAGTATAATTTCATGCTTAATTTGTAATCAATTCTCAATTTAATTTTTTCCTTTTTTTTTGTTTTGTAAAACATAATTATTTATTTAATTTGTCTTGTTATTGGGACATGTTCCTGTTAGACAATAAACATTATTATTATTCTGCTCATCCTTACTGTAAAATCTCAGCTCATGCTGGCCGGTATTCCAATGCCAAGATGAAAAAGCAATTCAGCTCCTCTCACCCTAGCATAATATCTTACGAACAATGTGACACGTCTGCAAGAGCACGGCACGCTGTCCCACTATGGCAATCGAACTCGAGATCCCGAGGCTCTCGAGGTTCTTTGAAAATCTTTTACTTATCAGGCCTTCGGCGGATATAACGAAGGGCACTACATCTACCTTACTCAGTTTCCACTGATTCTTCAAGTCGTATGCCAGATTTTCATACTTTGTGGATTTTTCTATTTCAGTTTTTCTAATGTTGTGAGATAGTGGCACTGCGATGTCGATTATAAAAGCCCTCTTGTCTTTTTTGTTGATTAGAACAATATCCGGCCTGTTATAATCAACCGTTCGATCAGTAGTGATTGGTCTGTCCCAGTAAAGAATGGTATCGGATGATTCAAGTAGAGGAGAAGGCGAGTACTTATAATATGGAGGAGGTGCATTTTCTAATAGCGAGTATTTTTTTGCAATTTGTTGATGTATAATTTTTGCCAGCTGATTATGCCGTCCTAAATAAGCATTAGGAGCAAGGGCCGGGCAACCGCCAATAAGGTGCTCAATTGTTTCCCCCAAAGTACCGCATTTCCTGCACTTATCGACTACGTCCAAATGCAGTATGTGCTTTTCATAGTTTTTTGTTCTTGTTACCCTATCTTGAATAGATATCGCGAAACCTTCCGTTTCTGGGTACAAGAGTCCATCGGTCAGCCACTTCAGAGACAATTGTTCGTCAATGGTGTTTTCTTCGAGTGACTTAGGAAACCTTCCGTGCAATGTTTGTCCTTTCCATTCTCAAACACAGTCCGTGAGTGTTGTTCTGCTATCAATACGATTGTGTTTATTTCGGTTTAGTAGGGTGAAACCCCGATCCTCATTATTATTATTATTATTATTATTATTATTATTATTATTATTATTATTATTATTATTATTATTATTATATTATTATTATTATTATTATTATTATTATTATTATTATTATTATTATTATTATTATTATTATTATTATTATTATTATTATTATTATTATTATTATTATTATTATTATTATTATTATTATTATTATTATCCTCATCCTTACTGTAGAATCTCAGCTTATGCTGGCCGGTATTCCAATGCCAAGATGAAAAAGCAATTCAGCTCCTCTCACCCTAGCATAATATCTTACGAACAATGTGACACGTCTGCAAGAGCACGGCACGCTGTCCCACTATGGCAATCGATCTCGAGATACCGAGGCTTATTATTATTATTATTGTTCTGCTCATCCTTACTGTAGAATCTCAGCTCATGCTGGCCGGTATTCCAATGCCAAGATGAAAAAACAATTCAGCTCCTCTCACCCTAGCATAATATCTTACGAACAATGTGACACGTCTGCAAGAGCACGGCATGCTGTCCCACTATGGCAATCGATCTCGAGATCCCGAGGCTCTCGAGGTTCTTTGAAAATCTCTTACTTATCAGGCCTTCGGCGGATATAACGAAGGGCACTACATCTACCTTACTCAGTTTCCACTGGTTCTTCAAGTCGTATGCCAGATTTTCATACTTTGTGGATTTTTCTATCTCAGTTTTTCTAATGTTGTGAGATAGTGGCACTGCGATGTCAATAATAAAAGCCCTCTTGTCCTTTTTGTTGATTAGAACAATATCCGGCCTGTTATAATCAACCGTTCGATCAGTAGTGATTGGTCTGTCCCAGTAAAGAATGGTATCGGATGATTCAAGTACAGGAGGAGGCGAGTACTTATAATATGGAGGAGGTGCATTTTCTAATAGCGTGTATTTTTTTGCAATTTGTTGATGTATAATTTTTGCCAGCTGATTATGCCGTCCTAAATAAGCATTAGGAGCAAGGGCCGGGCAACCGCCAATAAGGTGCTCAATTGTTTCCCCCAAAGTACCGCATTTCCTGCACTTATCGACTACGTCCAAATGCAGTATGTGCTTTTCATAGTTTTTTGTTCTTATTACCCTATCTTGAATAGATATCGCGAAACCTTCTGTTTCTGGGTACAAGAGTCCATCGGTCAGCCACTTCAGAGACAATTGTTCGTCAATAGTGTCATCTTCGAGTGACTTAGGAAACCTTCCGTGCAATGTTTGTCCTTTCCATTCTCGAACACAGTCCGTGAGCGTTGTTCTGCTATCAATACGATTCCGTTTATTTAGGTTCAGTGGGGTGAAACCCTGATCCTCATTTGCAACCAATTTCATCAACGTACTGTTTGAATCAAGGAAGTGTTTTCTCATTCTATTTTCTTGATTGAGACAGAGATTTTTTACGTTTACAAGGCCTCTACCCCCCAACTTTCTTGGGATGTATAGTCTTTTCGTAGATGAGTTTGGATGCAGGCATCGGAACTTTGTCAATGTTCGGCGCGTCAACCTATCGAGCTCATCGAGGTCAGTTTCTGACCATTTAACTATGCCAAAAGAATATGTCAGAGTTGGCACCGCCCAACCGTTGATCGCTCTAATGAGGTTTCCTCCGTTCAGTTTGGTGTTTAAAAGTTTTGCAAGTCTCTTTTGGTATAGAGTGGAAAAGTCCTTCTTTAACTGGTTATGATCAAGTTTATGCTTTTGGGGTATTCCTAAATATTTGTAGGACTCTTCTGGTTCTAGTTGTTGTATGTTACAAAGTGTTGAATGTTGACTCTGAACCTTTCCCTTCTGTATACTAATGGTAGAGCATTTGCCCAGTCCGAATGACATTCTGATATCCCTACTGAATGTTTCAACCGTTTTTATCAATGAGTTTAATTTTTCTCTAGTTTCTCCATATAATTTAAGGTCATCCATATATAGTAGATGAGAGACCTTTCTTGGATTCCTCATGTTATGTTTATATCCAATATTGCTGTTGTTGAGTAGTGTGGACAAAGGGTTTAATGCTAAACAGAACCAAATTGGAGAAAGGGAATCTCCCTGAAAAATTCCCCTCTCGATATTTGTAGCAGCAATGCATTGTTGGCCTACAAAAAGATTCGTTTTCCACTTCCCCATCAGGCACTTTAAAGAATTAATAATCTGGGGGCTAATTTTATAGAAATTCAGAACCTCAACCAGCCAATCGTGAGGGACACTATCGAATACTTTCTTGTAGTCTATATAGCAGATATTTAAGTTGCGTTTTCTTTTTCGCGCTTGCTCAAGAACTACAGCATCGATCGTCAATTGTTCCTTGCAGCCCATACTTGCTCTTATACATCCTTTCTGTTCTTCTTCAAAAATGTTGTTTTTATCACAATGTTGGTAGATTTTTTCATTGAGTAGGGCTGTGAACAGTTTATATAACACTGACAGACATGTGATTGGTCTGTAGTTATTGGGTTGCTTAACGTCCCCTTTTTTGAACAGTAGGTATGTATTGCCCTCCATTAGAAAGTCAGCGAAAGTGTCTGGATTTATTAAAACCTCTTTAAATGCATTTGCAAGTACAGGATAGGAGGCTGTAAAGCTTTTAATCCAGAAGTTATGCAATCCATCTGGTCCAGGCGCCTTCCAGTTGTGAGTCTTCCTAACAGCAGTGCAAATGTCAATCTCTGTGAAATCGTTAGACTCCATATCTGGGAGAGCATTTGTCTGTTCTTGAATGGTTTTAACCCAAGGAGCCAATTTTTCGTAGCCGTCTGATTTTTTCCAAGCCGATCTCCAATATTCCGCAAAGGAAGACACATCGATATTCTTAAGTTCTGACTTGCTGTTACCTTCTGCTTCGAGTTGTCTATAAAATTTCTTTTGGCTGTTTGCAAATACTGAATTTTGTTGTTTTCGCTTTTCTAGTTCATTATATCTTGCTAGCCTGGCTCCTTTCGATTTAGCTTTTTGCCTAAACCGATCTTTTAGATCCAACAATTTTTCTGTCAGGTTTGAATCATCGAAGTCAATGCCAGATTTATTGGCAATTATTTTTGCTTTTCTCGCTACTTTATTTGACTGATTACCAGAAAGATACTCTGAGATAATGTCAACTTTCCTCCGGAACTCATTGATATTGTTTTCAAGGCGCGTTTTCCAGACGGGTGTATTTTTCTGGATACTACGACCAGCCGCATTATGGGTGTAAGTCTTTTGACCTGAAATTTCGATGACAGTCACTGCTGCACAATATAATGCAAGATGTATATCGCTTAAATTTGTCATCCCAGATAGATGTGATTCCAAAACTCTATTAATCTGCATTAGAGTAATACGTGATTTTGAAATATTACGCAGTACTGGAATTTTTGGTCTATTCAATGGGTTTGAGCCAGTAAAACTGGCCAAATTGCTGTAAAACTTCTCTCGTATGTTAGAAAAGTTACGTTGCGAGATTGATTCTTCATTTTTAGATGATGATGCTTCTGGTGATACATTTTGAGTTTGTTCTACTTGTTTCTCCTCTGTATTCGAGTTAAGAACGTCTATAGTATCTTTTTTATGTTGTTGATATGTAATGTTTTGATGTAGTTCATTACCGATTTCTCTCTTGATGTTCATTAATTCCGATTCGGTTAGATAGTTTTTCCTTAGAATTACATTTTTACGGTCGGCTAAGTTTTGTTCCGACAGCTGAGTTTCAGGGAACCTCTTTTTATTTTCTTGGTGGAGTGCATGCCTCCATCCAGGGAGCGGATTATCTCCGCACTGGTTTACGTAGTAATAGGCACGCATTACATCAATATTCATTTCGCGTGTCCATCTGATACGTGGAGTGCGTTCGGTCCTAGTGACAGCCTTCCTTATTAGGGGCGAGCCAGCAAGTACCGGGGTATTTTGATCTTCTACTCCATTATTAATTTCCGCTCTCTGTTGATTTTGTAGTAAAGTCTTTGGTGTTGCTAGACTTAGATGATCTAATTGTTGTTCGAGTGCCTCTTTCATTGCCATTCTTGTGGTGCCATAGAGTTGGGAACCGCCACTCGCTCCAGATTCACCAACCCCGGACAAATCCTCCCGACGGTTCCGAAGGGTTCTTGTCCGCAAAACCCTACCGCCTTGTATAATATTATGTATTTTATTCTCCATAAATATATTTGGGTTCAAGGGAAAAACGGTCACCCAAGGCAGAGCCCCGATTTACCATGGGAAAGCTATTTACTACCGGAGGGCGCTTGGTATCCGGAGACATCGTTAGAGACACTTTAACCCTGTGCCATTCAGCTCGGCACGATGGATTTCCACCTTAAGCTTGGGGATTTTTTTTTCAGAGGTTTACTCCTCTCAGCTCGGGAAGGTGGTGGCGCCACTCACCAAGCGGACTAACCGCCCCCTGCCATCTTTATTTTTATTATTATTATTATTATTATTATTATTATTATTATTATTATTATTATTATTATTATCCTCGTACTGAACTCAGCATCTCAGCCTAAGCTGGTCTATATTACAATGCCAAAATGAGAAAGCAATTCAACTCCTCTCACTTAGCATAAAATTTTACGAACAATGTGGCACGTCTGCAAGAGCACTGTACGTTGTCCCACTATGGCAATCGATTTTGAGATACCAAGGTTCTTCAAATTTTTTAAAAAGTTCTTACTTATTAGGCCTTCGGCGGATATAACCAAAGGCACTATCTCTACCTTATGCAGTTTCCACTGCTTTTTCAAATCGTACGCAAGGTTTTCATACTTAGTGGTTTTCTCCAACTCGATTTTCCTGATATTATGAGAGAGTGGCACTGCGATGTCAATTATAAAAGCCCTTTTCTCCTTTTTACTAATTAGAACAATGTCTGGTCTATTATAATCGACCGTTCGATCTGTTGTGAGTGGTCTGTCCCAGTATAGAATTGAATCAGATGATTCCAATACGGGAGAAGGTGAGTACTTATAATATGGAGCAGGTACGTTATCTAATAGCGAATACTTTGATGCAATTTGCTGATGTATAATTTTCGCCAGCTGATTATGTCTTCCTAAATAAGCATTAGGGGCTACAACTGCACACCCACCGATAAGGTGTTCAATCGTTTCCCCCACTATACCGCACTTCCTACATCGGTCGACAACATCCATGTGTAGTATATGCTTTTCATAGTTCCGTGTTCTTACTACCTTATCTTGAATAGATGTCGCAAAACCTTCTGTTTCTGGGTACAACAGCCCATCGGTCAGCCATTTTAGAGACAATGGTCCATCAATGGTATCATCCTCGAGTGACTTTGGATACCGTCCATGCAGTGTCTGTTGTTTCCATTCACGGACACAATCCGTAAGTGTTGTTCTACCATCAACACGATTCAATTTATCTAGGGTCAACGGGGTGAAACCCCGGTCCTCCTTAGCAACCAACTTCATTAGCGTGCTGCTTGAATTAATGAAGCGTTCTCTATCTTACTCTCCTGGTTCAGACAAAGGTTATTAATGTTCACGAGGCCTCTGCCTCCCAACTTTCTTCGAATGTACAGTCGCTTCATAGATGAATTTGGATGCAGACATCGGAATTTTGTCAATGTTCGACGTGTTAATCTATCCAGTCCATCAAGGTCTGTTTCTGACCATTTAACAATACCAAAGGAATAGGTCAGAGTTGGCACTGCCCATCCATTGATCGCTCTAATCAGGTTTCCACTGTTCAGTTTGGTATTTAAAAGTTTTGTAAGCCTCTTTTCGTACATAGTAGAAAAGTCTTTCTTTAACTGGCTATGGTTAAATTTCTCGTTTTGAGGTATACCTAAATATTTATAGGATTCTTCTGGTGCCAGTTGTTGTATGTTACAGTGTGTTGAATGTTGATTGTTGACTATTCCTTTTTGAATGCTAATGGTAGAGCATTTATCAAGTCCGAATGACATCTTTATATCCCTACTAAATTCTTCGACCATTTTTATTAAGGAGTTTAGTTTTTCTCTAGTTTCTCCATAGAGTTTAAGGTCATCCATATATAGTAGGTGCGAGAGCTTTCGTGGATTCCTCATGTTTAGTTTATATCCTATATTACTGTTGTTCAGTAATGTAGACATAGGATTTAGGGCTAGACAAAACCAAACTGGAGAAAAGGAATCTCCCTGAAAAATTCCTCTCTCGATATTCGCAGTTGTAATGCATTGTTGGTCGATAAAGAGATTTGTTTTCTATTTCCCCATTAGGCACCTTAAGGAGTTAATGATGGGGAGTTAATGATGTTAATGATGGGAGGGCTTATTTTATAAATCTTCAGGACTTCTAGTAACCAATCGTGTGGAACACTATCGAAGGCTTTCCTGTAGTCTATATAGCAGATGTTTAGGTTGCGTTTTCTTTTCCGCGCTTGTTCGAGAACTACAGCATCGATCGTTAGCTGTTCCTTGCATTCCATACTTGCTCTTATACATCCTTTCTGCTCTTCTTCAAAAATATTGTTTTCATCACAATGTTTGTAAATTTTTTCATTATTGTTATTATTATATATAACAGTGATATTCCGAGGAGGCATATCACTCGGTTACCCCTATATGCTGACGATGCAGCAATAATGGCGAGGCACAAACGACCCGACCAGGCCTTCGGATACGTTCAGGGACATCTGGACGATCGGATGGAATGGTTGATAGCCCGCAAGATCAAGGTAAATATCGCCAAGATACAGGCAACATATATATCGCAGAGAATGAGCGGCCCGGTCGTCAAGTGGAAATTGAAGATCAAAATATGGCATGGCAAGATACTGCTAAGTATCTAGGAGTCACATTTGACAAAAAGATGACATGGAGGCAGCATATTAAAAACGCACGGATTAAAGCCATAACGATAACGAAGATGGCTTACCCGCTAATTTGCAGAACAAGCAAATTAGACGTGAAGCTCAAAATACTAATAATCACATCATTAGTGAGAAGCGTTATGATGTACGGATCGATCGAGTGGGGCTACGCGGCAAAATCCTACATCAAAGGACTTGAAAGTTACGAAAATAAATTGGTGAGACCGGCTCTGGATGTCCCATGGTACATCTCTAATGTACAAGCAGAGAAAGCCTTTCTGAAGATTACTGACCATCTAAATCAAGAACTGCGAAGGTGTAACTTTCGTCCAGAAGGTATACCAGCATAGGGTGACAGAAGGCACGAAGACCGAAATTCCAACTTTTGGGAGACTAGGTTGACTGTTGCCCAACGATGGATTCAACCGCCCATATATATATATATATATATATATATATATATATATATATATATATATATATATATATATATATATATATATATATATATATATATATATTAGGTTTTTTCCGGGAGTACATCCGGTTGTTGAGTTGGTCCCTGTCGGAAGCTTGCAGCCGTTTCGCCAAAATCTCATTTGGCATCTTCCGGTGCTTACTGTCGCGAGGTTCGTTACTCAACAATCGGATATACTCCCGGAAAAAAACCAATATATGTTTTTCCATCCGTGAAACAGTACGCACAAATCATCGGCCCGTGTCGATCGATATATGCTTGGTATTACAACACGAGACAGAAAGCTCTGCACATGGATTAGGGAACAAACGAAAGTGTGCGACATAATTAAAACAATAAATCAATTGAAATGTGGATGAGCAGGTCATATAGCGAGGCGATGGGATGAGAGATGGACCAAGGCAATCCTGGAGTGGATACCGCTTGATCGCAAACGTCCACGAAGAAGACCGAAAGCCGAATGGATTGATGACATTGTTAAGTATATTGGACCCGAGTGACAGAGGAAAACCCAGGACCGTGAAAGTTGAAAGCATGCCAAGTACCAGGTATGTACCAGATATGATCGAAAAATTGTAAATTGGACCCGTGGAGAAAAGTATTAAAAAGCTAAGGAAGTTCACCCGGGCTCGACGTTGTACTTTGCCATTCCTTCGTCCGTCTCCCACGACCGGTTTCTAGCCTTAAGCCTTCATCAGTTGGGCTCAAGCTGGACACCTGAACTTACCCGAGGTTAGACGGATCACGAACGGTTTTGCACAGTCTGACTGCTGCGACTGTTTACCGAGGGATGGCGTGGCTGTATGTGATTGCAGCCTCCATTCGACATGACCAATTTCCTTCATCCGCTTTTCAGGTGTCCAGCTTAAGCCCAACTGATGAAGGCTTAAGGCCAGAAACCGGTCTTGGGAGACGCTTGCTGGCACTTTGGATGGCGGATGAAATTCCTTCATCCGCCATCCAAAGTGCCGGCAAAGCACGTTATTGAGTATGAAATTTTGTACACAAACATCAGAAAATGTTTGCCATTATGTGCGTGTATTTTCAGTTTTTTTCTTGAAACTTTCGGTTAATCAGGAATCCAATTCCACCACATCGTTTATTTTACACGCCAAGTGTAAAGTATGTGGCTAGTTGTTTCCAGTTTGATTAGCTCTTCGCCCTTTCTTCGTGTTTTACATAGTCCTACGATATCCCAATGTATGCTGTCGAGCTCGATCAACAGTTCTTGCAGTCGTTCATCCGTTTTCATTGTCCGAATATTAAGCGTTGCAATGTACAAAGTCCATTGACAGCCTGATCTAACCCGGTGATTCTTAGTACCCTCTGCTTTAGGCAGGCCTTCCCGCTGCCGTAGGTAGTTGCCCCTTGGCCTCCGGGGAAAGTGGGCCGTGTTTGAAATTGTAAAGCCATGTTGAGGGGTTGGACCGTAATCTAGCACGCTGATCCAATGCGGACTGGCAGATTTTGGATCATGTTAGTCTGAGGTCTCTGCCTTAACCTGCCCGCCATGTGTTACCATTCCAGGAGCATATGCTCCAGACGGCATAACTCAAGGCCTCATTGCCTTACTCAAGCCCCTTTATCACGCCAAGGTCTGATCCACAAAGAGGTAATATATAGAGGATAGAGGATATATATATATATATATATATATATATATATATATATATATATATATATATATATATATATATGTATATATATATATATATATATATATATATATATAGATATATATATATATATATATATATATATATATATATATATATATATATATATATATATATATATATATATATATATATAACGGAATGGTTTTTTTCTGAATTCAATGGTGTAAATATCGCATGTTACTTTTTCCAATATATATTTAAAAAATGGCTAATAGGTGTTTCGGTTTGTTTCAGGAAAAATATATAGTAGGCTATGAAACTATGGATGACAGATGAAGTATTTCATTACACTTGACAACTGTTTTTAACGAAGCACATCTAAATAAAAACATACGTTTCAAAAACAGTGAAAAAATGCAATGATACAAATAGCGTTAAAAGTCGTCCAAAGTTAGACCGAGATCAGAAACTAATAACGAATTTTCGTTGAATGTTTTAATTGATCTAGTAGACAATGGTAAGGTTTCCTTGCAACAATTAGCTTTAAATCATAACATGTGTAGACGCTCAGTCTAAGAAACAATAAAAAAAAAATTTTATCCTTAGAAAATACAATTACTACAAAAATTAAATAAAAATGATTTTGATCGAAGAGTTGAGTTTTATAAAGTTATGATGGAAAAAATAAACACCAATCCAAATTTTGTTTCAAATATTATTTTCACCCATGAAGCAACATTCTGATTAAATAGTCATGTTAACCGGCCCAGCTGATATTAATCCGCACTGGATGGAGCATGTTTATACATAATCCTGAAAAGTTAAATGTTGGGATGGAATTTAGTGGCTAAAACACTATAGGACCTTTTGTCACTGATGACAACTTGACAGCAAATAAGTATTTAGATCTATTGGAAGAAAATTTCATCCCTCGACTTTTGCGTCTGTTGCCAACTTTAATTAAACAAAACCAGGAAAAAATAATTACAGCAAGTTGGTGCACTAGCACACTCTTAACACTACTCTCCCAAACCGATGGATTGGTCGACGAGGTGCAATCGAATGGCCGGCAAGGTCACCAGATTTGGCACCACCCAGTTTTTTTTGTAAGGCTATTTAAAAAGTCGGGTCTACGTCAATAAGCCAGAGAATCTGGAAGATCTCAAATTAATAATTCGGCAAGAAATTGCCGATACACCTCTTATCTAGTTGGAAAACGCAATTCAAAGCTTCGTCCGACGTGTCCATTACTGTCTGGAAGTTAATGGTGGACACTTTGAACACCTTTTGTAAATAGTTACAAAAAAATTCTTACTTTGATATTGTTTTCTTTTGAAATTTCATAATGACATAATAAACCGAAACACCTTTCAACCATTTTTATCCGCATGGGACCAGCGTGGCAGATTACGGTCCAATGCCCCAACATGGCTTTACAATTTCAAACACGGCCCTCATTCCCCGGAGGCCAAGGGGCAACTACCTACGGCAGCAGAAAGACCTGCCCCAAGTCATAGGGTGCTAAGAATTCCCGGGTTAAATCAGGCTGTCAGTGGACTTTGTATATTGCAACGCTTAATATTCGGACAATGAAAACGGATGAACGACTGCAAGAACTGTTGATCGAGCTCGACAACATACATTGGGACATCATAGTGCTATGTGAACCACGAAGAAAAGGCGAAGAGTTAATCAAACTGGAAACAACTAGCCACACACTTTACACTCGGCGTACGGAGAATAGGCGATGTGGTAGAATTGGATTCCTGCCCAATGCTACCGACTAGCCCAATCCGTCATTCAACTGAATAAAAAGTTTAAGCTTAAAATCGTCCAAGCTTATACACCAACTATAAGCTATGGTGATGAAGAAATTGAGATATTTTATGATGATGTGACCCAGCTTTAAGACAACGAGAAGTGCAGATACAAAATTATGATGGGTGACTTTAATGCTAGAATTGGAAAAACAAGAGCAGATGAAAATGCAACTGGCCCATATGGAAGTGGTGAGTGGGACAATCGAGGTGAGAGATTGGTTGATTTTGCGAAAGGACCGGAATTGTATATTGTGACCTCGTTTTATAAGAAAAAAATCAGCAGAAAATGAACATGGAAAGGTCCAACTGGTCTCAAGTGAAATTGACTACATCATGTCAAACGATAAAACAATATTTTATAATTGTACTATCCTTAACCGTTTTAATGTCGGAAGTGACCATAGAATGGTACAAGCAAAGGTTAGGATAAACTGTCGAAGAGAACGTACAAGAATGGCAAGATCAAGGAAAGGCAAAGTAGATTCTGGGAAGCTGCTTCATAGGGGCAGCGATTTTGAGATTGCTTTGTCGAACCGCTTTGATGTGTTGCAAGACCCGGAAGATATGGAAATAACAGACCAGTATGAAAATATAATATACAATGTGCTTGAAACGGCTGCTGCAATGGAATTTCATTCAAACTTAGAACCGGACATTGAACGAAGAATAATTCCAAGGGAAAATCAAGCAGATGTCCTAAATTTTACAGTCTACCCAAAATACATAAACCAGATATCCTATTAAGGCCCATAGTAAGTGCCTTTGGTTCTCCAACACAAAATTTGGAAAAATATCTAGCAAGTATCATGCAACCAAGCATCAAACTTGCCGAGTCCTATGTTCAAAACTCAGAACATTTGATAAAGATGATTAAAGATTTCCAACTAGAGAATACAGCCATACTGGCAAGTCTGGACATTGTCTCACTATATCCAAGTATCCCCATAGACGACGCCCTGGACGTAATTTCGATGAACGAAGACTTTCCACCATATGTGGGGGAACTGTCCGAACACTGCTTGTAGAATACATATTTTTCCTTCAACCAAGCAACGATATATATATATATATATATATATATATATATATATATATATATATATATATATATATATATATATATTTTTTTTAAATATTTAATTTTGAACCGAGCTATAATTACGCTATGGAATTTTTTTAATGCAACTTTTTTAAATACGAAACAAACCAACAAAAATATGTGAATAATTTTTGTAATACTTAAATATGTATATAAATGTTAATAAAAAAAATTTACATCAGTTTCACAAATCAACAAGCAAGTAAGTGAATTTCTGAGAACATGAGATATTTGCCGGTATTGATGTTGCTAGTTCTTACTGCCTTTACGATTACTATTAATTGTACACCATTAGATGACGATAAGAGAGAACTGGAGAGTAAAAAAGGTAATATTTATTAATTAACTAGGCGATTAAGTATAGTTCATTTCATTTAACTTAACGATAATATGGTTTAATTTTTTTATGTTTTTTCGTCGTTTTTTTGTCATCGTTTTCTACAGTGAAAATAGCTGAGACTAGAGAATAAAGTTACAAGATATAAATATGCATATATTTCTTTTATAGAACGAGGAATTTATTTATATGTAATAAAAAATATTTTTAAATTACATGGTTTTCTTCTTCGTATTTTTCTTTACAGAAGAGTCGTGAACTATGAAAACTCATTTCGTTCGCGTACTATCCGGACTACTTCTCTTTAGCGTTGTCTATTTCTAGCTTCCTTGGTTGCATATTGAAGAGACATTCAGTTAAGTCTTTAATTTGGCCTGTCCATATTTTCGGAGGCCTGACGCGCGTTCTAGGACCCTTCATTTATCCATATTCTACCAGTATTTCAAGATTATTGCCGTCCCTGCATTCAATGTGGCCAAATAATCTTAGTAATCATCTATGAAAAATTTGAGATAGCTTTAAGGTTTCGTCAGTTTCTTGAATAACGGATGGGTTTGTTCGTCTGGCAATCCACGGGATGCGAAGGACTCGTCTTCACTACTAAAGTTCAAAAGAATAATTGCGTTTGAGGTCTTGTTTTTTATTGGTCCATGTTTCAGGATTACTAAAGGTTTTGACTATCTGCTTTCTTGTGTTCTGTGTTATGACCATATTTCTCCAGAATTTTCTGCAAATTCCATCCGCCATTTTACTTTTTTTAAATCGCCTTTTAATCTCATAAGTATTACTGTTAAATTAAAGTCGATATTAAAGCCCCTCTGTAACACTCACAGAAAAAGAGGAAGACAAACCAAATCTTTTTGAACGCAACGAGTACAGAACTCTGATGAACTTTGAAATCGACAACTTGTTAGGAAGGGAAAACATAGTGAGAGCAATTAAAGCAAAGAATAAGATGGTATGGACACATAATGAGAAGACAGGGATGCACCAATAAGAGAGATGATAATGTGGAGACCAGCACAGAGCAGACCGAGAGGGAGATCCAGGGTTAGATAGAGACAGCAGGTGGAAGAAAATATAAAAACAGTGAACGCAAAGGAATGGAGAAGTCAGATCGTAGATAGGAAGAGATGGAGGAACATAGTTAAAAAAGGGGAAAACTCATCAACAACTATGAGAAAAGCAACAAGAAGAAATGTGGACTGATCCACCACACTAAAAGGATTTGAAAATTTCCTTATATATAGAATAGCTACAATTTCAATATGAAATGTATTAGCTTACAATAATAAATAATTAAAGCCCCAATATAGACGAATTGACTGACTATCTCAAATTGCTCTATTTGACTGATGTTAGACATGTTATTGTTTTGACGGTCGATAATCAATATTTTCGCAATGATGGCTTTAATCTTTTAATAATTAATGTCAGTTTTTCGGTAGACCTTGCAAGAAGTGTAGTGTCATGCCACCAACACTGATATCATCCGTCTAGTTTTCAAGATTTTTATTTAACATAAATATTAAATAGAATTGGCAACAGGATGCATCCTTGCCTAGTTCCTCTATTGATACTAAACTTATCGGATGTTCGATCTTGAATTTTCACCACTATTCTATTTTCTTCACATAGATGACAAATTAAACCAATCAGGTATATATGATACTCCCATTTCCTGCAGAATTTGCCATAATGTTTGCCATTTTATGCGATAATCAAGTAAACAGAGTTCAATGAAACAAGATAGTTAACTTCTTTGGCTTTTTCGATTAGTTGTCGAACGTAGAATATCTGTTCCCGTTTGGAACCCGTTTGGATCTGTTCCCGTTAGGAACGAAGCCTGGTCTGGGGCAACCTGACTTGATAAGTAAGATTTTTTAACGTTCATTGGTATTATTGAAGGAGAATTTTACTGGCATGTGGAATGAGAGCGATAAGGCGGTAATTTTCGCATTTCTTCCTAAATCGTTTTTTGTTTAGAGGTATAAAGGCTGAGATTGACCAATATTCTGGCCACAATCCGGTGTCTCACACTTTCTGGCTGATATTGTAAAATATGTCCACCTCTATACCTTACATTACTTAAATTACTTCTGATGTGACTCCGTCCAAACCTGGTGCTTTATCGTTTTTTAGATTACGTATAATGAACAAATTAATAAATGTAATGAATAAATATTTAATAAACAATAATCGATTGTTTTTTAAACCTCATCGATTATTTTATAATGCTTGTCAGTGAGAGTATGTTGCAGAAAACCATATAAAGTACCAATAAGAATGATAGAACTTCAAAATTAAATAAAACACACATATTTTGCTCAAATTCCGATTGCTTTATTGAAGATATTCATATATGTAATTTATGATTTGAACAAGATTTCAGCCAAATATCTACCACGGCTCTTTTTGCAGAGAGGGGTATGGTTACTATGGCTTGACGAATGTTAGTTTCGAAGTCGCCACTTGTGGGTTTATTACTATAAACCTACGTTTTCACATATCCCCAGAGAAAATAATCCAACGGAGTTAAATCGCATAATCTCGGCGGTCAAACGAGTTCAATAACGAGTTGCCGAACTTGGTTCGCAATAAGCCCATCCATTTTTACTCGGAAAATATGCACTGTGCATTGTCCTGTTGAATATAAAGGTTATCCGCATCGATTTGCACTTGCAAATTTTCTATTAACATAATTGGTAGCGTCTTTAAAAGGACCACCACGACGAATACATACAACGATGGGTCTGAACTGCTCGTTGAGTAGCACGAGGGGACCGCGAATTAACATAATAAAACTGGACAATTTCCAAACGTTCTTCTAACGTGAAACGAATGATGATTTGATGGTAAACCTTTCGGAAAACAACTGACAAGATATGTCAAAATATGGTAAACAAATATGGCGGCCATTAGATGTTAAAGTTCCATCATCCCTAATGGTAGGCCCTTTAGATCCTTCGGTCACCTACTAATCGTATTGTCGGTTTGAAGCCGAATGTACCTGTTTCATTAGTTTAGCGTTATCTTGAGGATATACTGAAAAATATGGCATTCAAAAAAACAATTAATCTGTTCCTGTAACTATTGAAAAGAACAATCGATATTTTTGAAGTTCAATTAACACAGAAATTATAGACAGGTCATTTTCTGATGTAATATAACAGTAATACAATACAAAACAACAGTAAAACAATAATATAATATAATACAAAAATAATACATCAATAAAGTTTCTAGTAATATTTTTTTTTCTTCTGTAAGATAGCAGAACTGTGCCTAGTTACGATGTCAAATTTGGGTGCTATAGAGTAACTAATTGCTTTACATCAGCTGATTTTGCTAATCGACGTCAAATGTGTGTTGCGATTTAACTGTGAATAAAAATATTGAGTAAAGAGTTTGCCTTAAATTTTGTGTGTCAAACGAAATTTTGTGTGCCGCTGAATTGCTGAAAAAGTTATAGAAGACCTATTGTGAATTGCAAATATCAATAATGTGAATAGTATAAAGGGTTTAAAAAGAATCGAGAATAGTAGTAGTTGACTTACCTCGTTCTGGTCAACCTTCAACGGCTACGAACGACGAAAACATCGACACAATCAAGAAATTGGTCCTCGAAAGTTGCCGTATGAGTTTTGTTAGTCTACGTGAAGTGTGTGTTGCGATTTAACTATGAATAAAAATTTCGAGCAAAGAGTTTGCCGTAAATTGTGTGTTTGTCAAACGAAATTTATCGTTTCGATTCCCTGAAAATGGTGCAGAAGTCTGTTGCGTTTACAAATTATCGGTTGCTAAAGGTATTATTATATTGCGCGGGTCTTACTTCAAAGTACACCTGTATAGTTCGGGACGAATTCCGAGGCAGTTGGGCATCTCGCTTCGTGCTAAACACATGTCTCCACGCCGACAGGACGGATAGCGATCTAGAAGTTGACGCCGCTGATAGTCCTGCTTGAGTAATCCCGTCATTTGAGGTATATTGATTAGCTGGCCAAGCCATACACAGGCTTATTATTTTTGTATTTTTGTGGAGGGTTTTAGAGCTCGGTCGTTTTAGACCCCGGTCAGTTTAGACCACGTTTATTTTAAAGCCTGGTCATTTTGGAACACGGCTATTTTGGGACCAAGTCATCTTGAACTAAGGCACCTGCGGTATATAAAACCCGCAAAGTAATAAGGCCCACATTTGAAAATTTTGGCAAAAATGATTCCCGGCGACTTCGTACTTTACGCACACATGCATAAAGACCACACGATTTTTAATTTTCGCCGACACAAAATAATAAGATTGGTTGTAAAATTACCGTTTTCAAATAGAATAACTTGTTTGATTTAAACTTTAGGTAATGTGGTTGATTATTTCGGTGTTTATCTTCATCCAGAATTATATTTATTTCGATTAATGAGTAATTTTATGAGATCGTTCGCGTTGCGCCCTCCATCCATCCGAAATTATTTTCTAAAATAATCTCGAAACTTCACTGCAGATAAATGGGATAAAATCTCCGTAATCGGAAGCTACTCACAAAACTTTTATATTCTCTTCCTTGGTGTTTCCGTAGCTTGGCCGCCGGACGGGGTGGGCCAAGTGCTTTGCACCACTCCCCTCTGGGGAACAAGTATCAGAGGGGGTGTATCTTAAGATATTATTTTATTGTTTTACTTGCCGTTGACACTGAAGGTGTTTCGGCTATATTTTATTGTACTTACCGCTTTACCTAAATGTGAAGGCACTTCCTGAAATTTCAAACATCGCGTCATAGGGCTAATAAGGCCCACTAGAATAGACCATGGACCTTATTACCCCCCTTAACCAATAACGACACGAAGAATTCTAATTTGTTTAAACTATTTCTATTTGACTTGCATGCTCGATTAAAATCGCCTCCAAAGCGTGGTAGGTGGTCAGATGAAAGCTTAAATGCAGCTATGGCAGCAGTAGAACGTGGACACTTGTGACAACGTACTGCAGCAGATCGTTATAATATTCCAAGACGAACGCTCAGAAGCCACTTAAAAAGTTATAAAATCACAAAGAAATTAGGCCGTAGTTCAACAATTAATCAGGAACGGGAAATTATTTAGTCAGTAGAATAATACCATTTGCAAATATTGGGAAGCCTCTTGATAATTCGTGGACAAGCATTTATTTTCTGCGAAAAATTCAATATTAAACACAATTTCAATATGTTGGCCTCCTCAGATGTATTAAGATGTTGATCTTGCAGGTAAGGACTGGCTAAAGATGTTCTTAAAGAGGTATCCCGAAATTTCAAAGGGAAAAGCACAATTCATGAATCCGGCAAGTGCCTAAAAATTTAATAGACCAATTCTAAAACAACACTTTGACGAAATTGAAAAATTATACCACCAATTTGATATTGTAAACCATTCAGAACGTCGGCAAAATCTTGGCACAAAAAGGTTTGCGACGTGTTTACTTAATTGTCCCAAAACAGGCGGTAAACGTGAAGATCGCTATGTGCGTGAATGCCGTTGAACAGCTATCCCGCCAATGATAATTTTTAAAGGACAAAGGCCAAAGCCAGAGTTTAGTGACAACTTGGAAGTGTAGACAGATTTATTTATCGAGTTTATCAAGCATATGGCAACATTTAAGATACCAGCCTGAAGACAAAACCTTGAAAGACGCATGACAAAAACTAATTTTAATGCAATCTTCACCAAAGTTTGGTCAAGCTGTTTAACTCATGAAAACATAGTGCGCGGATTTAGTGCTACAGGCAAATATCTATTAGGTATTATCTGATGAGGCATTTGCGAGGCATTTTTGAGGCTTTTTGTATTAATAGAAATGCCGCCCTCGCAACCACTAGCTGTAAATGGCTCTGACTACTGATTATCTAGATGATGAAACCCTTAATAAACCAGTAGCGTTGCAGTTCCATAATAACGGTCATTCGCCAACAGTTTTGGATAATGAACCTGATTCAGCATAGGTAAGAAATGACGATGATTCTGTAGATACTGCTAGTCCACACTGCTATATTAATACTCCTCAAGAACGGTCGCAAATTCTTGAAAATAATGACATTGTCACATCTTTTGAAAACTTTGCAGGTAATGTAGACTGCGCTAGTAATAAAGGTTATGAAATACCACCAAGGGCGTTATAAGTAGTACATAGAAATTACGTCTCCAAAACCGTCCACTTCTTACGTAGTTGCCAGTAAACGTCCAAAAATGTATAGCTAAGAATCTGAAACAGATATAGAGACAAATAATGATCATCAGATATCTCAGCTGTTGTTAAGATGTTCTTACACTCAAAGGATTATATATTCTTCTGAAGAGCAAAAATATGCCGTGTCTGACTCAGATTATGACATACCACTAAGGAATATAAGTGTCCTTTTCAAAACCTTTTACCCACACCTAACTATGCTCTAATAAAGATTGAACCAAGAAGAAAGATATTTAATTCTAAACGCCAGAGAATTACTAAGGACATATATGAGGCTAAGGAAAAGGCAAAAGAAAATAAAAAACCAAAGATAACATAAAAAACTATATCATAAAAAACTAAAATTACAAAGCAGCAAACATGGATATTAAGAATTTAAAGAAAAAAAAAACAGGAATTTTATAAAACTAAAGGAAAAGGGAAGAGGGATAAAATCTCGGCAGAAGCTGCTTAAAATTGTTAAGGAAGGACGTTTATCAGACCTACGACAGTGTTTCAAATGTGGTAAATGGTATCATGAGTATATGGGACTAACAAAAGGAGATAAAAAGTGCTTTTTGCCTTCATTGTAATTAGATTACTTAGACTTAGTCATTAGAGTAGAAATCATCTCAATGAAAATAATGTTCCTAGATAATATTACGATTGTTATTTTATTTTTAGTACAAAGACTAAAGATTGTTTTAATTTACTCTATTCTAATTGAGCAAATTTATAACTGAACTTGCTGAGTGGCCTAATCCCCAGATGGTAAAAAAGGGGGCCAGGGTTTTAGGGCTTTATTACAATAAGGCCCACAAAAACGGATTTAAAAAACTAAAGTATTTTTTTAAATACTTGATTTGTTGATAATTTTTCCTTTTTTTAGATGTGCAAATAAACAAAATTTACTGAAAACTTGTCTTTATAGTTCAATGTCACGAAATACTCGATTTATTACGATTTTAAATTAGGTGGGCCTTATATGCCGCAGGTACATTATAAGTAATGTCTGAATGACTGTGGCGTGTTCATATATTTTTTTCTTTATTTGGGGTTTTCGCCACGATCTCAAACTCAAAAAATATTAAAAATATGTGTTCTTATGTAAATAAAGAAATGTTCTAAAAAAATATACAAACTTTTAACGTTAACGTTTCGGGAAGTATTCTCTTCCCGTTTTCAAAACGAATCTAAAAATTAATTATATTAATTTCTATAAATTCTGAAAAGATAGGAAAAAAATATATTTTTGTATATGTCAACGTTACTTACATTGACAATTAGTTTTTAATGACAGTGACATACTACCAAAAAAAAAAAAAATATATATATATATATATATATATATATATATATATATATATATATATATATATATATATATATATATATATATATATAGGTGAGGTTTACCGTGTGATTGTGATTGTTTATTGAAATTCTTAAATGTTTTTAATTGCATTCTTTAGAATCGGAAACCATATTGAATTTAAATCTACCAAAGGCATAATAAATCAAGGCATTTAATAAATCTAGAATTTGTCAACACGCATGGGCATCGAGTCGTAAAATCAATTGGAATTATTCCAAAACGGTATTAAAAGAATCGGTAACAAAATACAGAAGATTAAAAGAAACCGCTATGATTAATTTAAATAAAAATAACTGTATTGCTTCAGGGGTCGCGCACGGTGTGGGAGACCGGCGCA
The DNA here is from genome assembly GCA_031761425.1 of Cosmopolites sordidus. NCBI lineage: Eukaryota > Metazoa > Arthropoda > Insecta > Coleoptera > Curculionidae > Cosmopolites > Cosmopolites sordidus. Next base: position 4,381 of record JARFXV010001878.1, on the reverse strand, counting down.
TCAGTAAGACAGTGATATTTTAAATGATCGGGTAAACTCGTGAGTCTCCGTCTGTGTACCTTTTGCAGAGGTTCTCGTCTATACATCGCCGTAGTTGCTTTTTGTCTGAGCGTTGTTATATGGGTTACAGACGCAAACACGGTATCTCAGACACTTTTTTGCTAACTATTGATTTATTATTAGAGTATATGTACATGTATTGTATATGTACAATTTATATTTATATATGGACTACAAGAAAGAGCAAGAAAGGTTATTGAGACTGTGAGAAGAAGTACCTAGTCGAGATCAATATGACGACGAGGAGGAATCAGTGGAAAATGATAATGTTGGGGAAAGATCTGAAGATGGCGACCCAGAACAAGAATTGATAAAAAGGAAGATGGAGAAATAAATGAAACTGGAGCATAGTTTATGGGATGGGATAATAGAATAAAATGGAGCAAACATTGTCCTCCCAAAAATGTAAGAACTAAGAAAGAAAATTTAACAATTTACTTACCTGGTCCTAAAGATTGTATTAAGGAAAAAAACTTCTCCTGTTGAAATATAGGAACGCTTTTTTGATAACAAAATTATAAACAGCATTGCGAATTTCACTAACATTAAAATAGAAACAGAAATAGAGAATTTCAGTCGCAGTAGGGACATATATCCAACAAATATGGACGAAATAAGAGCCCTTATTGGTCTATTAAATCCCGCAGGAGTGAGAAAGGTAAATTTATGTATCTAAAGCACATAATCAGTGCATGTCCTGAGTGCTACGCAAATCTTTACTTATATTTATACTTTATTTATGACCTGCATGCTATGTTTGAGAATGAAACCAAACATTTTTCTGTGCAAAATTAGGTTACTTTATGTATAGCGAAAAATTTATTTCTTTTGGTTAAGGTTTTATGAGCTTTTTTTATTTTAGTTATTCAGATATATGTATATATATATATATATATATATATATATATATATATATATATATATATATATATATATATATATATATATATATATATTTGAAAAACAGAAATTTTTCATGCGTACTACCACCTACCTCTGCTCGTCTCAAATCAGTCGCCGTCACCATGCAGAGACAAGTACCTCCCAGGACCGGTTTCTGGCCTCACAGCCGTCATCAGCTGGGCTATATATATATATATATATATATATATATATATATATATATATATATATATATATATATATATATATATATATATATATATATATATATATATATATATATATATATATATATATATATATATATATATATATATATATATATATATATATATATATCTATATATATAGGGGAATATTTTGTTTATTTTTTGTTTATGTGAAAATTATGTTTTTTTAATATGTAGTTTGAAAATACCTCAGATATATTAATTCTATTTAATTATATCCAATTTTTAATATTTGTGTTTGTATTTGTATTTATTTTTTGAACTGGTCTCTAAGACTGTATGCGCCCACTGCTGTAATTAAATTTGATGCCACCACTGAAGGGTTAAATATAAACTTGATTATCTAGTTGTTATACAGGTATGCATTTCCAAACCTCTTAAAAAAACCGTCGAGATATCGATCAGAAATTCCTTATACTTTAATTCCACTGGTACTATTTAGACCTTCTAAAAATAAATATTCTGGTATTCAAGTTGGTCAAAATATTCAAATATTTTAAATATCATTCATTTTCCGAAAGGAAAGAATTTTGTTTACGATTTCAGTAGTATAATGGTTGATGGTGATAAAACAAAATTCGTTTTGCATTGTATGAGTTTCAAATAGTTTTACCTTTTATGTATATAATAATTTTGCATTTTTATAAATTCCGGGTTTGAAACAGAGATAATTTATTTTTCTTCTATTTTCAATTACTGATTTTTTTGAAACATTGTTTTGTATTTAGGATATCCAGACGAGTTTATTGTATTTCCTTAATTTTATATCAGGTATCTTTACAAGAGTTAGAAGCGTATGCGCTTTTGATACACTTGATTTTTATTATTACTTAATAATTTTTTAATTTTTTTCTTAGTTCTTAAATTTTTTTAGATCATAATGACAGACGAAAGATTCCAAGTTAGACTATGAACTGGACTATGAGTTAAAAATTCGATCGGTTCTTACTGATATGAACATTAATGATAAAGTCAAAATCTTAACTACACTTCTAAAAAAAGAATTTTCGAATCCTCGTTTGGTTAGGATAGAAATATATAAGGTTAATTTTTCGGTCGAACAATCTGAAATCGTCAAGAGTACTGCTTCAGTCGTAGATTTGATTACAGATTTTGAAGGAACTGTTGCCGATAGTGTGTATTTGCGGGCACGTCGAGACTTATCCATCTGTCTACTAAAATTCAAAGAATTATTTTTTGAAATAGACATATTTAATTCGGCTGTAAAATTTTTCGCTGGCGATGTCTTTGTGTGGTTCCGCAGAGTTAAAAGCGTTGTATTGGACTGGTCACGTCTGGTTTCGTGGTTGAAGAGAGATTCTTTGTCTTCTTATGCAAATGATAATGTCTGGGGGCAGATCAAACCAAGGAAACAGAAACGTGCCGAAACTGTTACTATTTATGTGGCTCAGATAGATAATTTGTTTTCTCGTTTATCCATTACTCGTGCTGAAGTTACCAGAGTCATGTATATCGGAAAAATCCGTTCCTATTTCCGAATTATCTGCCTTGTGTAGAAAGCTGGAGGATGTTCTAGTCCTCTACTTCCAGAAGATCCTATCAATTATTTGCTCTAGATGGCTCTCATAGGGATGGCTCGTCACGTCGATCACCTTAATCCTAATCATTCTCGTGGTAATGATACTAGTAGTTTAGATAAAGGTTCTAGAAAATCTCCTGTAGTTAGGCACAAGAAATAAAGAACGAAAGAAACTAATTCTAAATCTAAGGTTATATGTTTCAATTGTAAGAGAGCCAATCACACCTTTCGTTCATGTACTGAATAAAGGAAAGTTTTCTGTTTCTATTGTGGTGAGTCTAAAGTTATCTTGGTTCTTCACCTGAATGCTCAAAAAATTAGTTAGGCCATGAGGTGTCGCATGTGGTCGGCAGTCTGATGGAATAAAAACCACAAGATTGCGTTTTAATAGGTCAGCTTGGAACAAATGGCTAGAGCACGTATCTAATTTTTATAAGACTTGCACGCGTAATTCGGGTCCTACCACTGTTTCCCAACAAGTTTAACGCTAACCGGCTTTATATTTCTGTCAAACTTTATGATCAAAACATAACTGTTTTATTAGATTCTGAAGCTAGTGGGGCTAAGATGTAAAGGAAACTTAAGGTTAAAATTCGTCTAAACAGTACCTCTAACGTTTATTTACGCCTCATTTACTCTCTCCCTATATGCAAGATATTTTGAATAAAGAATTAGTTTCTATGATCCAGTTGGGCGTAGTCCGGGAATCCCATAGTCCATGGTGATCACCAACACTTGTAGTAACGAAGCCAACTGGTGAATAGAGATTTTATTTTGACGGTAGATTTTGGAATGCTCTGAAGAAACACGATAGTCTTTCGTTACCTCATGTTGATAGAATATTGAGTAACTTACTTAGGGCATTTTGGCAAATACCAATTAATGACGCTTCTAAAGAAAAAAAACCTCTTTTTCAGTTTTCTGTCGTGGACAATTTCAATTTACAGTTGTTCCGTTTAGGCTGTGTAATGCTGCACAAACACAACACAAGTTGGTTGATTCAATATGTGGGCCTAAATATGAACCTCACATTTTTTTCCTACTAGATGACATATTGATATGCTCTCCTACCTGGGAACATCACGTAAAACTTTTAGAAACCGCTAAAAATGTACTTAAGGAGGCAGGTCAACAATTCCTAAATCTTTTCTGCGAACCTACGCCGTCTCACAAAGTCATTTTGTTGCAATTTTAGGAAAATCATAATTTTATACGGATGGAAATGAAGGTCGAAGTATAAGATTTTGCAAACTAACTTGTCTGATATTATAACAGGGCTGGTTTCCCACCGTTTGTCGCACCCTTTCAATGTTTTTCGGGGTTCGTACTGTTCGATCTCCTCCCCGTGCAGTCCCAGGTCTCAATGATCCTGTTGTTTGAAATTTGTTGATCCTATTGTTTGTCACCCTCTTCATAATGGTATCGCGTTTTGGAGCGCGACCATGCCGCTCAACGTTAAAATGATTTCGAAATCGTCGCTATAACAGAACGACCAGTTTCAATAAAAATGTTGTAAATAAACACGCGATGTGCCACAGACCGCGGCTCCATGGCTACTGAATGCCATCTCAGTAACGAGTAGATATCAGCCATCCTGAAAACCTTCGCTCGACACTGCTGCGCGTAACAGTCGCTTCAAAAACACCAT
>JARFXV010001877.1:110000-232505 GCA_031761425.1 Cosmopolites sordidus | reverse complement strand
GAGGTAAAACAGCTGCCTTGGTCTGTTATTAATGACTTGGGAATTCCGTAGGAGGCATAAAATATCGCGCAGGAATTCTATTACATATTTAGTCTTGTAGTCCTTACTGCTCTTAAGAATGAGAATTTAGTGAACGAATCAATGCCCACAATCAAATACCTATTTTTCCTCTTACTTATGGAAAAGGTCCCAGATGATCAATATGAAATATGCCCATAGGGTCTGTAGTTAGTATTGGATGTAAAAAGCCTTCTTTCTTCCCAGCTTTATTTTTTTTATTAAAAATACATTGAATGCAGTATGAAATATACTGCTCTACATATTTTCCCATTCTAAGGAACCAACAATTTTCGCAAAAGTGATACAGTGTCTTGACCGTAGAGAAATAACCAAACTCGTCATGTGTAACTTGATTGTGTATATATCCTTTTCATAATCGGATTCTGAAGGCTTACCGAGAATCTCTTTTAAGTGCTTAATCTTATCATCGGTAAGTTGAGCAGATTCAACCAAATCTGCTCTCTCAATCAATAATATCTCTTGCGGGTCTTTTTCCAATATAGACATTTCCTCGGATGCTATTTCAGTCTTACAAGGATTTCTACTAAGGGCATCTATATGTTTAAGGTGGTTTCCCGATCTGTATTGAACCTTGAAAATAAATTCTTGTAACTGTAGCCACTACTTCGCCACTCGAGATTTGTTATTATATACTTCTTTGTGCTAATCGATTTAAGTACATCATAGTCTATCACTACTACAAATTCCATTCCGATTATGTACACCCGGAACTTCTTCAACGTTTCGACCACGGTCAAAGCTTCAAGTTCATAGGAACGGTATTTAATCTCCACTTTGAATGTTTGCGGACTATAATACATTACTGGGTGTAGCCTGTTATTTTCTTGCTGTTGAAGGAGTATTCCAGCAATACCATACGAGCTAGCCTCCGTATGAACCTCAGAAATGGCGGTATGATTATATAGTGCATGAATGGGTTTGTAAGTCAATGCCCTTTTGAGCTCGTCGAATGATTTTTGTTCAGTTTCTGACCATTGCCATGCCACATCTTTCCTAGTCAATTTGATAAGGGATTTGGATATAATGGCATAATCTTTCACATAGTGTCTAAAGTACATAGGTGGTCCAATAAATTGACATATGTTATGAACTGTCTTGGGAGTAGGGAGATCACTTATAGTTTACACTTTATAAGTACTTGGCCTCATGGTTCTAACTGTGATATCATGACTTAAATATGTTACCAAAATTAGTAGAAAGGTACTGTTTTTTTTTTGGAATAACTGCAAGACCTTTTTCTTTTCTTCAGATGTTGCAATCCATCCACTATCGTTTTAGTGTGTATTGGTACATCGTCTAAAAATATGACAGCAATATATCTTAGTGGATTTAGAACTGTTGTATGTTGTACAGCCCTGAAGTGTGATAAAGGTCGTATATTTGTTTTGCATGTTCGGCCATCGATATCTGATGGCACCCTGTTCTCAAATCTAGATTGATAACGAATTTGCTAAACGGTCTAACTGATCGTCCATACGCTGAAGTTGGTATCGTTCTTTTACTGCTTTCGTATTTAACTTACAGTAGTCGATGCACATACGATGTTCACCATTTTTCCTTTTTAAGAAGCAGAACTGGCGAGGAATGCGATAAGTTCGACTCTCTAATAACTTCAATTTTTAGCAACAATGACGTCAATCATGGTCTTTACGATAAGTTGTTCAATATAAGGCATTCGGTATCGGCAATAAGTAAATGATTTACTATCGTTCAAACGTATCTCAATGGATGCTGACTCTACGCAACCAAACTCGTTCATATTATCTGCAAAGCATTCTGGATAACGTTGCAGGATATTTTCAAATAGATTTCGTTCAGAGTCACTTATAGGGCCTGTTTGATGATTCTAGTGTTAAAGATAACTATTGGAGAGGTTCGATACTAACACCCTCGCCACTGGTCCACATATTTTCGGCTAGAATACAAAACCATCCCCTTGCAATTGGTTTCAATTTCTGTTACGTTGATAATCACAATTAATTTGACGAACTGGTTTCTAGAAAGTATGGTTGCAACTTTGGGTCACAGAGTGCTAATAACACCATCCTCATATGGAGGCTGAAAACTTTTCAGACTGCCCTCGTAAACTTGAGAGAATTTAGAAGAAATTTTACAAAAATATGTATTTTTCTTTTAGTTAAGATCAAATTTGCATCATCCTTAACCATTAAGACAATTCTGTAAAGGTTCAACCTACAAGCACCGGTATGTTTTGAATGAAATTAGGCAGTACATTGGTATTAACATCCGTCGAGATATTTACGATTTTGAGTAGGCAATTTATAATTTATCAATAACTCGTGTCGAGCACTAAACATCAGATGCTTCAGACAATTTTTCTATGAATTTCACCCACCACACTGCGTCAAGACTCATGTTTTTATCCCACTTCTGACTTGTAACGATACGACCAAAAGGAATGAAAGGATTTTTTTTTTTAAATAAACATATATATAATATAGAAATATATATACATATCTCCCTAATATTAACTGGGATGGCTTAACTAGAACTCTAACTGGGCGGCTAGTTGGGTACATGAGTTTGAGCAGCATGGTGGTGGCTTTCAAGCATTGCAGCTTTAACCACCTGGATATAAAAGTAACCCTGAAAACTCCGAATCCATCAAACTCTTCTCTATTTACTATTTGTTGCTTTAGATTTATCAGATCGATACAGATCATATTTTATTACTAGACAGTTCACACTCGTAATGAGAGATACTTATTATAACCTCAGTTATAATGCATGATAGCAATCAACATGTATTCAAATAGAGATGTTCTACATCACTTCTACAGTGATAATATTATCGGCCAATAATCAAATATCAATCTGGGTACTGTTCCTGACACTGAGGGGAGAGCGCACAACAGTGCCAGCTTCGGGTATGAACGGGGGTACCAAGGGAGAGCGCGCGAGATACCCACCCAAAGAGCTAAACAAAACATAATGGACTATCCAACTACACCCTACGGTGTAACCTCTAGTACTGAGTTGTGCAATGGGTACAAAGGGAGAGCGCGCGATGTACCCGCTCCAGATACTAGAAAAGCAAAACAGCATTTACCCACTTCATGGTATTGAAGGGAGAGCGCGCGACAATACCATGGATATCTCTCTCAATTACATTTTAAATCATATGAATATGCTGATACCAGTACTCAAAGTTTGGATATTCACTTAAATAGAAATCATTTAATATTGATTAAAACATTAATCAAGAACCGTTATTTCAAATATTATATTAAATGGACACTAATAGATTTAATTTAATTGTACTTGAATATTTGATAATAATCAGAACAGCATTTTGTGAGAAAGAGAAATGAAGTAATCTTTAAATACTTATCAAAAATGCCAAAATCAATAGAAGACAAAGTGTTCAGTGAAAAATTCACTTATATAGTAATCTATATATAATAGAGCTTTATATATAATAAATAATAGAGCTTTAAATATATCTCAAAACTAATATAAATCGATAGAAATTAAAGTGTTCAGTGACAAACTCACAGCTAATAAAAGTTAATAGATAACAAAGTGTTCAGTGATACACTCACCCCTGGAATTATTCGGGAACGACACAATACTTCACTCGTTCACAGTATAAATGAAAATGTTGGTTTCAAATACTAAAAATGAAGCCATCTCTAAAGATGCCCCACCATTATCAAACATCTGGCGGTTAACTACCCTTAAGTATTATCCAAGCTTTTAGATACAATAAGCGAACTTATATTGAGTATAAACACAACACAACCCAGTGTCAATTTTAGCGAACAATGAAATGTAGTCGGCACCTGGTCCAATGTGATAAAACCATCTTTACCAAAGAAAAAGGCGATAAAACTATCGTTTTGCCTGAAATGGGACAAGAGACCGGCAGATGTAAATTAAGCAAACATATTTCTCACATTTGTATGCTAAAAGACCTTCTAAACAAACGACAGGCCTATCGTTTTATCTGAGATGAAACCGATGTCTTAAAAATATATACTAAACAAAAATATTTCTTACATATTGTATCTAAAAGCTTGGATAATAATTAAGGGTAGTCAACCGCCAGATGTTTGATAATGGTGGGGCATCTTTAGAGATGGCTTCATTTTCAGTATTTGAAACCAACGTTTTCATTTATACTGTGAACAAGTAAAGTGTAGTGTCGTTCCCGAATAATTCCAAGGGTGAGTATATCACTGAACACTTTGTAATGTATTAACTTTTATTAGCTGTGTATCACTACACATTCTATCAATTTATATTAGTTTTGAAACGTATCTAAAGCTCTACTATTTATATTTAATGTTTTCATTAATATTAAAAGATTACTATATATGTGAATTTTTCACTGAACACTTTGTCTTCTATTGATTTTGGCATTTTTGGTAAGTATTTGAAGATTACTTCTGTTTCTCTTTCTCACAGAATGTTGTTCTGATTAGTATCAAATATTCAAGTACAATTAAATTAAATCTGTTAGTGTTCATTTAATATAATATTCGAAACAATGGTTCTTGATTAATGTTTTAATCAATACTAAATGATTTCTATTTAAGTGAATATCCAAAGTTTGATTGAGTACTGGCATCAGCATATTCATATGATTTAAAATTTAATTGAGAGAGATATCTATGGTATTGTCGCGCGCTCTCCCTTCAATACCATGAAGTGGGTAACTGCTGTTTTGTTTTTCTAGTATCTGGAGCGGGTACATCGCGCGCTCTCCCTTTGTACCCATTGCACAACTCAGTACTAGAGGTTACACCGTAGGGTGTTATTGGATAGTCCATTGTATTGTTTAGCTCTTTGGGTGGGTATCTCGCGCGCTCTCCCTTGATACCCCGTTCATACCCGAAGCTGGCACTGTTGCGCGTTCTCCCCTCAGTGTCAGGAACAGTACCCAGAATGATAATTTTATTATTAACTGATAATATTATCATTGTTGAAAATGTATGATCTGTAATTTAATAAATATTGAGAGATCTTCATGGTGTTGTCGCGCGCTCTCCCTTCAATACCATGAAGTGGGTAAATGCTGTTTTGAACAGTGTGAACAGTCTAGTATTAAAATATGATTTGTATCGATCTGATAAATCTAAAGTAACAGATAGTAAATAGAGAATAGTTTGATGGATTCGGAGTGTTCAGGGTTACTTTTATTTCCAGGAAGTTAAAGCTGCAATGCTTGAAAGCCACCACCATGCTGCTCAAACTCATGTACCCAACTAGCCGCCCAGTTAGAGCAATTCTAGTTAAGCCATCCCAGTTAATATTAGGGAGATATGTATATCTATTTCTATATTATATATAAGTTTATTAAAAAAAAATCCTTTCATTCCTTTTGGTCGTATTGGTACAAGATATATCCTTTCTATAAAATCCTTTCATTCCTTTTGGTCGTATTGATACAAGATATATATATATATATATATATATATATATATATATATATATATATATATATATATATATATATATATATATATATATATATATCACATATAGATAGCATTGCAGCTTTAACTACCTGGAAATAAAAAAAAACCCTGAACACTCCGAATCCATAAAACTATTATCTGTTTACTATGTATTACTTTAGAGTTATCAGATCGATACAAATCATATTTTATCACGAGGCTATTAACATACTCAACGAGATATACTCGTTAGCCTATTAGTTATATTAGTCATGATAGCAATCAACATAAATCCAAATAGACTCTCTACATAACTCAAACCATGATACCATTATCGGCCAATAATCAAATATCAAACTGGGTACTGTTCCTGACACGGAGGGGCAAACACGCAACAATGCCAGCTTGTTGTCATCTGTGGTGTAATCTCAGATACTAGAAAAGCAAAACAGCATTTACCCACTTCATAGTGTTAAAGGGCAAACCGCGCGACAATACCGTGAAGATCTCTCAATATTTATTTAATTACAGATCATAGATTTTCAACAATGATCTCTCAATGTGTATTAAATTACAAATCATGCATTTTCAACAATAATAAGTTTATCAATCACTAATAAAATTATCATTCTGGATACTGTTCCTGACACTGAGGGCCAAACACGCAACAATGCCCGCTTTGGGTATGAACGGGGTATCAAGGGAAAACCGTACGAGATACCCACCTAAAGAGCTAAACAACACATAATGAATTATCCAACTACACCCTATGGTGTAATCTCCAGTACTGAGTTGTGCAATGAGTACAAAAGGCAAACACACGATGTACCCGCTCCAGATACTAGAAAAGCAAAACAGCATTTACCCACTTCATGGTATTAAAGGGAAACAACAAAACATTAATCAAGAAACACTGCTTTAAATATTATTTAAAATAAACAGTAACAGATTTAATTCAACTGTACTTGAATATTTGATAATGATCAGAACAGTATTTTTGAGAAATATAAGTACTCTTTAAATACTTAGCGAAACTATTAAAATACTAGAAGACAAGTGTTCAGTGAAAATCTCACTTACATAGTAATCATTCAATCTCAATGAAAACATCAAATAGAAATAATAAAGATAATAGAGCTTCATATACATTTCAAAACTAATATAAATTGATGGAACAACACTACACTTGTTCAGTGTTCACAGTATAAATGAAAATGTTGGCCATCTCTAAAGATACTCCACCATTAACGCGTATCTGGTGGTTCTACCCTTAAGTGTTGTTGAAGCTTTTAGATAGGATAAGAGAACTTATATTGAGTATAAACACAACCCAGTGTCAATAAAGCGAAAAATGAAATATAGTCGGCATCTGATCCGGTGTGATAAAAACCATCTTTACCAAAGAAAAAGGTGATAAAACTATCGTTTTGCCTGAGATGGAAAAACTAAAAGCTAAAATACCATCTAAATAAACGATAGACCTATCTTTTTATTTGAGATGAAACCGATATCTGAAAAGTATATATTAAACAAAAATATTTCTTACAAATAGTATAACTAGATAATCAGAATATCGTCGTTTACAGCTCTCGAAGTGCAACCTGAACTTCACCTAAAATCGCTTGAAAATGAATGAATATATACAATTTTTTTGACAAATACATTGATCCTGTATGATGTACATGTACATTTTGTAATTTTTCTAATTATTTAATATTAGAGACTGAAAAAGTAACTTGTAACTTAATAATTATCAGAAATTAATAACAGAATAATTTTAATACTATTTTTGGCATAAATAAAAATAACAATGGTGAGGATTTGAATCCCCAACTGTAAGTCGGAAAGCCATAAAAAGTTTAAATTGATGCCTTGCACACACTTGTGGTACCCGGACCACTTGGCACATTTCTCCTCGCCCCTTGGAGTATCAGAATATCTTCTATTCTTATTCACATCTACATAAGCGCTTTTAGCAATTACAGAATCATTCAATCATGATTACTTCTAGGGTTAGAATAGAATTTTGTAAGCATAAATCAATATTAATTATAAAACTTTATTGAACATTAAATTAGTATCTTTATACAGTACAGATGAACAATTCAGTTGAAAAGTTGTGCTCAAATTAATGGGACAGCAGCACCAGTGATTGAGAACTATCGATAGGCATTGCTATTGGTAGTTATTGATATAGACTATCAATTATTATTGATAGTAAAAAAAGATTTTAATATCTAGAAATAGGCGTCAAATAATAAAAATACATTATATAAACCTTGTAATAATGTTTCTTTAACCATTAAACAAATAACATTTTGTAATATATTTAGAGTTTACATAAAAAAAAAGTTTATTATTTATTTCCAACCAACCAATCATTTTTATTTAAGCCAACATATCATTTTTTTGTTTCACTCTTGATCGTCTGTCTGAAACTATTTGTCCAGCAGTGCTAAATGTCCTTCCCGATTCTACGGAGGATACTGGATTGCAGAGATATTTCTGGGATAGCTGTTCCAGACTTAAATTCATTTGCGTTCACCTAAAAAAGAAATTTAAATAACTCCTATTTCTATCACCACTATTTCAGTATGGATAAAAAAACATTAACCACAGTAACCATACCTTCCAAAAAAGAAGTGGATCTGTGTTTTGGTTTGTATTTTGAGACTCCATGATTTGCGTCTTCATTATTATTACGTCAGCTGTCGAGGATCTTATCTTTTGCTGTACTTCCTCTTCTTTAAATGAAAAGAGAGAACACCAACTGCAAAAGCTTGTGCTAGTACCTGGAATGGTATTTTCGTCTAATGGAGTACTCGCTGCATTTATTGCTTTTTTTCTGGTCATGTAGTTCATTTCTTGCTCTAGAAAATGCAAAGCAGGTTTGGTATTCTTATGGCTCATAAAACTGTTTCTGTTTAAACCTCGGGTCAAGTAAAGTTCCCATTTGGGTAGACATTCTTTTTTCATAAGGGAATAGGCGGTTTTTCTACAGACTCCATCAATTTAACACAAATTTCTCTGCCTTCATTTGTTTTTAACTTTGGCATCTTGTTTGCCAGTGTCCTATGAATTTCTTTAATAAGAGGGACAACAAGACATGCTGAACTTCACTTAAAACTGTTATTTTTTATGTGGACAGAGGTTGAAGATCTTTAGAAACTTTAAGTAAAGTTCCATTAAGTGGATCACTAGTTACATGGATACTTTTAATCATTTGGAAAGCACTATTCCAGCCAGTTCCTACTTCTTGGACTGTTTTGTAGGAATTTTCAGTATTTTGGTTCTTTTTCAACAATTCAATGGCAACATTACTACCTTTTATGTTTCTTACTATTTCTTTACATCTGGTTATAACTTTCTTAATGGGATTTATGTTAATAATGTCCTGAATACTCAAGTTAATAGAATGGGCAAAACAGGAAAGATGCTTTTTCTTTAAAACTTCATAGGCTTTTTTCATGTTACCATAGTTTCTATGCACCATTCAACAAAAATATCATTTAACACTGTAGACATATTCTCTGTGGTGTTATTTACACCATTTTCCAAAGGTTTTGTAGACAAAACAGCAGAATGTAACTTATAATCATTGGTCACTGTCAAGTATGGTTCAGTTCCCTTAAGTCTAGGAGTCAGAAGTGAAGGCAATATAATTTACATTTTCCATATTATATTTCACATTTTTGCCAGCATCATTAAACATTTGCTTCATGATTTTTCTCTCATATAGTGTATTTGCTTGGGACAATATATCTGGGATCTAGCATATGTACAAACTTTTTAAAACCAGTATCATTAACAACATTAAATGGTTGAAAATCAGTGGCAATCATCAATGTTAATGCTGTGTCAAGTTGTTTTTTTTTTGGGAGTGTTCACCATATTCAATTTCCCTGTTAAAAAAAGAATTTATAGAACTAATTGACGATCGAGCACTTGATGAAGCTGAAGTTGAAGCACTGTCATTGCTCTGAACATACTCTGTTGGGATGAAATCTTTTAAGATGGTTATTAAGGTTTGAGATATTTCCGCTGGTTTTATACTCCTTGCCATCATTAATACACTTGATTTTTGTTTACATTTCAGACTTTAGAATTTTTTTGTTTTTTTTGCTCTTCTCCGGTTCGTAGAAAGTATCTCTCGAGATATTTCTATCAGTATCAGAGGTATCACAAACAGTTATTTTATCTTGTAGGCTCTGCCTCTCATCATAACCAGAATGAAGGTTTGGGTTATCATTAATATTTTCTGCCTTAGAAGATTCCTTTCCGAAAAAACCGGATATTATACTAATAAAAAGCGAGGTTTAACATGTATAACAATAACGAGACCATAAAACAAAGGCTTTTTAAAACTAAAATTATTTTACTGTAATGTGACTTACTTTTGCTTGGTTCAGAGCGAGCAAAATTTTAAAATTTGTACATTGTCATGAACCTTTTTCAGTGCAACTTTCACAGTATCTTCTTTTTGCTCTAAAAACTCACAATAAACTGAATAATCACATCTAAGTCACACTCAACACAAAATTTGTAAAAGCATATCAAGCGAAACGTCAAAAAGCTATAACCTAACTTTACAATTTCTTCTTCCTTTTAACTTGGCTTCTGCTCCATACAGTGGGCAATTAGTCAGTGCATTAGCAGTGGTGAAGATTAGTCCGGCTCAAAACCATAACTTCGTTACTGGGACGAAACTCTGAAACTTATTGCAATGGATTGATGCGATTCTCACTGGAATCAGCCGGCCTGGTTACCGGCGTGACAATGGACCGAAAAAGTTTAACACTGGAATCTTCTTGCAATCAATTACAACTTAAAGCATCTATTATTTTAACTTATGGTTTTTTGTTCGAAATTTCTGGGAAATTTCCGAAAAATCTGGGGGAAAAAAAACGGAAACGATGGGATCAAAATGACCAACACACAATACATCTATAGGAAAAATCAACATACTCTCAAATTTGATAAACCTTGCATATGCCGACTAAACCATAGATATAGAACTACATTCTAATTTTGTTAATGACGAGAAATTTACTCAATATAGACTTTTTTGCATTTGCATGTTGAAGGATGGGAACAGGACATTAATCTGTGATTGATAGATGTTTAGCTGATTTACTTTGGACATTCAAAAACCACGTGTTCAAGGTTTTTATACTAACCGCAATCCCAGAAAGGATCATTGACAACGTTGATCCTATAGAGATCGGATCTGATACATAGGTGGCCTTCCTCATCCTTGATATGGCTGTAATTACTTCCCTTTTGACCTTTTTAAATTAATAAACTAAAACTTTTGAGGAAATTTTGCCTCTATTTTTGAATAAAACGAATTACTGTTTGTGTTAATGGCCTCCCAATACCGGTGATGTCTGCCTTTAAAAGAGAGAGAATGGATGTGATGTCCAGATTAATCTGTAAAGGGATATTCATATTCCTTCCAATAAGAGCCAAACTGTCTGCTATGTCATTGCCTTTAATGGTATAGAGCCCAGGAATACTTGCATGTTATTCTGTTGTTGATGTAAAGTCCGTTTAGGGACTATGGAAATAAAATCAGATTGAGGATCGACTGATCTTTTGAATGACACTTCTTCAGTCCGACAGTATGAAAAATTTGTCACGAGGGTTGTTAATAGTAACTATTTCTGCTGAACAAATTTCTATGTTGTTAGTAGTCTCTATAAGAAATTAATATTTTCATTTTTTGGATGAATTCCAAAGCCAACCCTCTCTTGCATATCTCTAGATATGTTATGTCTAAATTGAAAATCGGTTGCAGATATTTCTTTAATCAAATATTCTAATTTCACGGAATAACAGGGGGCTATGGTAACCTTCGGAATTTGGTCTACGTAACGAATAAACATCTTAAAAGCTTGAAGCGGATATGAGGATTTAAGTCGATAATAGATTCCATTATTTTTCAGATTTGCTTGATACATTTGGACAATAACGTTATTAATGGATGATCAATGAAGGGAAGGACGCCGTTTAAGAATTTGACTGCCAAGACCAGTCTACGACTATTCATGTCCAATTCACATGCTTCAGCTCTAATACAATGGTTTGGTGTAGAATTCATAAACCACAACTATAGTCTAATTCCGCGGCGATGAACCACCTCGATTTTCTCTTCAACACTTTAGTTGCGTTCACATATAGGAAGGAACCGAAATCTAAATGGGATCTGGATACCGCCTTGAAAGTGTTTAGCATAGTAGAGAAGTCTGAACCGCATCATGCTCTGCGCAAAGATTTGAGAACATCAAAATCCTTTCTGGTTTTATTACAACTAAATTCTATGTGATTATTTCACTTAAGGTTTTAGTGTAGGATTACTTCCAAGTACTTGACCTGGTCCCTCCATGAAATAACATTGCCTCCCATCTGTATATATGAGATGAATCTCTTTGCACCCCTTGTAAACCATACCGATATGCTTTTATTGAAAGATATTGTAAAATTGAGATTGTTAAAAAAAAGACAAAGTATTGTCAAGGAGCAAGTTTATATTAGATGCTAAGTCGTCTATGCTGTCCCCCTCCATGAGCAAGACAATATCATTTGCATATAAGAATTGTTAAATCCTTGGTAGCAGTGTAAAAAAATTACCTGATGTATAAATTAAAGAGCAGGGGACTCAGAGGTGATTCCTGTAGAATGCCAACCGAGATGTTAATATATCCCAGAGACCTGCCATACAAATTTCTGGAAAATATGAATCTATTACACAGGATCTGATAAATGAGATTACTCAAATCGACCGGAATATCCGCCTCAATTAGTGGTCAAGTTTACGAAATCATAGGCTGACTTCTTATCGAGAAACATCGCTAATATTGTTTTGTTACTGGCATAAGCAAGCTGGATTTTATTAACCAGATATGAAAGATTGTCATATACACTCTTTCCCTTTCTAAATCGCGTTTGGTTGAATGAAAAAAACTCCTGCTCTCCAAAAATCAATCAATTCTATTATGAATCATGATTTCCAAAATTTTAAGATAACAGGAAGATAAAGGGATAGGTCTATAGGAGTCCATTAGTAGTTTTTTTTAATATACTAAATTGTAGTTCCTCCACGGCTTGGGGATTGAGCGACGACGCAAAATTGAATTATATATGTTGTTTAATTTCCATTCCTGGTTTAATTCCAATTTCCATGCATGGAGCCAAATTGTTCTTGTTTTTTAGAGCAAAGTTGAAAAATAACTGTAGGGAGAGATATCATGTGATCCAGGTTGGATGTAATCACATTTCTGAGAAGTTTATTTTACATTAAGTTAGTATCTTTATAGAGAACAGATGAACAATTAATTCGAAACGTTGTGCTCAAATTCATGGGACAGCAACACCAGTGATGGATGCCTATCGATAGGCATTGCCATTGATAGTTATCGATAGTCAAACCTTCGACTATTGATTATCATCGATAGTAAAAAAAAGGTTTTAATATCTAGAAATAGGTGTCAAATAATAAAAATACATTATATAAACCTTATAATAATGTTTCCTTAACCTTGCACCCACAATTTTAAAATAAAATACATAACAAATAACATTTTGTAATATATTTAGAGTTTACAATAAAAAAAGTATACTTATTTTAAAAACTCTTAATGGCAGCGTTTATTATTTCCAATCAACCAATCATTTTTATTTAAGCCAACATATCATTTTTTTGTTTCACTCTTGATCGTCTGTCTGAAACTATTTGTCCAGCAGTGCTAAATGTCCTTCCCGATTGTACGGAGGATACTGGATTGCAGAGATATTTCTGGTATAGATCTCAGATAGGATCTGGAGCTGTTGCATAGACTTAAATTCATTTGTGTTCACCTATAAAAAAAACAAATTTAAATAACTCCTATTCCTATCACCATGGATTTAAAAAAAACATTAATAGCAGTAACCTTACCTTCCAAAAAAGAAGTGGATCTGTGTCGGGTTGTATTTTTACGCTCCATGAATTGGCTCTTTATGATTATTCTGTCAGCTGTTGAGGATCTTATCTTTTGCTGTACTTCCTCTTCTATAAATGAAAAAAAGAGAACCCAAACTTCAAAAGCTTGTGATAGTACCTGGAATGCCATTTTTGTCTAACGGAGTACTCGCTGCATTTCCTGCTGATTTCTGGTCATGTAGTTCATTTCTTAATACGAGGGACAAGACATCCTAAACTTCACTAAAAACTGTTATTTTTTTTATGGACAGAGGTTGAGGACCTTTATAAACTTTAAGCAAGGTGCTATTAATGCAAAACAGATTTGGTATTATCATGTATCATAAAACTGTTTCTGTTTAAACACCGGGGGCAAGTAAAGTTCCCATCAGGATGCCCCCAAATTTCTCTGCCCTCGTCTGTTTTTAACTTTGGCATCTTGTTTGCCAGCATCCTATGAATTCCATTAATAAGAGGGACAACAAAACATCCTGAACTTCACTTAAAGCTGTTATTTTTCTATGGACAGAGGTTGAGGAGCTTTATAAACTTTAAGCAAGGTTCTGTTAAGTGGATCACTAGTTTCAAGGATTCTCTTAATCGTTTGGAAAGTACTACTGCAACGAGTTGTGACTTTCTGGACTATTTTGTAAGGTTTTTTGGTATTTTGTATCTTTTTGAACAATTCAATGGCGATATTACTACTTTTTGTTTCTTATTTCTTTACATCTGGTTACAATTTTCTGGATGGGATTTATGTTAATACTGTCCTGAATAGTCAAGTTAATAGAATGGACAATACAAGGAAGATGTTTTTGCTTTAAAACTTTATAGACTTTTTTCATGTTAGCAGCATTGTCTGTAACAATACATGATTTTTTAGTTTCTATGCCCCATTCAACAAAAATGTCATTTAACACTGTAGAAATATTCTCTGCAGTGTTGTTAATACCATTTTCCAATGGTTTTGTAGACAAAACAGCAGAATGTAACTTATAATCATTGGCCACTGTCAAGTATGATTCAGTTGCCCTGAAGTCCAGGAGTCCGAAGTGATGGCAATATAATTTACATTTCCCAAAATATATTTAAGATTTTTGCAAGCATCATTATAGATTTGCTTCATAATTTTTTCAAGGATAGTGTATTTGCTTGGCAGAACATATCTGGGATCCAGCATATGTACCAACTTTTTAAAACCAGTACCTTTAACAACACTAAAAGGTTGAAAATCATTGGTAATCATCAATGTCAATGCTCTTTTTGTTTTTGTCATGTTGTTTTTTCTTTGGGAGTGTTCCCCATATTTAATTTCTCTTTTAAAAAAAGGACTTGTGGACCTAATTCGGGAGGACTTTTTTTAATTTAATTCCAGACTTTGGAGATTTTTTGTTTTTTTGCTCTTCTGTTCGTGAAAAGTATCTCTCGAGGTATTTCTATCAGTATCAGGGGTATCACAAACTGTTATTTTATCTTGTAGGCTGGCTCTCGTCAGAACCAGAAGGAAGGTCTGGGTTATTGTTAATATTTCTTGCCACAAAAGATACTCTTCCAAAAAAACGGATATTATAATAATAATAAGCGAGGTTTAACATGTATAACAATAACGAGACCATAAAACATAGACTTTTTAAACCTAAAATTATTTTGTTATAGTATGACTTACTTTTTCTTGGTTCAGAGCGGGCAAAATTTAAAAATTTGTCCATTGCTATGTAGTTTTTCAGTATAATTTTCACAGTATCCTCTTTTTGCTCAAAAAACTCACAATAAACTTGAATAATCACCATTTTTAACATAAAATAGTTTTTTTATAGCATAGACAAACGAAACGTCAAAAAAACATAACCCAACTTTTCAATTTTAAACAGTAATAGCAATGAAAATCGACTACCAAAGAATATCGATAGTACTAAAACCTATCGATATATTTCGACAGTTGAAACTATCGATAGTTCTCCACCACTAGGCAGCACCAATGCCGCAAATTTGTTTATTTTTGAAACAGATACTTTTAGAAATTAATCTCATTAAAAATATATTGAATGTTAATTAATAGAACGCAAAAAGGATTTTAACCACTTTTCAATATAATTAAAAATCTATGACGTTTATATTTTATACATCACTGCGATATATTACTATAAAAACATATTAACTAATATTCAAGTTGTAGAAAGCCCCCGAACACCTAACCTTACTTCACCATTAAAAAGTTGATTATTTTGTTCTTAATTTGGATATTTCTAGAAATATAAACGAGTTCTGTTAAGTTACAAAATGAGCAAAAATTTGCAAACTGCCATCAACTAACCCGAGTTCACCTTTACAGTAGTAGGAATGGCCTCAAAGTGTAGAACAATTTGTTTTCCGTTCATTAAAATATTTAAACCTGAAGACGTGTGTGTTCTCTATAGCGCCTCTACTGTTTAAGACACCGGTTCGGATTTGGTCAAAGAAGTAAGTGATACACCAGACGCTTCTATTCATCAGTTTGCTAGATTTGAAATATTATTAAGTAAATCATGCCAAGAAATATGTTAAGATACTGATTTGAAGCAATATTGAAAGACTGATTTTGTCAGCAAGGGACTTTATGAATGTTCACAAAAAAATTGCCACACTCAGGAAGAATGATTGTAGAATGTATGGGTAAATATTTTGTTCAGTCTTGCAGTCGAATAACACCTGAGTTAACTTATCGGATACACGAAGTCTCTTTAAAAATAATTTTATTAAAAAAAATGTTACAATAGACGTTACATTTAAAGATCTAACTAACTGAACTAACTAAAATTGTGAAACTGTAAACTGTACTGTCCTGTGGAAAGAATGCACTTAGGTTTATATTCCTCGTGAATTGTCTATTCAGCGTTCTTGGGAGGTCGGCTGACTTGGTCGTTGACCACTGTATAACTCCTCCCTTCGCAGACTCAACTATACCGATTGAGGGGGTAGTTGAACTTGATTTTCTTCAGGGGCTTCTTGGATCTTCTTCTTCAGGGGTAGGTGACGGTGACACTTTTTGAATAACAGGTAGGCGGATCCGAGAACCATTAGGGCGTAGAGGGCTAAAGTCCAAAGACTTGGAGATTGTCTAATTTGCTCAAAGACTAAGTGAGGACGGTAGGCTTCCATTTGATTTTTTAGCATGTGGAGCAGATTTTCAGCTTTTATTTCCAGATCGGTAAATCGAATGACTTGATCACAGGACTCGATTTCTTGTTGTTGATTGATGATAAAGATGTTTTTTGTTTCGACTTGACAGCCGATTGGTATTTCTAATAAATAGGACCCTCTGTATCTAACATTTTCTTCCTGCTTGTGGCATTTTAGTGACAGCTGTGTTTCTATTGGTAATACAGCTATCCATTGATTTGTATTGCCTAATTGGTTAGCAATTGGATGTGTCAGTTTAATTTCTGTCTGTTGGCACATCGAAAGATCGTTTTTGACTTCCAGTAGTTGGACTGAACAGGGGCTGCTGTTGTCGATCTGTTTCAGAGCTGTATCGCAGGTAAAATTGCCCGGGGTAGCTTCTTTACAGACTTCATGCTCAGATGCATAGTGCAATTTATTTTTAATTAAAAACTTATTTTCCGGTATAACAGCCTTGAAGAGACTCTGATAATATATCGGTATCGAATATAAATGATAGTAATCGAAATTATTTGGATTGGTTACTGGAAAGTGAAGTAAATATGTTATTTTATTATGTACAATATAGCATTGCAATTCGATTATTTTTCCAAAATATAGAATATTTTCTAAATTAACTGTTAGAGGCATGTTGTTTATGCCAACTGTTGCTTGGACTATTTTTAATTCCTTGAAGAGATCGTCAGTCTTTATTATACTGGGATGGATAATTTTTAATTTCGAGAAAGTTATCGAATTCTCGACATCTTGTAAAATTGAATCGATCACTTCGTATATGTTGATTAATTATTGGTTTAAAGTGTCTTTGATGTAATCGTAATTGAGTCTGTGTGTAGTTGACTCTATTATTAAGGATATCTGATTGAGTTTTGATTGTAGAAATTTTTCATTGTGATTTATACTTTGAACTGTCGAGTTATTAATTACACTTAAGGACAAAGAACTTTGCTTTTGAATATTTCTCTCCAACGATTGTTGGTTTTCTTGCAAGTGTCTTATTAACTTTTCGTAACGTTCTCCATCTGATGCGTCCAAATTACCAGAAATTGCTTTAAGTAGTGAGCCGACAACGTTTACTAGTCCTCTTTTTATGCGTGCCGGGTGTGGAATAATCTCCTTAATTTTATCGTCCACTCTTTCTTGCAGAATTTTTAAGACTTTTAAATAATTGCTCGATTCTAGATTGTATTCTTTATGTTTTCCTACAAGTTCGATAACCCCTTTTGAATTTATGTGCATTTTATTGATTTTATGGATTATTGGATTTAAATCGTAAAAACGGATTAAGGTATAAGTATATTCTCGAATTTTAGCACTGCCCAATTTTATTGCTATTATCCCAATGTTATCATTTAGTTCCCTGGCATTCATTTTCTTTTCTATCTCGTACGTGTTGGTGAAACTGATGAATGTTCTGAAATACAATACGCAAGTTGTGACTGACGAGTACTAACCTAGGTTAATGTGTTATTTGTTAAAACTATATCTATTCCTAAGTGGGCGTTTTACATTACCCATGTGCACCTTTCCTTGTATTTGAGTAGTGATAGTTTTCTTTTCGGAGTTAACTGTGTTTATCTTAGTGGGTTTTGAAAATTTATGCGCTAATTTCTGACGGATATGCTTTTTGACATATATCGTTTGGTCAGGCTTTAATATGTCTGGGTCCGCACGATTTTCGTTAATCTTATCTATTACTTTTTCCTTGGTAGTCAGAAGTTCTTCGTTAATTTGTGAATATAATAATGTAGTTTTATCACGATGATCTGTGACGTAGTTACAAATTAATAACTGATCGATATCCAAATTGAAGGGATCGTTCGAACTTACGTGACTATTTATTATGTCTACTGGTTTGAATTTTGTAACCGAATGTATTGAATTGTTATAGGCTAAAATCGCATATTTCATTTTTTGTTCAATAGATGTTTTATTGAAATTTTGGTTATTTAGCAGACGAATGTGTTCAGTTAAAGTAGAATGAAGTCTTTCTATTACACCATTCGATTGTGGATGGTTAGGCGAACAAAAGTAAATATCTATCTTATGGAGCTGTAAAAGTTCAGTTACTGTTTCGTTTTTAAATTCGGTTCCGTTGTCTATTATAATTTTATTTGGTATACCGTGGTGGGAAAAGAAGGTTATTAATTTATCGACAATTTCAGTAGCTGCCAAAGATTTTCGAGAATATGCTTGAGAATATTGTGAAAAGCTATCTATAATTGTCAAAAATTTTGTATTTTCAAGTGTGTAACTGTCAAGGTGGATTATTTCAAAAGGTTTAAATTTATTCAAAAGGTTGTCAAAAGGATTATTTCAAAAGGATGTCTCTCGATTTACTGATTTGGCAAATTTCGCACTCATTTATAAATGTTTGGATGGAACTTTTGATGTTTGGCCAATAATATTTATTTTTTATTCTGGATTCGGTTTCATCGATCCCTCTGTGATTGGTTTTACTTTCATGATAGTTTCGGATTATTTCTGGAATATCGTTTTCGATGGTGACGTCTATTAGCTTGGTTAAACATCTTTTAAATTGAATAGATGGCCACTTGAAGGTCTTTCTAATTATTTCGCAAAATGGTTCGTACATATCTGTCGATTCAAAATACAAAAAATAAGTCTTGTTTGGCACGATATTTTCTTTTACGAAATTTAAAACATCAATTTCGAAATTAGCATCTGATAGTTGCACTAAAAATCTACGTTTCTTCTCGAATAATATAATTTTCTTTGTTTTTGCCGGACTATGAAACACCTTTGAGAGTATTATTTGATTAGCTCCGTAGTTAACAGCTGTTTCGAGGAACGGGATTCCTACGATGGGGTCTTGTTCGTTATTCGAATGTACTGTAGCATCATCATCTGCTTCAGCATCGTCAATCACGTCGGGTTGGTCTGTATCCGGTTGCACTACCATAGATATGTCATCTAGGTTATCCTCACAATTTCGGCTGTTTCTTTCACGTTCCATCTCTTCCTCTAATTCCTTATTAAAATTGTCCATATAATTTCTTAGCACAGATATTTCATTTGCATCCTTAGTATGTAATTCTATTCGTGATAATGCGTCGGCATTGGTGTTCAACTTTCCCTTTTTGTAGATGATTGAATAGTCGAATTCCTCCAACGTAAAAGCTTGCTGCTTGGATCTTTTAATGAGAAGAGCCATTGTAAGGGTTTGTGGTCAGTTATTATATTAAACTTCCGGCCAAAAAGGTAGGGTCGAAAGTATTTCGTAGCCCATACAAGACAAAGGCATTCTTTCTCGATGGTGGAATAATTTAACTCCGAATCGTTTAACGTGCGGGATGCGTATGCGATTGGTAGGTCTTGACCAATCGGACCTTGTGACAAAACTGCACCAATTGCCACATTACTGGCATCCGTTGTCAGATTAAAGGGCTTTGAGAAATCCGGATACTGTAAAATGGGTTCATTGGTTAGTAGATGTTTGCAGTATTCGAATCATTCTACAAATTCTTTGTTATGTTCAACTTTTGCACCCTTTTTTAAGCATTTAGTGAGGGGTTTGGTAATTTTTGCAAAATTATTTATGAATCATCGATAGTAACCCAGCAGTCCCAAGAATCCTTTAATTTGTTTAGTTGTTTTGGGTATCGGATAGTTTATTACTGCTTTGATTTTGTTGGGCTTCGGCTTAACTACGTTTGGTGTTACTATATGTCCTAAGTATGCGACTTCATTCCGTAAAAATTCGCCCTTATCTAACTGTATCTTGAAATTGGATTCTCGTAGTCGGATAAAAACAGATTTTAATCGTTCCAAGTGCTCTTGTAGGGATGTCGAAAACACAATTATATCATCTAGGTACACCAGGCATTTTTCGTTCTGGATACCGCGTAATATATTATCCATAACTCGCTGGAAAGTTGCCGGGGCATTCTTCAGCCCAAAAGGCATACGCAGGAACTCGTAGTGCCCGTTTTCGGTATTAAATGCCGTTTTCGGGATGTCTTCCTTATTCATCTCCATTTGATGGAATCCGCTGGCCAGGTCGAGGGTGGTAAAATACTGGCACTTCCCTAATTTATCTAAAAGGTCATTAATATTCGGTAGCGGATACTTGTCATCAACAGTTTTTTCGTTCAATTTTCGGAAGTCAATGACTACGCGCCATTTCTGCTTTTCAGACGCATCGGATTTCTTCGGTACCACCCATATTGGTGAAGACCAGGGTGAATTGCTTGGTCTTATGATTTTTTGTTCTAACATCTTGTTAATTTGGTTATTGACTTCTTGTTTATGGATGACCGGATACCTGTAGGTTTTAGTGTACACTGGGATTTCGTCGCTTGTTCTGATATTATGTTTAATTTTATTCTTGAACGTTAGTGGCGCATTTTCGTAGTAATATACGTCCGAGAATTCCTGGCAAAGAGCAATAATTTTCGAACTCGATATTTAAATGGTCTGTTCGAATTACTGATGGATCAAATTCGGCTGGTATTGAACCTTCAAAAATTGTTTAATTCGATATTTTTAAATTCTGTTTTATTACATTTTTCGGCTTGAATCGGTTCAGAAATATCTAAGGTAATCGGGCTAGTTGTTTTATTTAGCACTGTCTTTAGGGCATAGCCGTTCTTAGAAACTGTTAGACACGATGGAATCTCGCAATTTTGCAGTTTTTGATACGGGATGATAATCTCACCGTTACGGATGTTTGTCTTTATCTTAATGACTTGTTCTACACGGCGATAGTGGCGATACTGTAATAGAATGTACCTCAGGCTTGGTTCTATGAAAATGTAATTTAATCTTCGCGTGTGGTGTGATTAAATAACCAGAATCAAAGTTTAAATTAGCTTGCAACAATTTCAGATTATCTAAGCCTATAAGACCATCAAAAACATTATTAAATTTAAATAGATAGAATTTTAATTTTTGACTTTGCGGTAAATTAAAAATTTTTGAAGATGGTAAAAATGCACTAAATTTGTGGGCTGACTGTTGGAATACTGTTGTTACAATAAAAGGATCTTCGACAATGTAATTTTGGAAAAGTTTAAATGCTAAATTAGGATCAATAAAAGACCTTGTCGATCCAGAATCGATTAGAAATTTTAAGTTATGTTCTGGGAATATCACATAAGATGGAACTGGAACTCGTTTCGTTCAAGAGAATAATAGGTGTTAGGTTTCGTTGTTGATTATGGAGGTAGTTTGAAAATTTTCATTTTCTTGGTTTTGAGATTCAATTTCATAGTACTCGGAGCAATTGTTTCCTTGATCTCCCTCGTAAAGATATTGTGGTTCAGAGTAATTTTCGAACTGATAATCCTGATCAGATTCTTCGTGTGTGTAATCATGTTTTGATAAATTTGTAGGGTCAGTCTCCGCGTTATACAATTCTTCGAAGACAAATTTTGGAGGTTCATGTGGCCTATTGAAATTATTTGGCCTCACGTTACTTGTTTGTCTCGAGAATATGCTCATAGGGGTTGGTTTTGGAAGGAATTGTTGTTGCTGAGGATTTGGTTTGAAAACGTTTACGCTGTTTGGTTTCCTGAAAATTTGCGAATTGGTTGGAAATCTCTGGGGCGGATTATTAAAGTTAGGTCTAATATTTATTGGTTGTGACGGGAAGTTTGGTTTTGACCTAAATAAATTATTTGGAGTATGGCTGTTAAAATTGGCAAATGAGTTTGCAGGTCTATGTTGTGGAATGTTTGAAAAATTATGATTAAACACCTGTGGTCTGAATTTTGGTTGAACATTCGTTTCGGGTTTCGAAAATGGTTTTGAAAAGTTTTGGAAATATTTGGTATTATGTTCCTGCATTACATACTGCAATGCAGTGGGTAAATCTTTCGGAGACATACAACGGATTGTATTCCCCAACGGTTCTCTCAGTCCTGATAAATATGTTTTTAGGGCTAAATCATTATATAGTTTGCATTTGAGATGTTTTGCACCATCATCTATTTCGTGAATGTCTACATAAGAACAGAGTAAATTTAGAAGATGGAGAATTTTATCATAAAATTGACTTGGGTTTTCGTTAGGCATTTGCCGAAGCATCACTAGATCACGATTTAGGCAGGCTTCATCGCGTTGATCAGCGAAATGTCTATGCAGAGTTTTTTGAGATCGTTCCAGGTAGAGACTTTATGAATATTTATTACAATTTTAGCGTTCCCGGTTAGTTTACCAATCAAACAATTTAGGAGATAAACATTACGAAAGTTGTTTGGTTCGTTGTTTATATAGAAGTGATCGATTAAACTCCGACAAGTTGCCAAATATCTATTCAAATTATTTGGCGTTCCGTCAAATGTAGGTACGCAATTAAGATATTCAGGTTTAAAATCGTTATTGCGATTAGCATTAGAATTGGTAGATTGTGAAGTTTGCATTTTATTTCAGATGTTACTTAAATTATGAGTTAGATCGTTTAAATTAGAGTCTCTTAAAGGGTTTACCATTAAATTTTCAAATATATCTGATAATTCTTCAATCATTTAACTGCACTTACATTAGAGTGAAGATGAACTTGTGCATCCTTTTCTATAAGGTAGATTCTGACAGATCTGCTATTTTCGTCCTTGCCGACATCAATCTTCCTTGCGAGGTTGAGTTATGCTGTTCCAACGCTCCGTTAATTCTGTCCTTAGGGCACGCCACCGGTTCTCAATTGAATGGGATACTTGATTTTTGAATGGCCTCTCCAGCGACGGTTGTACCGAAAGTTCGAATCAACTTCGAATTCCCAATAAATCGTTAAACGAACTCGACGACACGATGCGTTCGATTTGGGAATCCTACAGACTGCGCCAGTTAACTTATCGGATACACGAAGTCTCTTTTTAAAAATAATTTTATTACAAAAATGTTACAATAGACGTTACATTTAAAGATCTAACTAACTGAACTAACTAAAATTGTGAAACTGTAAACTGTACTGTCCTGTGGAAAGAATGCACTTAGGTTTATATTCCTCGTGAATTGTCTATTCAGCGTTCTTGGGAAGTCGGCTGACTTGGTCGTTGACCACTGTATAACTCCTGTTAAAATATTTGGCTGTACAAGTAAGGACTTTTTCATTTATTTCAATGATTGAAGACATCAAAAAGTTCAGAACCATGGAGAAGAAAAGTTTCTGTGGGATAAGAAGGAAAATGTCCATTTGGAAGGTAAGTTAACTACACAGAAGCACAGTCACTGCTACCAGTTTTGCTCCGTACAAGTACAGATTAAGAACTTTTCAGTAAGTTTTGCTTGGCTTTGAATTAGTTCATTGGCTTAATTGCCTACATAAAGTGAAAATCACGTAGAATACAATTAGTGAACATCTGTGTGGTGCAGCATAGATAAAAAAATATATTGCAGGGAATATTATTTTATTGAAAGTGATGGAAGCAGTTTTGAGGTTCTAATACAAGAAAAGAACCAAACTGGTTTCAGCAAATACTTTATGAATACAGCAACTGGCTCAAAAGATTCCTAAATTTGACTGTATGAGAGAGCACTGAGTTTCCTGTTCCCAGACTGATAAAATTAACAAATATCACAATCGACATTTGAATGTGAAGGCAAGTACTGTGAACTTTTAGATGCAATAAATTTATACATAGAAATGTCTTAGTTATACTTATGTACACATTTTATAAGAGCTAGTTAAACTGCTTTATATAATGCGTTTTAAAAATAGTTACCCACTACAAGGTTTCTAAATGAATTAGTTCTCAATTTTGCAAATTCTATAAAATGTTTTTTTTTCAAGTATCGAATTTAGGTAATAAAACGATGGCCAGTATCTATCAGAATTTTATCGAATTTTACAGTTATAACAATAATAATAATAATAATTTTAGATTTTAACGCCCTCAATGTATTTATTTAATTTGCTTTTCAAAATATTTTGTATCTAACACTTATACAGTAAGGTATTTAATTTTTTTAAACATATCATTTGGTTTCGTGGTTCTGTATTTGAATTATATATTGGTTCTGTATAAATTATAGCTAGATTTGAATTTTATGACATTTTACCGCATATATAAAGAAAGTCAACAGCAATATTTAAGTTAATTTCATTTAACTCAATATTTCGATATTTCTATACAATAGATCTGATACGGCTATTTCTTTACTAATATTCCTTAGTAAAGAATTGAATTAAGATTTAATAATATGGATATGGATTTAATAAATACGATTCCAAGTTAATTAAGATCAGATATAAATATTAATAAACCATTGATAAGTTATGTTGTATATATAAAAGTTGTGTATGTATAAATAAAAGTTATATAGTATTTGCCGTGAACATTTTGTTCTTTATATTCCTGTTTATCCACACAGTAATAATGGTAGTAATAATTCTAAGAAATATTTCTGGTAGTGTCCGAAGTAGAGTGTAATAGTCTCTTGCTGGCCAAATTGCTACAGAGGACGTTTACTCTAACAGGTTGTCCAATAAGAGCGTGAGAACTTTTAAATGAGGCACATTGATAACTAAAAGTTATAATCTGGTAATTTTTATTTTATCTTGAAGAACAAGTAATGGCATGTGCTGTATTTTTTGAAAATAATGTCGTTCAAAAGCCGTGACGGTTCGTGGGTTTTTAAAGTGGCAGGGCGTTGAAGAATATGGTGCTTCCTAAGAATTTTTTGCTTTCCCCTTCCACCTTTTTACTTTTCGTGCTACTGAAACCCTATACAGTAGGTGAACTAGGAAAATGAATTAAAGGAAAGAAACTGAACGGAAATAAATTATGGTGTTTTACCCTGCAAAATTATTTACTGTGATAAATGCGGGACGCCCTCTCTCATGAGCCACCATTGTTCAAATGCCCTTCTCAATTTCTTCTCATGGGAGGCATTCTGGAGATCCACTTTTCGATTGCTTTTTTACAAATATCTGTGTTATATTTTTAATGGTGACTCGAATGTTTTGTTCAATGTCAAGAATTGTCAGAGTTTTATTTCTATAAATCAGAGATTTATTGGATTTTCCAATTTTCCAAAGCTCATATACCAGAAAGTAGACATTTTATCGAAGTTTTGCTGCCAGATTCATAAAGTGCACATTTTGGACTATAAAATAAGCGATTTTTATTTTTCGATATTTTTGCAATTTTTCTGAAATTTGCAGGAAATCACAAGTCATCCGATTTTGATGAAACTTGTCTGATTGAGAATTGCAAGTAAAATCGACGTACGAAGTGTGCATCGCTATCTCTAATAGTTTTTGAAATATTCGCCAAAAAACTTTCTCTAGGCGTTGTATCGAAGTTTTGCTACCAGATTCGTAAAGTGTAAGTTTTAGACTACAAATTATTCTAAAATGAGCGATTTTTATTTTTCAGCATTGTTTCAGATTGCACGTCAACCAATAAAATAAAATTAAGAGTCCATTCGAAAAAATATCGTCCAGATGTGTGGTAAAACTTGAGTTCACCTTCAGTTTTTCCCTTGAAAAGGGAAAAATGATTTAAAAACGATTCCATATTTCGGTTGAATAAACCACAACGTGGACCATGTTTCTTCCACAGCAACCATCAAAAGAATTCGTTGGTCACTTTGAAGGAAATAGCGAAAGTCTAGTATAAAAACTAGAGGACTGGAAAAAAACGTTGAAACCAGTGTATTGCAATTAAAGGAATATACAAAATTGATTTGGATGAATAAGTAAATACATTGTTTTATTTAGTCACCTTAGCTTTTGATCTTAGTAGGGTTCTCGATATTGGACTCTCACTATATAGGAATAAAAAAGAAAAAATCGTCACATTAAATAAATAATCATTTTTATTTAATCAAACAATTGCAATTGGGGAACTAACTCACTAATCTCACACACAAATGAATGCATATCATAGAGTACAATTAAAACTAAACAGTTATTTGCCTTTTGAGCGATAAATATAACTAAAATAGGGTAAAATATAACTGGTTTTTCACTATTTCAAAAGAATTATATATATATATATATATATATATATATATATATATATATATATATATATATATATATATATATATATATATATATATATATATATATATATATACTGCCACACCGTATAGTGCCACTGCGTGACCCATGGTGATATTTTCGATGTTCATTTCGATGGATCATCATGGATGATTATTATACGTAACTTCTCGTATGACGTAAATTCTCCATGTTCGCATCGAGGGTCTTCTTGGTGGTCTTGTGGTGAACCAACAATCTAAAACAGAATACGCATTACCGCGATTGAAAACCATCAAACTAAGTCTTACTTTTGAAACTGACCGATATCATGGTACGAATTAATGTGATACGAGTAAGACACCTCCCCCATCCTGTAGAAAGGAGTTATCTTCCCGTTATGCATGATTCCTTGTAAAAAAGCCTCCATGGACTTGGGAATCGAATTGTGAATAACCAAGCGGACGTCGGACTTGTCTGGGCCCACACAGAGCGCCATCGTTATGACTACTACGTAGAAATGGTACTTCATCCTTTCGCGCTGAATGGCCTGATGAACTGGACTACACATTTTCTGGCAAAATTGCTTTTGATTAAATCCGCAATCTCTTCGATGGGTTTTCCTTTCTTCTGTACAATGTGGTACTTGGAAGTCAGGCAAAATATTTTGAACCATGGAATAGGTTACCTCAGGTAACTTAATCCCTTGTAATTAGGTTAAAATCGTGGCCCCACTGCGACAGACAGTGAGCTTAGACTATAGTTCTTAGTCTATAGTCTATTAGTTCTTAATCGAACTAATTTGACTCTCTGATTGAGTGAGATATAGCAGATTCTTTCAAGATAAGTTGTATTAATATTTGGTGCAATTTATTTTTGCATAGATGAAAAAACAAATGAGCTGATGAAATATCCAATGTATTCAATTTGTCCACCTAAAAGGAATTTTTTAAGTGCTATCTAGTGACAATAATTTAACTTAATATAACATAACCTATATTCTAGTTAAATATATGGATATTTAGTGTCCTTCGCATATGAAAAAATAGTGGTTAATAACAGGAGAACCACGTCCGAAATCAGATTTTCACCCTAAAAAACTTGTCAGTTTGGTGGAACTTTACAGGTATTATTCACTATAAAGTTCTGATTCCTAATGAAATCACATGTGCTGAGTATTATTGTGCTCAGCTTGATGGACCAAACACTGCTATGAATCGAAATCGGTCAAGAATGATTAATCGAAAAGGTGTTATTGCGCAATATAAATCATCCAGAAAAAAAGTCAAAGAAGCAGCTCCTGATGATGAAGTATTAGACTACAATCTTTTCAGACCTATGGAACAACTGTATTATGGAAAAATTTCTTACGGTACCTATCAACAGAACATTTTGGTTCAAAATTACCCTCATTTTACAAAAAGGAAAAAAAAAGTTAGTCAAAAGTAATGATGGAGATTATAATGTTAAAACGGTGTTCTTTCAGAATTAAAAAATGACATTACTTATGGGTACTTTACATTAAATATGAATATTAACAAACATACCATATTAGTGCTCTAAGTGCTAGCGCACCTCCTGTATTCAAAAGGACGAAATAGTTATGGCATATCATTGATGACATTCACTATGTCTCTTTGCTGCGACCTAAAAGTTAAAATTTCTGCGTATAGTGATTCGAGTGATGTCCTGAACGCACCGCAAAGACTTGAATCCAAATGGACATGTCACTCAATAACTTCTCTGTAACTTCGGCTAAATCAATAGTTCTGTTCTTGAACCCTCGACAATTTACTGTTCAAATCAATCTTCGGTCCAATTGATGGACGACATGTCACTGAGTAACTTTTCTGTACCTTCGGTTGCATCATCAGGTCTATTTTTGTAGCTTCTGGCAATTTCACCTTCAAACTAATATTCGGTCCTAATTAATGGACGTCATGTTAGACATGTTGAGTAACTCCTCTCTATCTTCCGTTAAATCATCAGGTCTATTTTTGTAGCCTCATGCAATTTAATTTTCAGACCAATCTTCGGTTAAATAAATGGGCATGTCACTAAGTAACTTCTCCATACCTTCGGATGTTTTATAGCTACTGGCAATTTTATCTTCAAACCAATCTTCGGTTTAATAAATGGAGGCCATGTCACTGGGTAACATCTCTGTATCTTCGGCTGAACCATCAGATCTGTACATGAAACCTCTGGCAATTTCATCTTCTAAACAATCCTCGGTCCTATTAAAGGCCATTACATGTCATTGGGTAACTTCTCTATACCTTCGGTTGCATCATCAGGTCTGTTTTTGTAGCTTCTGGCAATTTAAAATTTAAACCAATCTTCGGTCCAATTAATGGACCTCATGTCACCGAGTAACTTCTCTGTATCTTCGGCTGAACCATTAGATCTGTTCTTGAAACCTCTGGCAATCCCACTTTCTAAACAATCATCGGTTCAATTAATGGACATGTCACTGAATAACTTCTTTGTACCTTCGGTTGCATCATCATGTCTATTTTTATAGCTTCTGGCAATTTCAACTTCAAACCAATCGTCGGTTTAATATATGGAGGACATGTCATTGAGTAACTTCTCTGCATTTTCGGCTGAACCATCACATCTGTTCTTGAAACCTCTGGCAATTTCATCTTCTAAACAATCTTCGGTCCAATTAATGGATGACATGTCATTGAGTAACATCTGTGTACCTTGGGTTGCATAATCAGGTCTATTTTTGTAGCTTCTGGCAATTTCATCTTCAAATCAATCTTCGGTCCAATTAATGGACGTCATGTCACTGAGTATCTTCTCTGTATCTTCGGCTGAATCATCCGTTCTCTTTTTGAAACCTCTGGCAATTTCCTCTTCTAACCAATTTTCGGTTCAATTAATGAACGACATGTCAGTGAGTCACTTCTCTGTATCTTCGACTGAATCATCAATTCTGTTCTTGAAACGTCTGACACTTTTATTTTCAAATCAATCTTCGGTCCAATTAATGGACGTCATGTCACTGAGTAACTTCTCTGTATCTTCGGCTGAATTATCAGTACCGTTTTTGAAACCTCTGGCAATTTCATCTTCTAACCAATTTTCGGTCCAATTAATGGATGACATGTCACTAAGTCACTTCTCTGTACCTTCAGCTGAATCATCAATTCTGTTCCTGAAACGTCTGACACTTTTATCTTCAAATCAATCTTCGGTCCAATTAATGGACGTCATGTCACTGAGTAACTTCTCTGTATCTTCGGCTGAATTATCAGTACTGTTTTTGAAACCTCTGGCAATTTCATCTTCTAACCAATTTTCGGTCCAATTAATGGATGATATGTCACTAAGTCACTTCTCTGTACCTTCAGCTGAATCATCAATTCTGTTCTTGAAACCTCTGACACTTTTATCTTCAAATCAATCTTCGGTCCAATTAATGGACGTCATGTCACTGAGTAACTTCTCTGTATCTTCGGCTGAATTATCAGTATTGTTTTTGAAACCTCTGGCAATTTCATCTTCTAACCAATTTTCGGTCCAATTAATGGATGACATGTCACTAAGTCACTTCTCTGTACCTTCAGCTGAATCATCAGTTCTTCTCTTGCAACCTCTGGCATTTTTTTCTTCTAACTAATCTTCGGTCCTATTAATAAACCAAATATCATTTAGTCACTTCTCTGTAACTTCGGTTGAATCATTAATTCTGTAGTTGAAACCTCCGACAATGTCCTCTTTTAACGAATCTTTGGTCCAACTAATGAACAAGATGTCACTGAGTCACTTCTCTGTAACTTCGGCTGAATCATTATTTCTGTTCTTGAAACCTCAGGCATTTTCATCTTCTAACCAATCTTCGGTCCAATTCACGGATGACATGTCACTGAGTCACTTCGGTGTATTTTCGGCTAAATCATCAGTTGTTTTTGAAACCTCTGGCATTTTCATCCTCTAACTAATCTTCGGCTCAACTAATGCATGACATGTCACTGAGTCATTTCTCGGTATCTTCGGCTGAATCATTAATTCTGTTCTTGAAATCTCTGGATCTCTGGCAATTTCCTCTTCTAACCAATCTTCGGTCCAATAAATGAACGACATGTCACTGAGTCACTCCTCTGAATCTTCGACTAAATCGTGAATTCTGTTCTTGAAACCTCTGGCAAATTCATGTTCTAACCAATCTTCGGTCCTAATGGATGAGGCGTCACTAAATCACTTCTCTGTATCTTCGACTGAATCATCAGTTCAGTTCTTGAAACCTCTGGCATTTTTATCTTCTAACCAATCTTTCGTTCAACTAATGGATGACATGTCACTGAGTCACTTCTCTGTATCTGCGGTTGAATAATTAATTGTTCTTGAAACCTACGGCAATTTCCTCTTCCAACCAATCTCGGGTCCAACTAATGGATGACATGTCGCTGAGTCACTTCTCTGTAACTTTGGCTGAGTTTTCAGTTCTGTTCTTGAAACCTTTGGCAATTTCTTCATTTAACCAATTTTCGGTCCAGTTAATGGATGACATGTCACTGAGTCACTTCTCTGTAACTTTGGCTGAACCAACCGATCTGTTTTTGAAACCTCTGGCAATTTCATCTTCTAAACAATCTTTGGTCAAACTACTGAACGACATGTCACCGAGTCACTTCTCTGTATCTTCAGCTGAATCATTAATTCTGGGCTTGAAACCTCCGGCAATTTCCTCTTCTAACCAATCTTCGGCCCAACTAGTGAACGACATGTCACTGAGTCACTTCTCTGTATCTTCCGACTGAACCATTAATTCTGTATTTGAAACCTCCGACAATTTTCTCTTCTAACCAATCTTTGGTCCAACTAATGAACGACATGTCACTGAGTCAGTTCTCTGTATCTTCGGGTGAATCATTAATTATGTTCTTAATACCTCTGCCAATCCTTCCTCTGGCCAATCTTCGATCCAATTAATGCATGACATGTCACTAAGTCACTTCTCTGTATCTTCGACAGAATCATCAGTGCTGTTCTTGAAACCTCTGGTAATTTTTCCTTCTAGCCAATCTTCGGTCCAATTAACGGATGACATGTCACTGAATCACCACTTCTGTGTATTTTCGACCGAATCATCAGTTCTGTTCTTGAAACCTATGGCAGTTTCCCCTTCTAACAAATCTTCGGTCGAATTAATGAACGACATGTCACTGAGCCCCTTCTCTGTATCTTCGGCTGAATCATCAGTTCTGTTCTTGAAACCTCTGACAATTTCTTCTTCTAACCAATCTTTGGTCTAATTAATGGACATTTGACTGAGTCACTTCTATGTATATTCATCTGAATCATTAATTCTTTTCTTGAAACCTCCGGCAATTTCCTCTTCTAACCAATCTTCGGTCCAACTAATGAACGACATGTCACTGAGTCACATTTCTGTATCTTCGGCTGAATCATAAATTCTATTCTTGAAACCTCTGGTAATTTCCTCATCTAACTAATCTTCAGTCCAATTAATGAACATGTCACGGAGTCACTTCTCGGTATCTTCGGCTGAATCATTAATTCTGTTCTTGAAACCTCTGTCAATTTCCTCCTTTAACCAATCTTCGATCCAATTAATAGAACGACATGTCACTGAGTCACTTCTTAGTATCTTCGGCTGAATCATCAGTTTTGTTCTTGAAACCTCCGGCAATTTCCTATTCTAACCAATCTTCGGCCCAACTAGTGAACGACATGTCACTGAGTCACTTCTCTGTATCTTCCGACTGAACCATTAATTCTGTATTTGAAACCTCCGACAATTTTCTCTTCTAACCAATCTTTGGTCCAACTAATGAACGACATGTCACTGAGTCAGTTCTCTGTATCTTCGGCTGAATCATTAATTATGCTCTTAATACCTCTGCCAATCCTTCCTCTGGCCAATCTTCGATCCAATTAATGCATGACATGTCACTAAGTCACTTCTCTGTATCTTCGACAGAATCATCAGTGCTGTTCTTGAAACCTCTGGTAATTTTATCTTCTAGCCAATCTTCGGTCCAATTAACGGATGACATGTCACTGAATCACCACTTCTGTGTATTTTCGACCGAATCATCAGTTCTGTTCTTGAAACCTATGGCAGCTTCCCCTTCTAACAAATCTTCGGTCGAATTAATGAACGACATGTCACCGAGCCCCTTCTCTGTATCTTCGGCTGAATCATCAGTTCTGTTCTTGAAACCTCTGACAATTTCTTCTTCTAACCTATCTTTGGTCTAATTAATGGACATTTGACTGAGTCACTTCTATGTATATTCATCTGAATCATTAATTCTGTTCTTGAAACCTCCGGCAATTTCCTCTTCTAACCAATCTTCGGTCCAACTAATGAACGACATGTCACTGAGTCACATTTCTGTATCTTCGGCTGAATCATTAATTCTATTCTTGAAACCTCTGGTAATTTCCTCATCTAAATAATCTTCAGTCCAATTAATGAACATGTCACGGAGTCACTTCTCGGTATCTTCGGCTGAATCATTAATTCTGTTCTTGAAACCTCTGTCAATTTCCTCCTTTAACCAATCTTCGATCCAATTAATAGAACGACATGTCACTGAGTCACTTCTTAGTATCTTCGGCTGAATCATCAGTTTTGTTCTTGAAACCTCCGGCAATTTCCTATTCTAACCAATCTTCGGCCCAACTAGTGAACGACATGTCACTGAGTCACTTCTCTGTAACTTCGGCTGAATCATTAATTCTGTTATTGAAACTTCTGGCAATATCCTCATCTAACTAATCTTCAGTCCAATTAATGAACATGTTACGGAGTCACTTCTCGGTATCTTCGGTTGAATCATTAATTCTGTTCTTGAAACCTCTGTCAATTTCCTCTTTTAACCAATTTTCGGTCCAATTAATGAACCACATATCATTTAGGCACTTCTCTGTATCTTCGACTGAATCATTAATTCTGTACTTGAAACCTCCGGCAATTTCCTCTTCTAACCAATCTTCGGTCCAACTAATAAACGACATGTAACTGAGTCACTTCTCCGTATCTTCGGCTGAATCGTTAGTTCTGTTCTTGAAACCTATGGCATTTTCATCTCTTAACTAATCTTCGGCTAAACTAGTGGATGACATGCCACTGAGTCATTTCTCTGTATCTTCGGATGAATCATTAATTCTGTTCTTGAAACCTGTGGCAATTTCCTCTTCTAACCACTCTTTCGTCCAATTAATGAACGACATGTCACTGAGTCACTTCTCTGTATCTTCGGCTAAATCATTAGTTTTGTTCTTGAAACCTCCGACAATTTCCTCTTCTAACCAATCTTCGGTCCAACTAATGAACGATATTTCACTGAGTCACTTCTCTGTATCTTCGACAGAATCATTAATTCTGTGCTTGAAACCTCTCGCAATTTCCTCTTCTAACCAATCTTCGGTCTAACTAATGAACGACATGACACTGAGTCACTTCGCTGTAACTTCGGCTGAATCATTAATTCTGTTCTTGAAACCTCTGGCAATTTTCTCTTCTAACTAATGTTCGGTCGAATTAATGAACCACATGTCAATGAGTAACTTCTCTGTATCTTGGGCTGAACCATCAGATCTGTTCTTGAAACCTCTGGCAATTTCATCTTCTAAACAATCCTCGGTCCAATTAATGGATGACATATCACTGAGTCACTTCTATGTATTTTTGGCTGAATCATCAGTTCTGTTCTTGAAACTTCTGGCAATTTCTTCATCTAACCAATCTTCGGCACAATTAATAGATGACATGTCACCGAGTCACTTCTCTGTAACTTCGGCTGAATCATCAGTTCTGTTCTTGAAACTTCTGGCAATTTCTTCATCTACCCAATCTTCGGTCCAATTAATAGATGACATGTCACTGAGTCACTTCTCAGTAACTTCGGCTGAATCAGCAGTTCTGTTCTTGAAAGTTCTGGCAATTTCTTCATCTACCCAATCTTCGGTCCAATTAATAGATGACATGTCACTGAGTCACTTCTCAGTAACTTCGGCTGAATCAGCAGTTCTGTTCTTGAAAGTTCTGGCAATTTCTTCATCTACCCAATCTTCGGTCCAATTAATAGATGGCATGTCACTGGGTCACTTCTCTGTAACTTCGGCTGAATCAGCAGTTCTGTTCTTGAAACTTCTGGCAATTTCCTCATCTAACCAATCTTCGGTCCAATTAATAGATGACATGTCACTGAGTGACTTCTCGGTATATTCGGCTGAATCATTAATTCTGTTCTTGAAATCTCTGGCAATTTTCTCTTCTAACTAATCTTCGGTCCAATTAATGAACAACATGTCAATGAGTCCCTTCTCTGTATCTTCGGCTGAATCATTAATTCTGCTCTTGAGACCTGTGGCATTTTCAACCTCTTCGACTAAACTAATGGATGACATGTTACTGAGTCACATCTCTGTATCTTCGGCGGAATTATTAATTCTATTCTTGAAACCTCTGGCAATTTCCTCTTCTAACCACTCCTCCGTCCAATTAATGAACGACATGTCACTGAGTCACTTCTATGTATCTTCGGCTAAATCATTAGTTTTGTTCTTAAATCCTCGGGCAATTTCCTCTTCTAACCAATCTTCGGTTCAACTAATGAACGACATGTCACTGAGTCACTTCCCTGTAACTTCGGCTGTATCATTAATTCTGTTCTTGAAACCTCTGGTAATTTTCTCTTCTAACTAATCTTCGGTCGAATTAATGAACCACATGTCAATGAGTAACTTCTCTGTATCTTTGGCTGAACCATCAGATCTGTTCTTGAAACCTCTGGCAATTTCATCTTCTAAACAACCTTCGGTCCAATTAATGGATGACATGTCACTGAGCCACTTCTGTGTATTTTCGGCTGAATCATCAGTTCTGTTTTTAAAACCTCTGGCAGTTTCTTCTTCTAACGAATCTTCGATTCAATTAATGAACGACATGTCACTAAGTCACTTCTCTTTATATTCGGCTGAATCATCAGTTCTGTTCTTGAAACCTCTGGCAATTTCTTCATCTAACCAATCTTCGGTCCAATTAGTAGATGACATGTCAACAAGTCACTTCTCTGTAACTTCGGCTGAATCATCAGTTCTGTTCTTGAAACTTCTGGCAATTTCTTCATCTAACCAATCTTCGGTCCAATTAATAGATAACATGTCACTGAGTCACTTCTCTGTAACTTCGGCCGAATCATCAGTTCTGTTCTTGAAACTTCTGTCAATTTCTTCATCTAACCAATCTTCGGCACAATTAATAGATGACATGTTACCGAGTCACTTCTCTGTAACTTCGGCTGAATCATCAGTTCTGTTCTTGAAACCTCTGGCAATTTTCTCTTCTAACTAATCTTCGGTCGAATTAATGAACCACATGTCAATGAGTAACTTCTCTGTATCTTTGGCTGAACCATCAGATCTGTTCTTGAAACTTCTGGCAATTTCTTCATCTAACCAATCTTCGGCACAATTAATAGATGACATGTCACTGAGTAACTTCGGCTGAAGCATCAGTTCTGTTCTTGAAACTTCTGGCAATTTATCATCTAACCAATCTTCGGCACAATTAATAGATGACGTGTCACTGGGTCACTTCTCTGTAACTTCGGCTGAATCAGCAGTTCTGTTCTTGAAACTTCTGGCAATTTCCTCATCTAACCAATCTTCGGTCCAATTAATAGATGACATGTCACTGAGTGACTTCTCGGTATATTCGGCTGAATCATTAATTCTGTTCTTGAAATCTCTGGCAATTTTCTCTTCTAACTAATCTTCGGTCCAATTAATGAACAACATGTCAATGAGTCCCTTCTCTGTATCTTCGGCTGAATCATTAATTCTGCTCTTGAGACCTGTGGCATTTTCAACTTCTAATTAATCTTCGACTAAACTAATGGATGACATGTTACTGAGTCACATCTCTGTATCTTCGGCGGAATTATTAATTCTATTCTTGAAACCTCTGGCAATTTCCTCTTCTAACCACTCCTCCGTCCAATTAATGAACGACATGTCACTGAGTCACTTCTATGTATCTTCGGCTAAATCATTAGTTTTGTTCTTAAAACCTCGGGCAATTTCCTCTTCTAACCAATCTTCGGTTCAACTAATGAACGACATGTCACTGAGTCACTTCCCTGTAACTTCGGCTGAATCATTAATTCTGTTCTTGAAACCTCTGGCAATTTTCTCTTCTAACTAATCTTCGGTCGAATTAATGAACCACATGTCAATGAGTAACTTCTCTGTATCTTTGGCTGAACCATCAATCTGTTCTTGAAACCTCTGGCAATTTCATCTTCTAAACAATCTTCGGTCCAATTAATGGATGACATGTCACTGAGCCACTTCTGTGTATTTTCGGCTGAATCACCAGTTCTGTTTTTAAAACCTCTGGCAGTTTCTTCTTCTAACGAATCGTCGATTCAATTAATGAACGACATGTCACTAAGTCACTTCTCTTTATCTTCGGCTGAATCATCAGTTCTGTTCTTGAAACCTCTGGCAATTTCTTCATCTAACCAATCTTCGGTCCAATTAATAGATGACATGTCACAAGTCACTTCTCTGTAACTTCGGCTGAATCATCAGTTCTGTTCTTGAAACTTCTGGCAATTTCTTCATCTACCCAATCTTCGGTCCAATTAATAGATGACATGTCACTGAGTCACTTCTGTGTAACTTCGGCTGAATCAGCAGTTCTGTTCTTGAAAGTTCTGGCATTTTCTTCATCTACCCAATCTTCGGTCCAATTAGTAGATGACATGTCACTGAGTAACTTCTCTGTAACTTCGGCTGAAGCATCAGTTCTGTTCTTGAAACTTCTGGCAATTTCTTCATCTAACCAATCTTCGGCACAATTAATAGATGACATGTCACTGGGTCACTTCTCTGTAACTTCGGCTGAATCAGCAGTTCTGTTCTTGAAACTTCTGGCAATTTCTTCATCTAACCAATCTTCGGTCCAATTAGTAGATGACATGACACTGAGTGACTTCTCGGTATCTTCGGCTGAATCATTGATTCTGTTCTTGAAATCTCTGGCAATTTTCTCTTATAACTAATCTTCGGTCCAATTAATGAACAACATGTCAATGAGTCCCTTCTCTGTATCTTCGGCTGAATCATTAATTCTGTTCTTGAGACCTGTGGCATTTTCATCTTCTAATTAATCTTCGGCTAAACTAATGGATGACATGTTATTGAGTCACATCTCTGTATCTTCGGCGGAATCATTAATTCTATTCTTGAAACCTCTGGCAATTTCCTCTTCTAACCACTCCTCCGTCCAATTAATGAACGACATATCATTGAGTCACTTCTGTGTATCTTCGGCTAAATCATTAGTTTTGTTCTTAAAACCTCGGGCAATTTTCTCTTCTAACCAATCTTCGGTTCAACTAATGAACGACATGTCACTGAGTCACTTCCCTGTAACTTCGGCTGAATCATTAATTCTGTTCTTGAAACCTCTGGCAATTTTCTCTTCTAACTAATCTTCGGTCGAATTAATGAACCACATGTCAATGAGTAACTTCTCTGTATCTTTGGCTGAACCATCAGATCTGTTCTTGAAACCTCTGGCAATTTCATCTTCTAAACAATCTTCGGTCCAGTTAATGGATGACATGTCACTGAGCCACTTCGGTGTATTTTCGGCTGAATCATCAGTTCTGTTTTTAAAACCTCTGGCAGTTTCTTCTTCTAACGAATCTTCGATTCAATTAATGAACGACATGTCACTAAGTCACTTCTCTTTATATTCGGCTGAATCATCAGTTCTGTTCTTGAAACCTCTGGCAATTTCTTCATCTAACCAATCTTCGGTCCAATTAATAGATGACATGTCACCAAGTCACTTCTCTGTAACTTCGGCTGAATCATCAGTTCTGTTCTTGAAACTTCTGGCAATTTCTTCATCTAACCATTCTTCGGTCCAATCAATAGATGACATGTCACTGAGCCACTTCTGTGTATTTTCGGCTGAATCATCAGTTCTGTTTTTGAAACCTCTGGCAGTTTCTTCTTCTAACGAATCTTCGATTCAATTAATGAACGACATGTCACTGAGTCACTTCTCTTTATCTTCGGCTGAATCATCAGTTCTGTTCTTGAAACCTCTGGCAATTTCTTCATCTAACCAATCCTCGGTCCAATTAATAGATGACATGTCACCAAGACACTTCTCTGTAACTTCGGCTGAATCATCAGTTCTGTTCTTGAAATTTCTGGCAATTTCATCTTCTAAACAATCTTCGGTCCAATTAATGGATGACATGTCACTGAGCCACTTCTGTGTATTTTCGGCTGAATCATCAGTTCTGTTTTTGAAACCTCTGGCAGTTTCTTCTTCTAACGAATCTTCGATTCAATTAATGAACGACATGTCACTGAGTCACTTCTCTTTATCTTCGGCTGAATCATCAGTTCTGTTCTTGAAACCTCTGGCAATTTCTTCATCTAACCAATCCTCGGTCCAATTAATAGATGACATGTCACCAAGACACTTCTCTGTAACTTCTGCTGAATCATCAGTTCTGTTCTTGAAACTTCTGACAATTTCTTCATCTAACCAATCTTTGGTCCAATTAATAGTTGACATGTCACAGAGTCACTTCTCTGTAACTTCGGCTGAATCAGCAGTTCTGTTCTTGAAGCTTCTGGCAATTTCTTCATCTAACCAATTTTCGGACCAATTAATAGATGACATATAACTGAGTGACTTCCCTGTATCTTCGGCTGAATCATTAATTCTGTTCTTGAAACCTCTGGCACCCTTGGCAATTTTCTCTTCTAACTAATCTTCGGCCCGATTAATTAACAACATATCAATGAGTCCCTTCTCTGTATCTTCGGCTGCCAATTTCAAAACCTCTGCCTATTTCCTCTTCTAACCAATGTTCGGTCCAACTAATGAACGACATGTCACTGAGTCACTTCTCTGTATCTTCGGCTGAATCGTTAGTTCTGTTCTTAAAATA
This sequence comes from Cosmopolites sordidus, assembly GCA_031761425.1. Lineage (NCBI taxonomy): Eukaryota > Metazoa > Arthropoda > Insecta > Coleoptera > Curculionidae > Cosmopolites > Cosmopolites sordidus. Next base: position 192,968 of record JARFXV010001877.1, on the reverse strand, counting down.
TTTGCCAATTTCCTCTTTTAACCAATCTTCGGTCCAATTAATGGATGACATGTCACTGAGTCACTTCTGTGTATTTTCGGCAGAATCATCAGTTTTGTTGTTGAAACCTCTGGCAGTTTCCTCTTCTAACCAATCTTTGATCCAATTAATGGACGACATGACACTGAGTCTCTTCTCTGTATCTTCGGCTGAATCATCAGTTCTGTTCTTGAAACCTCTGGCAAATTCTTCTTCTAACCAATCTTCGGTCTTATTAATAGATGACATGTCACTGAGACACTTGTGTGTTTCTTCGGCTGAATCATCAGTTCAGTTCTTGAAGTGTCTTTTAATTTGTTCCTCAAATCAATCTTCGGTACAATTAATGGACGACATATCACTGAGTAGATTTTCTATAACTTCAGCTGAACCATCAGTTCTGTTGTTAAAACCAATTTTCGATCCAACTAATGGATGACATGTTACTAAGTAACTACTCTATCTTCATCTAAATCATTCGTTTTATTCTTTTAACCACTGGCAATTTCATCTTCTCAAATCAATTTTCGCTCCAATTAATAGACATGTCACTGAGTATTTTTTTTGCATCTGCGGTTAAATCATCAGTTCTGTTTTTGAAATATCTGGCAATTTCATCTTCTAATCAATATTCGATCCAATTAATGGAGACATGCAACTCGGTTGCATCATCAGGTCTATTTCTGTAGCTTCTGGCGATTTCATCTTCAAACCAATCTTTAGTATATTTAGTGGACGACATACCACTGATTAACTTCTGTGTATCTTCGGTTGAATAATCGATTCTATTCTTTAAACCTGTAGCAATTTTATCTTCAAACCACTCTTCGTTCCAATTAAGGGACCACAGTTCTCAATACTTAAAATTCAATATTTCAATATTTAAAACGTTCTTCGTTAACCTGTTTTAGTCTTATTAAAAGCATCTATCACTAATGTACATGCGCCTGTTGTCTCAAAATGGCATGCTTTAATAAAACTTCAATTCTCTTTATTCGTTCTAAAATATCTTGCTTTGGCTTGCATTACTGCAAGTGGTCTGTCGAATATCTATCGCCTGTGTTCAATGAGGTAATATTTCCGATTAATAATGAAAGTAGGTATAATTAGAATATGGTTTTTAGATATTATGAGATTTAGGAAATAATTTAGGTCATTTAGGTGAAGATACAGATAAATTACTTAGTGACATGTCGTTCAGTATTAGGACCGGATATTGGTTAGAAGAAATGAACCCCAGGTACCATGTTTTAGCCGAAGATAGAGATATATGACTCAGTGACATGTCATCAATTAATTGTATAGAAGATTGGCTAGGGGAAGAAATTGCCAGAGATCTCAAGAACATAACTGCATTCAGTCGAAGATACAGAGAAGTGATTCAGTGACATGTCATCCATTAATTAGACTGAAGATTGGCTAGAGGAAAAAATTGCCAGAGGTTTCAAGAGCAGAACTGATGATTCAGCCGAAGTGATAGAGAAGTGACTGAGCGACAAGTCATCCATTAATTGGACCGAAGATTGGTTAGATGAAGAAATTGCCAGAGGTTTCAAGGACAGAACTGATGATTCAGTCAAAGTTACAGAGAAGTGGCTCAGTGAAATGTCATCTATTAATTGGACCGAAGATTGGTTAGATGAAGAAATTGCCAGAGGTTTCAAGAACAGAACTGATGATTCAGTCGAAGTTACAGAGAAGTGACTTAGTAACATAGCATCCATTAATTGGACCGAAGATTGGTTAGATGAAGAAATTGCCAGAAGTTTCAAGAACAGAACTGATGATTCAGTTGAAGTTATAGAGAAGTGATTCAGCGACATGCCATCTATTAATTGGACCGAAGATTGGTTAGATGAAGAAATTGCCAGAGGTTTCAAGAACAGAACTGATGATTTGCCGAAGTGACAGAGAAGTGACTCAGTGGCATGTCCTATATTAAGCGGACCGAAGATTGGTTAGATGAAGAAATTGCCAGAGGTTTCAAGAACAGAACTGATGATTCAGCCGAAGTGACATAGAAGTGACTCAGTGACATGCTATCCATTAACTGGACCGAAGATTGGTTAGATGAAGAAATTGCCAGAGGTTTCAAGAACAGAACTGATGATTCAGTCAAAGTTACAGAGAAGTGGCTCAGTGAAATGTCATCTATTAATTGGACCGAAGATTGGTTAGATGAAGAAATTGCCAGAGGTTTCAAGAACAGAACTGATGATTCAGTCGAAGTTACAGAGAAGTGACCTAGTAACATGTCATCTATTAATTGGACCGAAGATTGGTTAGATGAAGAAATTGCCAGAGGTTTCAAGAACAGAACTGATGATTCAGTCGAAGTTACAGAGAAGTGACTCAGTGACATGTCATCCATTAATTGTATAGAACGTTGGCTAGGGGAAGAAATTGCCAGAGGTTTCAAGAGCAGAACTGATGATTCAGCCGAAGTGATAGAGAAGTGACTCAGCGATAAGTCATCCATTAATTGGACCGAAGATTGGTTAGATGAAGAAATTGCCAGAGGTTTCAAGAACAGAACTGATGATTCAGTCAAAGTTAGAGAGAAGTGGCTCAGTGAAATGTCATCTATTAATTGGACCGAAGATTAGTTAGATGAAGAAATTTTCCAGAGGTTTCAAGAACAGAACTGATGATTCAGTCGAAGTGATAGAGAAGTGACTCAGCGACAAGTCATCCATTAATTGGACCGAAGATTGCTAAGATGAAGAAATTGCCAGAGGTTTCAAGAACAGAACTGATGATTCAGTCGAAGTTACAGAGAAGTGACTTAGTAACATGTCATCTATTTATTGGACCGAAGATTGGTTAGATGAAGAAATTGCCAGAGGTTTTAAGAATAGAACGGATGATTCAGCCGAAGTGACAGAGAAGTGACTCAGTGACATGTCATCCATTAATTGGACCGAAGATTGGTTAGATGAAGAAATTGCCAGAGGTTTTAAGAACAGAACTGATGATTCAGCCGAAGTGACAGAGAAGTGACTCAGTGACATGCTATCCGTTAACTGGATCGAAGATTGGTTAGATGAAGAAATTGCCAGAGGTTTCAAGAACAGAACTGATGATTCAGTCGAAGTTACAGAGAAGTGACTCAGTGACATGTCATCCATTAATTGGAATGAAGATTGGCTAGAGATAGAAATTGTCAGAGGATTCAAGAACAGAACTGATGATTCAGCTGAAGATACAGAGAAGTGATTCAGTCAGATGTCGTCCATTAATTAGACTGAAGATTGGTTAGATCGAACACTGCTTTGAAGATGATGTTGCCACTGGTTTCAAGTATAGAACTGTTGATTCAACTGATTTTTGCATAAAGTATAAACATTAAAAAGCTATGGTGGAAGTGCTGCATCAAAAGTTTGGACTCAGATCTTTCCGGTGCGTTCACAACATTACTCGCATCACTTTATGTAGGAATTTTAATTTTTAGACCGCAGCAAAGAGACATAGTGAACCCCATCTTAACATGGCATGGTTTTGTTGTTTTGCTTACAAGAGATGGGAAGAGCTTGTGTTATCAGTTACCAGCAATGCTTCAGCCGGGCGTTACAATTGGCATTTCACCTATTAAAGCGTTAATAAGTGGTCAGATATGTTGATTGACATTATACAATATATACCATAAGTCACAGTCGAATTAATGGACATCATGACACTAAGTAACTTCTCCTTATCTTCATTTAAATGACCTGAATTATTTCCTAAATTTACTAATACTCGAAAACCACATTCTATCTCTACAAACATATAAATAAAGAACATTACCTTGCTGGATACAATCTAGTCGTTAGAGCAACTGGGTGTTGAAGGTAGTGTATTAAACTAAAGCTGATCTACTATTTTTCTAAATTTCGTCTCAAACTTTTCATCATTCTACTTCAGATATGTCTAACGACTGACTAACTAAAACTGATTTTGGTGTTGCATTATTACTTGTTTCAGTCTTATTAAAATCATCTATTAATGATGCAATATGGCATGCTTTAATAAAACTTAAATTCTCATCCTTCTTAATTATGTTGGTTTTGACTGTATTACTGCAAGAAATCTGTTGAAGAGATATTCAATAGATCCCTTGCAATAATGCAGTAGTATCTTGAGGACTTGACTATATAATATATAATATAATATTATATATATATATATATATATATATATATATATATATATATATATATATATATATATATATATATATATATATATATATATTAATTTAAACCTCAATCAGAATAGAAAAATATTATATCTATAGAATATTCCAAAAAATAATAGTATTCCTAATACCATCGAAACAATCAACAAAAATAAAAAAATGTTAAAATGAGGTGTTCTATTCAAACTATTATATCTAGGCGAAATTAATAGATAAAAACTTTCTTCCAACGCCACTTAAAAGGGGACTTAACGTACTTTATATATTTATTTAGTTAGGTAAAGTCACTGATAAGATGCTCTTAAAAAACCGATTCGGTTTCGCTTTCACTCTCTTTGTCTTCGAAAATATCACCTGCCTCATATAACGCTTCTATTTCACTCGCACAGCGAGTACGACAACGCGCGTTCATTTTGAGCTAAATAGAAAATGCAAGAAGCCTATATATAAATGTTAAAAAAGTTAAAAATCAAAGTTATCAATAGAAATACTATAGAAAATATAATATTTATGATTTACTTACCACAAAGTGTGCCAAGATAAAAAAAACACTATTTGTGCAAAAACGTTAATTAACGGTTTTTATTTATTAACAAACTGTGGTCGCTTATATTTTTATTAATATTCACATCTTAAGTTAGGTATGATGGGGGATCTGTAGTAGGGATAGCAAAGATATTTTCCCCCACTCGAAGTCATCCCCTCAACGTGACCATTTATAAGGGGAAAACACTTTTAATTCACCCCTGGGTGTCCCCTATCCAGTGCTTCTCTTGAGGGTTCAGAAACTATTTTTCCTGAAGATGTACTTTTTGCCAATGTTTCCTATTGGGGATTGATGATTAGAATTTGTGACATTGCTTATCGAACGGGGACAAAAATGTTTACTAAGCTAAAAGCTATTTTTATTAAATTTTGATCCTGTTGGCACATATCATTCAGTAAATGGTTAGTGGATACAGAAGTGCTTAGTATCGCCCTACTAGTAGGATTTCTTGATTGTATTCTTTCGAATTTGTATTTATCAGATATTAAACTTGAAGAGATTTACCACTAAACACCAAATCACTTTTTTTAACTGTTCGACGCACGTTTCGCTAACCATGTTAGCATCATCTGGAGATGATTTAATCTGAAAGATTGGTTAAATAATCTCCTGATGATGCTAACATGGTTAGCGAAATGTGCGTTGAGCAGTTCAAAAAAGTGATATGGTATTTAGTGGTAAATCTCTTCAAGTTTAGTGTTTCACACCAAAGGTTTCAATAGAATTGATTTATCAGACATGTTAACTTGTTTGTTACAGGTGGTGATTACTATTTATTTTCTATGTGCTGAAGTACTGAACTTGAAGGCCAAAACTCGATTGAACATTAAACCTCGCGGGAGAAAGCTTTGAACTTCAAGAAATGAAGAAAACGTCAACAGAATTCGGGATCTTCTGCATTTTGATCGTCAGCTGATGGTCAGAACGATCGGAGAACAGTTGAATTTGACCGTTCTGATCTGATTTTGACCATTTAATTGGGAAGAAACTTTACACGAAAAGTTTTTGGGGCGGATTTAAAATGACGCTCATTTTTTAGAAGGTGTCATACTGGTACATCACTCCAACAACACTACAGAATGAGCAAATCAAAAATTAAAAGCATGCTGATTAGCTTTTTTAATCGCCCACAAGGAATTTGTGCCTTAATGACAAATGGCAAACCAACATTTTTCCCAGACGTTTTGAAATACTTCGAAAGAAACTCATTCGTATAAGACCGAATTAACCGAAGTAAATAGCAATTAATTAAAACCGGTAAATAAATTAACCGATGTAAGACCGAAGAACGCCACTTTATTTCTCAACTACCGAAATAAAGTGAGTTATATTCCCCAGAAATTTGTTGTTATATTTTCTATTTATAGGGCTCATAAAGATGTCAATTTATTTGTGCTAATGTAGGGGAGATTAGTCCAAAACCGGGTATGGGGTTAAAAACGGATATGGGGTTAAAACCGGGACATGGCACTAAGTTTTTCTAATGCGTTTCAAATTTTCGCGCGGTTTGTTCACTGCAGTCAGCCATGTTGAATAGCGTCAACAAAAGTTAAATGACGTGCGTGCGTCTTAGAAAATATTTAAGAAAAAAGTTTTTAGGAAGGTTTGATGTAATATTCGACGGATTTCAAAGGTATACCATAATTTTGTGCGTCATGGTAAGTGGATTTGCTTTTATTGCATACATTAAGTATGTATTAAGGTTAAATGCTTTGCTATGTTAAATGCTTTTTTTTATAATTACTTTGTTTCTCTTTGATGCGCTTACGGTACAACTGCACGGGGTAATACCGGGTGGTACCCGGTTTTGTACAATTATTAAGTCATTCTTTTATTTTTATTTAACGTTATTTTGTGTGATATATTGATACAGTTCACAATAAAAGGCCACGATGTTATAAAAGAACGACGAACCGACAATCCTGGTGTGAAGAATGTGTGAAAAATTTTGGAAGTAATACACGGGAGAGTGGAATTAGACGTGGAGATACGATATCCACATTTTCCATTGTGGATATCGTGTCTCTTCTAGAAAATTCTCGGTACCACAATCGATCCTGGAAGACAGAGTAAAGAAGTACCAAATAAACAGCAATGTCGAAGACGCTTTAAAAAAAAACTTGCAATTGTTTTAAGACAGTTTTTACAGCTGTGCAAGAAAATTTAATGTAAATGCACCTAAAAGATCTTGAAGCTCAATTATTCGAATTAACGTACAGGGATGTTCCACCACTTTTAATTTTCCCGAGAGTCGGTATGAAGGGTGAATTGTTAGATGGTGCACTCCCAAGCACTATCACAATATGCCATCCCAGTGGATGGATACAAAGTGATATATTTGTTCACTGGTTTAGTTACTTCATCGCGAACGTCAAACCTACTAAAATGACCCTGTACTGCTTTTGCTTGATGGATACCCGACGCATACCAAAAATCTTGCCTTGACAGGAAAAGCACGAGAGATGAAGTCATCTTAGTCAGTTTTCCTCCACTCTGCATACATCGTCTACAACCTCTCGATGTTAGCATCATGGACCCATTAATCACCTATTACAGCCAAAAAGTGATGACTTGCCTGCTTAATAATCCAGGTTGTATTGTAACACAGTTTCAACTTGGAAAGCTTTTTGGGATATCATACACAAAAGCAGGAATTCTACAAAATGTTATCAGTGGTTTTTTAAAAACAGGTATTTGTCCACTGAATCCGAATATCTTTTCAGTTCATGATTTTATTTCTGCTACTACAAAGGATAATGATGTCACATGTACTAACCCTACGACGAACACTCCTCAACAAGTTACATTTGAAACTGAGGATAAAAATATTGTTGTTAATACAAGCGTTGCAAAACTGTTGTGTAACCTGTGGTTACACAGCAGCATCAACTTTCAGAAGCTTTATCAATAAATCCACAACCAACTCAATCGAAGCGACCAGCAGGTAGTCTACAACCAAGCACTGCACGGCAATTGGCATCGTTGTCTTTAGCTTTTTCATCAGCTGATATTTTACCTAAGCCTTATGTTGCAAGAAAAACAATTACAAATACTCGTCGAGGTAAAAATGCTGTTATTACTTCATCATCTTATAAATTAGAACTCGAAGAAAATGACGGCAAAAAAAACGAACAAAAAAATGCTCCGAAACTTAGTGGTAACATATCCAATCCTAAAAATTCCAAAAAGAAAAAGGTTTCAGACCATGCGTGTATTTATTGCATTGAAATATACGGAAATACACGATCAAGTGATGATTGGGTGCAATGTCTTAAATGTTAGAAATGGGCCCATGAAGGCTGTACTGGTTGGGAACGAAATGAACTGGATGAGTTCCATTGTTTCCGTTGTTAAGGGGCAAAGTCCGGTATAAGATGAAAGTATACCCGGTTTTCGACCAGGTGTGGGGCAAAACCGTAAAAAGTTAACTTTTGAAAATCATTATTCCTTTATTACTTATAATAATGAAATCTACGATCTCGTTGACCAAATATGTGACTAACAAGTTAAACTAAACGAAGGGTAATAAAGTTAATCAATAATGTTTAAAATATTTTTTTTTTGTATAATATTTCCCTTAGCGTCCCGATTTTACCCCACTTTACCCTACTTTTAAATTCAGTTTACGCCACTTGGAAGGATCGAAGATAAATATTTGTTATATTAAGTACCGCCGAATATCCGTTCCCACGAAAAGGCCTGTCCATTCCATAGTCAGTTCTTAGTATATTTAAACATCATATTTTTATTTTAGAAAACGCACTACTTCATAGAATTAACACCTTGTTTAACTTTTTCGAATATTGTTAACTTGTAACTAACTTTTCCAAACTTATCAATAATAATCAATATAATAAAACAATATAATAAAATAATCAATTAAGTTTGGAACAATTTTTTCACGTGATTGAACGATTGTTTGTCTGTTTGTTAGGAAGTCTTTTCAAGACCGGGAGCTTTTCTTACTATAGGGCCTCGGATGATTTCGTGAATCATTTTCCGAGAGATTATTTGGCTGATTAGGTAGTCAGAGTTGGGGTTGGCTTTAAACATGATAAGTTAATGTTTAAGTTTCTCTTCTTTGTCCCTCTTTTTGACTGCGGGTTGAATCGCGGTCATTTGTGATTTGTAGATGTCGGCGAAAAGCTCCGCTTTTTCCTCCTAGTCACAGCGTGAGTTGCGCTAGTCTTCAGGGGAGAGACCGGCGACATCAATGAGGAGAAGGGAGTCTATAGCCAGAAAGGTGTTCGCTTCGACTGGGTCGAAATTCACAGTTCCTTTCTAGCACCAAGAAGAAAAGTTTACGAATGCTTCTTCAAGATTTATCTGCACCGTCATGACTTCTGAGGAGCTGAGGCCAGACGAGGGCATAACAGGGTGCCGAATTCCTCTCTTGACGAGAATCATCAGTCCATCCCACGCTCCGTCGAGCTTGTCATCCCAACAGAAAAAAATCCTCATACCAAACAGTTCGCTTGGCTTGAGAAATATTTTCTGGATCAGAGCCACGTCGACGGAGTGATCTTCCAGAAATGCCATAAGTTCGAGTTTCTTACCCTTCAGGGAGCTGTTAGCACATTGAGTGAGGTTTTGTTACTCATTGTAGGGCTGGAATTGGGCTAGAGCAGCGTGGACATGTTGCTGGACCACAGCAACCATCTGTTGCATGAGTGACCCTACTACGGCCGCAATGTCCGGGGTTGGTTGTGGAGTAACAGTTTTGGGGGCAGTTGGCGCTGAAGAGGCTCAGTTCTCATTGTTCTGTTTATTTTTGGCACAAGTTTTACCATGTGGCTTTTTAGAGGGGCGATGGGGGCAGGTGAGTGCATTCGTGGGGCGGAGTTCTTCGCAATTTACGTATTTGGGTTGCGAGGCTCTGGATTTTTTGCACTCACCGGATACGTTATTACCGGCACATCTCATGCGTTTTTTATTATTACCGACATTTTTTGGTTGTATGGCCGAAAACTTGCTAGTTGAAGCACTGCGAAGTTTCGTCATTTGATTTGATGGCTTCAATTTTGATCCTTTGATGGATCAAATACTTGGTGTTCGTCGCGAAGTAAAGTGACGTAAACCAAAGCGAGAGGCACTCTTTTCTTAGATTTCCAACGCTGGACTTTCGTTAGATGGAATCCCAAATCCACTAAATCATCGCTCATGTCCTTTTCAGATACTGTTTCAGCAATGTTATGTAACATCACGTTTCATCTTTAGTGCAGAAGGAGTTATATGACATCCGTTCAAGGTAGGCCGTCAGCAGTCTGTAGTCATCAGCCGTTTTAGGCTGAATATTTACAGCTTCATACCTGTTCGAGGCTTTATCGGTGTTTATTTTCTTGTTTTCGATGATGGATTTTCATGAAATCCACCTTGTTTCGTTTCGTTTCCTGCTTTTGGATTTTTCTACCATCACACCGCTCGGACCTGCCTCTCCGGCGGGCTTTGTTCGCGGCGTTTGTTCGATTTGCTTTTCCTCATGAGGATTTTCTGCCTCCTGAAGCGGTGTCTTCTATTGAGTAACTGGAATTTTTCTTCAGACTCGGATATTGTGTGCCCGATGGAAATTATTTCTCCTTCGCTGTCATCTTCATATGCCATCTTTACCGTTTCTTGGAGCGGTTTTTCTGATTTATTTTCATCCGTTGCTGGAATGTTGCTGCTGGCGGTGTATTTCCCTAACGCATTATAATTTTCATTTTCGTGGTCACCATTGGTGCGGACGTTCTCAATACCCGCTTCCAACATGGTGATTTTCTGATTCAAGGTCATGATTTGGTTTCTTAGCTCTGTTATCAGCCCTTTCAATTCCTAAATAGTCTCATTCAGAACCATGGGTATCTTAGCGAGGGAGTTCCAGCTCAGCCCTCAAACCGGCAATTATCTCGTCTGTGCTGCCATTTATGACACTAATATCAGGCTGATAGGTAGCTTAGGTTTAAAATATTTGAACAAAATATTTAAATAAACACTAGCAATGATTAGATAGACACAAAAAGATTTGAGTGATTATTAAGCGATTAATTAGGCCCAAAGACTAACCGAACACTTACCGGCCAGGATCGTCGAGGTTTTCTGCAAATTTAGAGTTGTGGTTCCCCTGCAAATCAGGAAAAACCAACACAGTTCACAGCACTCGTTCGCACTGAAGCGAATAAACCGCAAACAAACTAAATAAATTGGCTATTTTTGAAGAAAATAGCCAAATTCTAATCGAGCGTTACAATGCCGTCACCGGAACGACGCCATTAATCTACTAGGATAGTTGACTAACCGGAGTGCATGGAAACACGTCCGCTCTCTACGAATGTCTAGATTAGAATGGCAAGTAATGTAAGATTAGATGGCGCTGTTATACATGTTAGCCTGACCCGCGACAACCAATCAATCACGATATTATCTTCGACCAATAGAATGCGCTAATCTATTTCGGTTACAATAGGGAAAAAATCCCTAATGATTTTATATCTGTTTTTCATCGACACTTTAGGTTGTTTTCGTGGTTTTTTATTATTTGTTAGGTTTTTCGGGCAGTATTAACAAATTTAATCACGCATTAAAATATTTTTTATCATATTTTCATATTCTATTTTAATATAAGTACCATATAAATGTACCAGGACCGGTAATTAATCACATTTTTAGGTGCTTTTTATATTTATATATATTTTTTTATTTATATTTAAGGTTATATGTTCTTATATTTTAGTGTTATATTTTTAGGTTATCCATATATAAATATTTTCTGTTATTCGGATAATCCGTCTGTGTTTATCTAGCAATAGCGCGGTATAAATTCGGTGATAACATTTACAAGTCTTCAGAGGATTTACGAAATTTGTTCAGTGCAAGCAAATAATCTAATTATCCAGTATAATCCAGCTGATTATAATGGTCAAGAAATATACCCGTGTTAGAGATATACGTAGGTATCTTTTAAGGGGCCCATATCGATATGGAAGAAGATGGCGCAATGCGTATGAATTTCTAACTAAGGCAGGAAAAAGGACCGAGGAATTGAAAATCACCGAACAACGCGAACGTATTGGGCCAGTGAGGACCTCTCAACCTGTAAGTACCTTTAAATTTCTATATATATATATATTATATATATATATATATATATATATATATATATATATATATATATATATATATATATATATACATATATATATATATAATATATATATATATATATATATATATATATATATATATATATATATATATATATATATATATATATACATATATATATATATATATATATAAATATATATATATATATATATATATATATATATATATATATATATATATATATATATATATATATATATATATATATATATATATTAATATCCAAATATCTTATGGTTTTTATAGAAGTAAATTCTAATTCTAAAGTTCTAAGTATTTTCTAATATGACAACTTAGATAATTACAATAGGATTGTGTGATATTTAATAGCATACATATAATTTTCTTATTCTATCTCTGAAAGATAAGATATCAATAGCAGGAGATCCTAAAAAGAAATATTTTAGTTTACCAAAAGTTGGCATCATACTCAAAAGTCTATTGGACTGTGGAATTAGGAAGTTTACCTAAATGATCTAGCTTATTTTTGTTTATATTGGAGTATGCAGTAAAACCATTAGTGAGCTGATTTACATTTCTGATTTGTCAGTGTGGTATGAAGGTTCCAATTTACTCCAGGATGATACACAAATACCTGAAATTGTCTTGTTAGGATATTCTTTGAATATTCAGTGTTCTAGGATTGATCAATCATGTGTTTTTTAAAAATGAAAAGCTAGTTGTACAGATGTTGGAAACTATAATGTTGAGTATAGTTGGTAGATGAGTAGTACGTGCCATTATTCCTTTCTTTACTTTGACTATTCGGCGAACAAATCTTTCTTAGTGGACAAATTGCCAAATAGGGAGAATATTATAAATATCAAAATGTGTTTGTCAAGTCCAACTTTATTAAGATGTGTAAAAAGACAGATGAGGTGATAGAGAGAAATAATTGACAGTTTTAACTTTTTCTTGATGAAAATCCATTATATGCATTATAAGTTATATTAAAATAAAACTACGGTTTCATTCTATAGTAATAGAGAGAAATGTCTGATTTGTTATTATTATCACCAAGAACCCTTGTACCATGCAGGGTGTAGAGCATTTTTATTTCGGCTTTAAATAAATTTCCTTGTCATTTATTTTCCACGCATATAAACTTCGTCCATTCTCTTCTGTCTCTTGCTACTACGGCCGCTTCTTTCCAGCATTTATCTCTCTCCTGTAGTAAGTTGCTAATCGCTTTGTTCCATGTCTGTTTTGGTCTTTTTTTTACATTTTTGACTTCATACGTTTGTTTTGCCTATACGTTGTGAGACATCCTTTGTATGTGTCTCCAACAACTGAGTTGACGTTTTTCAATAAATTCAGTGACTGGCTGCACTCCCTGTTTCTTTGTGATTTGTGTGTTTCTCATGCTGTCTTTTCTTTTTTATTCAAATTACACATCTTAGGTATTTCATTTCGGTAGCCTACATTTTACTCTTTTATCTATCTGATATATCCTTATATCATGTTAATCTGTATTTTTGTTTCGGTAGAAATTTCTTTCTTATTTATAAATTTTTAGTTTATCGTGCAGTCAAGTTTTATTGCTTTATCAATCCTCTCGTTTAGTTCAACTTTTTGTATTCCTCTATCTTCCAAGGTTAATTCCCAGATATCTAAATTCCTTTACTCGTTCTAATGCAGTTTTGTCTATTTCAGTTTTGGTGTTAGTATTCTGGTTTCCCATTGTTAGTATTTTCGTTTTATTGATGTTTATTTTCATACCTTCTTCCTTGAATTCTTTTCAGAAGTTTTCATGTTGTTTATTTTTTTCACTTCTTGCTATTACTACTACATCGTCATAAAGAAACCCGTGAGCTATCTCTACTCTCTCTAAATTCCTATATTATTTATTTTCTTTCGCATTTCGTTACTATATAGTTCATGTGCATATTAAATAATTTTGGGCTTAGTCCGTCTCCATACTTAACCCCTCTCAGTTTTTAACCCCTTTGATTTCACGTTATTTTTATTATATAATTAGTGTTAGTTCTACATAAATCTTGGATAATTCTTAATATTTTGCAGTGCACTTCATTTTCTTTCAGTCCTCTCCAAACTTTCGTTTTGGCCACTGTGTCAAATGGTTTCTCTAGGTCTATGAATACCAGACATAGATTTTTATTTCAGTCTGTGGCATTTGCGTCAAAAAATAATAACAAAATTTAAAAAAATGTTTTGCTTATCAGGGAAGAGAACTTCGCCCGACTCTCTACTTGAACTTTCAGTAAAGGGAATATTGCATTTTTTCGCCTGTAAATTAGCTATTTTTTTAGAATTTTGCATCATCCTCCCGCCAAAACGATTCAATAAGCAGATATGAATTAAGCAGCCAGAATGGTTCAGAAACTAGTTCATCCGAAAAAGCACTTGAATTAGTTAAAAAGGCCCAATCGGCAAATAAATCCTGTGGCATCTGTTTAGATGTAATTTTGGAAAAAAGCGATGTTAAAGAAAAGTTATTTGGACTTTTATACAATTGTAATCGTTACTATTGTTTCGCCTGTATAAAGAAATGGCGACGAAGCAGAGTATTTGATTTTAGTGGAATCAAGACGTGTCCAGCATGTAAAGTGCCTCCCGGTATGTATTATGGTTATTATTTTATGTTATCGTTTAATATCACAAAATGTTATTTTTGTTTACGTTATCGTTTTTTAACAATTGGGCCGAATTCTTTTCTTAGAACTGGTGCTGTTTAGTTTTAGTCATGCCTTATGATGTTAATATAGTTAGCGAAACGTTTCTCGAAGTGCTTGGTGTTGTAAGAAATCTTGAGATACATTTTTAACTACAACTTCTTATACGATATTAGTTTGGAAGACATATTACTGATCACATTGAAGCCAAAATTAAAATTAATTTTAATTAAAATTAAATAATGCATAGTACGGTAGAGCGGGGCTAGTTGGGCGACTTTTCGCCGGATCTCCCATAACTTTAAGAATATGCATCGGATTTAATTGATTCTTACTCTGTTAGGTTCGTGGTTTACTCTTCTCCAACACGTCTAGCGGTGTAAAAACGATCCGAGTATAAGTTTTAAAGTTAGTGTAGGAAATGCGAGAGCGCTACAAGTTGCCCAGCGTGCCCCACTAGTGGGGCTAGTTGAGCATGGGTATGGGGCTAGTTGAGCAATGGCTAAAATGGGCTTGATGACTGTATAAAACGATTTGAATACAAAATAATTGTAATCAACAAGCAAATATTTATTTATTATGATTATTACATACTAATATTGTTATTATATGTCTGGAAAAATAAAATTAAAATCAAACAAAATTCAGTCTTTCCAATTTTTGGATTACTATTACACTTTTGCCAGGTATAAAGACTCAATGATCCCAGGCGAGTAGAAGATTATCTTCAGAATCTCGCTCTGATGTTAAATCAGTCTGTCCCATGGATTCTGGGGGGACAATCATCTGGCGAAGAAACCTAAAAGATGTAAAAAGATTATGTACATTGCAACGTATAATGCACTATCATTATTGTCGGAAGAACGGTTAACTGAACTTGAGTGCGAATTGTAAAATATCAAATGGGATATCGTAGGTCTCAGCGAAGTCAGAAGACGTGGGGAACAGCTCACTACCTTAAAGTCTGGGCACAGTTTCTATTACGTAGGAGATGAAAATAGCTCAGTGGGAGGAACTGGCTTTCTAATACATAAGCGCCACATAACAAGCGTTTTATCTCTGAAGAAAATTTCCACAATAATAATATCCCTTGTCCTCAAACTCAATACTAGATATAATATCAAAATTATACCAATCTACGCGCCTACCTCAAATCATACTGACGAAGAAGTGGATTTGTTTTACGACGACGTCAGAGATGCTCTCAGCAATTAACAGGCACATTATACTATTCTATGTGGTGATTTCAATGCTAAGGTGGGAATAAGGTTGGACGCTGCCGAGTTTTCACTGGGAAATCATGGACTGGAGGGAAGAAATGATAGGGGCAGAACATTGCTTGGTTTCCTATTGCAAAACAACTTATTCCAGATGAATAGCTTCTTTCCTAAGAGACAAAATAGGAGATGGACATGGAGAAGCCCGGATGGAAGAACAAAACATGAAATAGATTTCATAATCACCGACAAAAGATATATAGTCAAAGACGTCTCAGTACTGAACAAGGTAAACACCGGAAGTGACCACAGGATTGTACGAGCCAAATTAATGATTGACGTCGGTAAAGAACGGCATAAGCTGATCAAGAAGACCGCCAGCGGCAGACCATGGAAGAGTCCATCGGACATGGTTGGCTTCCAGCAATGCATTACAAATAAGCTAAATGGCCCTGAAGCAGAAGAGAATATCAATGTCCTAAACGAGACCATCACTATTGCCCCGATAGAAAGCCAAAACGGATACTGCCCAACAACCAAGAAAGAATCGAAATTGAGCGAAGCTACTATGCGGAAAATGAAACAAAGAAGAGACATGAGAAGTGAAGAACTGACTACTGGTGAAGACCTAAGGCAAATTAACAAGGAGATATCAAAGGCTATAAGACGCGACATTAGATCACACAACCAAAATCAGATCGAACAAACAATAGAGAACAATAAAAGCATGAAGGTCTTACGTAGGAAACTAGAAGGCGGAAAAAAGCAGATGACCAAGGTAAAGGACAAACAGGGGCATACTACAACTAACCGGGAAGATATTCTAAAAATAGTTGAGGACTTTTACCACCTCTTATATAAAAGCCACAATGAAGTAAATTTAGACTCAGAAACAGAACTAGAGATATTGACAAGGGAAAAAGGCATCGTTAATCAAGGGTCAGAATTACTGCCTGATATTACTCTGGACGAAATAAAGCTGGCACTGAGGAAAACTAAAAACAATAAGGAGAGGACTGCGTAGTTGTCGATGCAGTTAAGATAGGTGGTAACTGTTTACTCAAGAAAATAGCAAAACTTTTTAATCTCTGTCTTTTTAACAGCACCATACCAGATAGGTGGAACAACACCATCGTGATCTTGATCCACAAGAAAGGAGATACAGCCGAACTGGAAAATTATCGGCCAATAAGCTTACTTAGTCACCTTTATAAACTCTTCACGAGAATTATTACTACACGACTGGAAAACAAGTTAGATTTTTACCAACCAATAGAACAGGCCGGGTTCCGCAGAGGATTTGGAACCAATGACTATCTTCAAAGCATCAAAACTGTGATCGAAAAATCAATGGAATACAATAGACCGCTTGTCATTGCCTTTGTGGACTTCCACAAGGCCTTTGACACTGTTGAGATAAGTGCAGTTTTAGACTCCTTACAAAAATGTCGTGTCGACTATCGTTACACTAAACTAATATATAACATATATAAAAATGCTACCACGATGGTAAAACTGCACGAAAACACCAACCCCATAAGAATCGGTAGAGGAGTACGACAGGGTGACACTATGTCACCCAAACTATTTATCACCGTTATGGAATACGTCTTCGGAATGCTTGAACGGAGCGGAAAGGGTTTAAATATAAATGGCTTAAACCTAACAAATCTACGCTTCGCGGATGATATAGCTTTGTTGTCTGACAACCTGCAAGATATCAGGAAAATGCTGGAAGATCTCAAGGAAGTATGTGTTCAGGTTGGGCTAAAGATTAATATATCAAAAACCAAGTTTATGACGAATCTGGTCCCTAGTGGAAATATTAATATTGGTGATTGCGAGGTGGAGTTGGTGGATAGGTACACATATCTTGGTCATGAAATACAGATCTCGAGAGACAACCAAACATGCGAATTAAAAAGAAGAATTACGCTCTCTTGGGCTGCATATGGCAGACTTGGAGAGGTATTTAAGAGTAATCTCCCAATTTGTCTAAAACGAAAGGTTTTTAATCAGTGCATTTTGCCGGTTATGACCTACGGCGCCGAAACTTTAACTCTGACAGTCACATCTGCTAAGAAGCTTAGAATAACACAACGTAAGATGAAAAGATCGATGCTCGGTGTATTACTTTGTGACCATGTTAGAAATGAGGACTTACGAGAGAGAACGGGAGTCACGGATGTTATCTATCAGGTGGCTAAGCTCAAATGGAATTGGGCTGGACATGTGGCCCGCATGACAAATGGACGATGGACAAAGGGGCTGCTCGAGTGGAGACCAAGAGCTGACAAAAGAATAACGACAAACTGGATGCAAAGCGTTCAAGATACAAGACGGTGGGCGGAAATGGGGGAGGCCTATATCCAGCACTGGATGCAGAGGGCTGATTGATGATTACACTTTTTATATTTTAAATTATATATTTAAGAATAATTATAACCCAAATGAATATTAAATTAAAGTACTAATTAATTATGAGATCAAGTATATTGTTAGATTATAAATAATCCCAAATTATTAATCAAGAGCTGACAAAAGAATAACCACAAACTGGATGCAAAGCGTTCAAGATAGAAGACGGTGGGCGGAAATACGGGAGGCCTATATCCAGCACTGGATGCAGAGGGCTGATTGATGATTACACTTTTTATATTTTAAATTATATTAATTTAATTTATTAAATAAGTCATCCTGTTAATATTAAATTGTTTGGCTGCAGCATTTACATTCATTTCTTCCTCCTCTGCAGCTTTTGCTGCATCACTCAATTGTTGACCAGTAGCTAAACCTTTTGAGGTATTTCTTTTACATGTACGCATCGTAAAATGTAATAATTATCATTAATACAATTATCAATATAAGTAATTTTAATTAGTAAACTTTGTGTAGAATTATCACATGCACAAATTAATTAATGGTTATTAATTTATTGAAGCAAAAATTGATTTTCTACAATGAACATCTAGTGGGGCTAGTTGAGCAAGCATTGAACGCGCGTTGCTCAACTAGCCCTAGTTGAGGCAGCAAAATAAATATTAGGTTATAAAAAAATCATAAGAGTTAAAATAAATAACCATCTATAATCGAAAGAACAATAATTAAATAATCTTTAAATACTTTCTTCAAGTTCTTATTGGTTCTTATCAAGTGTTTTTATACGAGTATAGTAGAAAAATTATGACCTGTAATATTTTTTTACCACGAAAAAAACAAAGCGTTCTCTTATTTTATCGGAGCACCGGACAGCAATTCTCAACAGTCTCGCTATGTATTCCCCTCCTATAACCTCTTCTTTTCGCCATTTACACTGTTGTTGTAGGTCGCTTAGTTTTCGAGATATTTCATTTGCACAAGTTGCCCTATGATCAACTAGCCCCGCTCTACCCAACTGAATTTCTGTATTATCTGTACTATTTCATGCACATTATGCTTATGTCTTTGAAATTTCTATTTGAATTAACATATCAATTCCACAATTATAGATACTAATTTCCTCCATTCATATCTCTAGTGGTTGTAGTGATGTCTGTGATTGTCAAGTGGAACGACAAAGTTCATAGGAGAGTTCATAGTTCAACAGTTCATAGTTCGTAGTTCAAAGTTCATAGTCTTTGATCATCTGTAGATGGTTTAGAAATGTTATCATATAACCGAGAACAGACGCTAACCAGTGTACCGACATATACAGTGCGTCGAAAAAAAAAACCGGAATTTTTAAAATAAAAAAAAACAATTAGTTTTTTTGACAAAATTAAAACGTTCCTTTCATGGTCAGTTTGAGGATGTTGAAGTACACAAACTTATTTTTTCGCCAAAAAATCTCCAACAGCGACGATCCCGTGAGATGGTGCATTATTGCGTAACAAAAACCAACTACCCCGCGCTCAATCACGTCTTGGTCGTATTTAATTTCTCCACTATCCATCTCACCTTCGAATTCACTTAGTATGCGATCATTTCACGCACTTTTTCCAACCAACTCACCGCAATTTTTGTTGTTTGACTGGCCTGGCTTCCTGAAATCGCTTAAGGTAAGTGACTCCTCTGTTGGCCAGTAAAGCGAACTTTTTTTTCAAATTAATATTTTAAATATAAAAAAGTAATATTTGTATAAAACTGTGATATAGTCTTGAAGCAATACAAAATAAAAAAATATTTTTAAAAATCTTTATTTTTGCAATAGGTTTTTTTTCTTTTTTGTTCCTTCTCTTCAGCTATTTTTCTTTTTTCACTCTTCAGCAGCTAATGATCTTTCTTGTGTTAGTTTTCTTCTGCGGCTAATTGTTTGGTATTTACAGCTTCTTTTCTTTTATTTTTTCTTTCCTATATATCTGCTTACGTTCATTAAAGTGCTTCCATTATAAGGAAGAAATTACGGAAAACACTTTATCTCTTTATTTTCATTTTATCCTTTAATTAGTCGCTTTTCCAGGCCAAACTAACGCTTCTTGAAATTACTTGTTTACTGTGTTTTCAGCATGATTTTCTATATTTTGAATCCTGAACCGCTGGTCTTCTAATAAACTATTCTTAATATTTTGGTTTTCAGCAACTGTCTCGTCAGCATGATTTTCTCCATTTTGAATCCTGAACTCCTGGTCAATTAATAAACTGTTCAGAATATTTGGATTTTCAACAACCGTGTCTTCAGCATAATTTTCGCTAATTTGAATTCTAACCTGCTCATCTACAAATAAACAAAAATTTTAAATGGCAACAAAAACGATTGTTCAAAATAAGAAAATATAGTATAATTTGTGGTATAAATTAAAAAATAATTCACCATGTTCATCAAGTTGATTTCGAGTTTTAATAATTAGCATATCATTTTCTAAGGCAAATGCTAGTGATGATGTTTCTGAAAGCTGTTGAACCGGAAGTTCAATAGTTTGCTCCAAACTCTCAAAATAAAGTGATTCAGAATAACTATCATCGTTGACATTAAGTTGAAAAACATTAACCGTGTCCGGATCATGAGCCGAAGTACTTTCAATAATCCCATTTAAGTTATTTTTAACGCAGACGAAGAACCTATTTTCAACAAAAAAGATAATAGGAAAAAAAGAAAAATAGTATACTCAAGAATAAAACCTTAGAAACAATCACTTAAAAAACGTAAACAAGGATTAAAATAAGATGTAAGCCAAATTGTTGAATTAGAAATGAATAAGTTAAAGGAAATTACTTTTTATGGACTTCCAAACCAAAAAAAGACTTGAATCCTCTAAATCACCATCCTACGCTCCATCAACACCGACTTCTTCAAATTTTCTCAATGTAATTGGATCAATATGTTTTTCCATAGCTGATAGTGCATTGTGATCATCATTTTATGGTTCCGTATTATCTAGTTCTTCATTTCCTGTAGTTTTATTTCTCAATTTATTATAATTCACAGCATCTGCTGAAAATTAGTATAAATCCGTTGTTTTGAATCCATTTGTCATTATAGTTTAAATTTCAAGAATATCAACATCACTTTTTAGCAGTTTAGCAACATTTTCTTTTGTTATTTTATTCCCATTATTGTTCATACGCCAATCAGTCACAACTTTCCGCCAAGCTACTTACAAAGGGTGAAAAAATGAAACATCCAATGATTGTTGAACGTGTGTTCAACACAGCCATTCGTCAGATGAGATTAATGTCCATCAATATAAAGTATTAAAATTTATTTTTTACAAGCTATGGATAAAATATATTTGCAAAATACTCGTAGAAATTTTCTCCATTCATTCAGCCGTTATCAGATTTACCAGAAGCCCAAGCCTTTTGGCATATTTTTTCGAATAATATTTGGAATTCGTAACTCGAATTCGAAAATAACTTTTCGATTATCTCTTTTTCAACTTCAGAAAACCAGTTTCGGATACCAGATTCCAAAATGGAGGCTCTTGATATAGTTAAATTTTGAACAATACGTTCAGAAAGTTGTAGCTGACGAACTAAAAAAGCACTAGGCCATCTACGACCAGGAACTCCATCCTTAAAAGGATATTCTCTATTTAGTGTTTTTAAAAGCATCTTAACACTACCAAGTAACTGTGTTTTAGATACTGGAAATCCATTTTCAGTCATCAACATCATCCAAGAAACTAAATGCTGCTCTTGGTCTCTCGTCAATATTGTCACTGGGCCACCTTTCCTAATTTTAGGAGATAATTCTTTGACTTTAGAGTTCAATGTAGATCTTGGTATGTTGTATTTCTTACTAATCTCTCTCACTGATTGTCCACGTTTTGTTTCAGCAACTGCTGACTTTAGCTGCTGAGCTATGTATTTAAATCTTTGAGGATCCTTTTTTTATTTCACCATATTTATTCTGTGAAAAAAAAAATTCTAAATTGACTAATACAACAGTACAAAATTTTGCATGGAATTTAATTGATAGACATTAAAAAATTAAATTAGATATTTTGTGGAGAAATACTTATAACCTCTAAATATACGACGATGGACTGGCCAATACAGAGATGATTGTCCACTTGGCCACTCTATTTTTGAATATAAATTAATTGAATATCATCAATACATTAATCTCTAAAATTATTTTGAGTTATGCTAATTGAGTTAAAAAGAAAAAATTGAACTATTGTTATTTTCAAAATATAATAGCTTGTCGAAAAACAAGGAAATCTTTACCTACCTGACAAGGAATCACCAAATATGAAAGCGGTCACAGATTTTTTTAAATTCTAAAATAACTATTTAAAATAATTGAAGTATATTTATACTGTAGTTTATAAATTAAACTTTTTTTTTTAATTTTTACTGTAGTGTTCGTACTCGAGACGTAGATAAAGTAATTTTTCGGCAAAGTGGCCGATAGAGAGGGCCTGACCGATAGAGGGGTCAGTTACCTTATACCACTCGAGCACACGTGTAGGGGATAAGTAATCATCACCATAAACTTTTTTCATTAATTTAAATGTTTCTGTAAAAGTTTTATCGAGCTTGATACTACTTGATATTTGTTAATATAAGTTGGCAATCCGTTCATCGATTGTAATGATGGCAGTCTCTTTTTATAGAAGGGATATACAGCTTTCAGATTATATATTGTTTCAATAGATGGTGCTAGTATCTTTCTTTAAATTTAAAAAGTTTCTTATTTTTCCAAATTTCTATGTAATACTAGAGTGTAACAAATTTTTTTATTTTTTGAGGTACACAGTTATTTACAGATAAAAAATTATATCTGAAAGCTATTCCTCGAAATATAGGCCGTTGTTTTCAATAACCCATCAACCCATCTTTACAAGAGTAATTCTATTCCGCTTCGGTACCACGAAGAATTTTTGGAGGCGAAAAACTAACCTAAACCTAAGTCGCCAGGATAAACAGCACCCGTGGAATTTGTGTCATTGTTATTATTTCAAAACACACACTTTATTTTTCCATTCTTATAGGATCGCCTTTTTTCGAAACTTAACAATTAGCACATTAAATAGAAGCAATATATTTAACTAGAATATAGGTTATGTTATATTGAGTTAAATTATTGTTAGTAGATGGTCAGCAATGTTTAAAATTTGAAAAAAAAACGATAGTACTTATGAGTAGCCCTAAATAGCTTAGATTAATAATTTTTATTTGTAGGATATGTCTTTCGTAGTCGTTTTTGTTACGACACAAAAGAAGAAAAATACACGTTTATCAGGAATAAAATGTCTAGAATGCAGTATAGGTATTTTAAAAGGAGTTTTGATCAGGGTCCGTTCGAAACCACGTGTTTATTTCATGCTTCCTCATCCATTACAGTGCTATCGGGAGAACTATGTCGTAAAGCCCGTCACTCGTTAATCCAGATCTGGTGAACGAAATTTCCTTCTGTATGAACTTAATTTAAACGGACGGCTATGTTTGTTCCACAAGTGCCATTTGACCTAGAAATAATAATGGAAAGCTTGTCGCTGATTTTTTGGTACATTATTTATGTACTGTAACCAATATCATATGTTAAAGCCAGTGATGTAAGAGTTTGACCTTATTTATTTTTTGTATGCGATGAAACTGTTAGCGGTTTTTTTTTGTCAAATCTAGAATAATACTTTTTTTCAGTTATGCTTAAACAATAAACTCATACCTTAATAAAATTGTAGTTTTCTTTTATTCGATCATCTTATATCAATTATTTTATTGTAACCTTTGGCTCAAAACACTAAACTCAAACAGATTTACCCCGAAATAACAAATCACTTGTTTTTAATCTCTCAACGCGCGTTTTGCTAATAATCGATTATATTGAATCATCTACTGATGATGCTAACATGCTCAGCAAAACGCGCGCCAACAAGTTATAAACATGTGATTTGATATTTAGTGGCAAAATTTTGAGTTTAATTTGCTAAATGTTTTACGTCTTCTTTTAAGTTTCGTAGCCGTTTCAAAAGCCACCCCAGAAACAACTGCAGGGAAAAATTATGACATTCCTGTGGAGATGATGATGTCCCGGCAAAATGGCATTGAATCAATTTTGCAATAAATAAAACTGCACTAAATAGACTACTAATAATTTAAAATATCAAATCAAAGTACAAGAATGATCTATTGCAGATTATATAAGTACCATAAATCAAACATAGATCATAAATCAACATACATAAATACA
This sequence comes from Cosmopolites sordidus, assembly GCA_031761425.1. NCBI lineage: Eukaryota > Metazoa > Arthropoda > Insecta > Coleoptera > Curculionidae > Cosmopolites > Cosmopolites sordidus. Next base: position 168,616 of record JARFXV010001877.1, on the reverse strand, counting down.
TACAAACATACAACAGTAACATAAATCAACAATTTCATATTAAAACTAATTAAAAACTTTAATAAACCAAAAACTCTAGTCTCCCCCCGCACTCTTATGCATTAAGATCAAATCCACAATAGGACAGAATTGTCGAAGAAAAAAGCACTAGTTGCCGAGCCCTTAGCTCAATCCAACAACAATGAACCTGATATTAAGATAGGAAGTGCGTTAATCGATATTTTACGGAAAATTCCAACAATCAAACAGCACACCACAAAAGACGTTTCTCAAATTAGCTACTTACAGAACAGCGCCTAGAATAGACCGAATAACCCCAAAAATTACAAAACAATTACCAAGAAAAGGTGTGGCGTTTATTATGTGCATCTTTAATTTTATACTACTTCTAAACTGCTGACTAAAATTGCGTAAAACTGCTGAAATAATTTTGATTACGAAACAAGGTAAAGACCATAATAGAGTTACCTCGTACAGCCTGATAAGCCTCTTACCAACTACCTCTAAAACACTGAAGAGACCACTGCTGTAAAGAATAGGCCCCGCTCCTCGTAATTAATTTAGTTCATACAAAGAGAAAGTGTAGCAATCCATAGACCAGCTCACAGCATAAATCTAACTCTGGACGGCAAGAAATACTGAACATCTATATTCTTGAATATTGCCAGGCATCCGGTTAAGTGTTACATAAGGGTAAAATCCACAAAATCAAGAAACATCTTTCTATAACGTACTGTAATTTACTGAGATCTTTCCCAAGTGACAGAAAATACCAAACAAGACGAAATGAATGTACCAATAACGTTCGAATGAAATCAGGTATTCTAAAAGGAGTGTTCTTAGACCATTACTATATTTTGTACATAGCTGATTTACCAACAGATACTGTCATGGGAACCTGATGACATTGTCATACTTGCCATTAAAATCCAGTTACATATGATCTTACAAATGCAATTAAATGATATCGGACCATAGATTTAAACGTGCACCTATAAGCGTTAGTTAGTTAATTTAAAAGTTAATTTCTCATAAAGATTATACGCCTGAATGTCAAGTATTCTGTTTTTACTGTGCAAATGTTGATTAAAAAATGAATTATTTCAAAGTCAAGTCATTTCTGTCGAAGTCTGTCATGTTTAATCTTCGACTTTAATGATTCATTTCGGTTGCAATATAGATGAATTGATAGGTTATGGTGTTGTACAGATAAAACTCGAGACAATGCTCAAACGCATTAACGTGAAGAATGAGAGTAGTTAGGCAAGGCAAATTCTGGGGCCAAATACATTACATATCTTCAATCTTGGTCCACATTGCGGGACTTTTTGGGTTAAGTTTCCCAACGATAGATGGCAGCTTATAAATATAAGTGTCATTAGTTGTTTTATTTCCAGCTGATAGATGATAGATGTATATATATATATATATATATATATATATATATATATATATATATATATATATATATATATATATATATATATTATATATACGATAGATGGCAGCTTATAAATATAAGTGTCATTTGTTGTTTTATTTCCAGCTGATAGATGATAGATGTATATATATATATATATATATATATATATATATATATATATATATATATATATATATATATATATATATATATATATATATATATATATATATATATATATATATATATATATATATATATATATATATATATATATATATATAATATATATATATATATATATTTATATATGTATAGATATATATGTATAGATATATATATATATATATATATATATATATATATATATATATATATATATATATATATATATATATATATATATATATATACATTTGAACAGAGGAAGGATACAGATTACATTCTAGAAAGAATGAATGCTAATGGGTAAATTATCGGTTGGAAGAAGATGAGCATTTTTGCCAAAAAATCATCTTTTTCGGCAAAGCTCATTTTTACTTCATTTAAAATTGCCATATTCGGTTCACAGAAAATCCACACGTGGACCATTGAAAAGCCAATGCACTTAAAACAAGTAACTGTATGGTGTGGAATATGGTGCAAAGGCATCATAGGGCGATTTTTTCTTTGAAAACGAGCAAAGAGCTTCACTAACACTCAACGGCGACCGTTATCGTGCCATGCCAACTGACTTTCTACTCTTTAAAATTGAAGAGGAAGACTTGGCCAATATTTAGTTTCAACAGGATGGCACCACTGCCCACACATGCAATGCTACTACAATCGATGTTTTTAGCCCTATCTTCTAAAATCACATTATCAGCCGAAAAGGCGAGGTCAACTGGCCATCTAGTAGTTGCGACTTGACTCCGTTAGACTATCACTTGTTGGGATCCGTCAAAAACAGATGTTTTATCAACCATCCAGATACGATTGAGGCTTTAAAAGATGCAATTAAAACGGTTCTTGGTGAAATGGAGGCTCAAACGATTAAAACTGTACTGAAAAATTGCATCGACAGAATGGGCTACTGAAAATCTAGCCGAGGCAGTCATTTAAATGAAATTGTATTCCATTCTTAATCAGTAAGTGTAATCCTCATAAAGTATAAATCAATTGAAAATATTTATTGCATTTTTAAAACGAACTAAAAGTTGCCGCACCCTTGTCACCCGCACTGGACCAGCGTGACAGATTACGGTCCAACCCCTCAACATGGCTTTACAATTTTAAACACGGTTCTCATTCCCCGAAGGCCAAGGGGCAACTACCTACGGTTGCGGAAAGACCTGCCACAAGGCAGAGGGTGCTAAGAATCATCGGGTTAGATCAGGCTGCCAGTGGACTTTGGACATTGCAAGTCTCAATCTTCAGACAATGAAAACAACTGTGTAGCGTTCACAAATTCTTGATCGCTACAAGGAGCATTCGTAAATTGTTGATCACCACTGGTAGGTTTATTTCGGACAAATTCTTAACTGAAAGAGCTTCGATATCGTTCGGATAAGGCAAGACAGTCTAACTCCAAATCTCCAGGTGAGCGGACGTTTTCGCGCCTTACCCTTCCAACCGAGGTACGTAGGTTTGCTGGCCAAGCCACGCTTGGGTTGATTTTTCTGATATTCTTATAGAGGGTTTTACGACCCGGCAGTAGAGAATCCGATCAACAGACACCAGGCCATTGAACGACCACCTATTATAGAGTCCGACCATCGTGGAAACCTTACACCTTTTTGGGCCCACATGGCACAGTAAGCGGTTGGTCAGATCGAGATTATTGCAGGACCCCCGCATAGGGATACCGGACTGCCCGCAGTCGTACTCAGTCTTTTTGGACACCCAGTACCTTGACAGCCAAGGATAGACAATATCAGGAAATAAGGCCAGATAAACACTTTTTTTATTATATTCTCATGTACCGTTAAGGATTGCAATTAACATTTATTTTTCACAAATACATTATTACCATAATTTCTTATACTGACAATGGTCACGTTATCATCTTATATTTTGTATCTATTTGCCGTCTGACCATTTTTGGTTACCCTAGCGTTATATATCTATCTTTTTACTATTGTCAGAATAGAGGAAATAACCTCTAATTTGTAAGTATAGGGACATAGAGACCAGCTGGTGTTATTCAGAGCTGTGTATTTGATTTTTGATTTCTTTCACGGTAAGGTTTGGAGAACCACCTTCCCTAAACCTTCCCGTGCCTTTTGTTTGATAGTTTTAGTTATTCCTTTTTTTTGTGTGCTTTGTGTCGTTCTTTTTTGAGTGTGCTTTTATAATATATATGTATAAAATTCTAGTAGACCGTTTTATTTAAGATAGACCCCTTCCCGGTTCCAGGATCTTTTCCGATATATGAAGTAACCGGGTGGCGCTCAACTTTTATCGTGGCTTCATTCTGTCCTGGACCTTCTTCCCGGTGCTCCCGGCGAACAGCTGCCGTCGCTATGATCTATATATTTTTTATTTTGTTTCAAAAGAGAAAATAATAGGTCACAACTGTTAATCGAGCTTGACAGCATACATTGGGATACCATAGGAACATTGGGATATCATAGGCTATGTGGAACACAAAGAAAGGGGAAGAGCTAATCAAACTGGAAACAACTGGTCACGTACTTTACACCCGGGGTACGCAAAATGGACGATGTAGTGGAATTGGATTCTTCATTAACCGAGAGTTGAAGGACAATATCGTAAAATTTGAGTAAAATCGTATCGTAATATCGTAAGTAATATCGTAAAATTGAAAAAAGTAAATCCGGCCGACTAGTCCAAACTTATGCACCAAGTATAAGCTACGGTGATGAGGAAATGGGAGTATTTTATGATGATGTGGCCCAGCTTCTAGATAACGAGACGTTTAATGCTAGAATTGGAGAAGCAAGAACTGCTGAAAATGCAATTGGCTTATATGGAAGTAGTGAGCGAGACAATAGAGTTCAGAGATTGGTTGATTTTGGACAAGAACTATATATTATGAACTCGTTTTATAAGAAAAAAATCAGCAGAAAATGGACATGGAAAAGTCCAGCTGGTCTCACAAGTGAAATAGGCTACATCAAGTCAAAAGATAAAACAATAATTTACAATTGTACTGTCCTTAACCGTTTTAATGTTGGAAGTGATCATAGAACAGTACGAAAAAAGATTAAGACAAACTGTGCAGGATAAAATGGTAAGATCAAAGGACAAAATGAATTCTGGGAAGTTGCTTCAGAGGAACAGCGATTTCAAGATTGCTATGTCGAACCGCTTTGCTGTTTGCAAGATCCATAGGAGATGGAAATAACAGATCAGTATGAAAAAATTATAGACATGTGCTTGAAACGGCTGCTGTAGTAGCACCAACAGAAAAAAGTGTCAGACAATAAAAAATCTCCAACGAGACCTTTAATTTAATGAAAAAACGGCGTACAATGAGAAATGCAGAGAGTCTTTTTGGCAGAGTCGAGTACGTTGAGCTTTGCAAATCTATAAGAAAACGTATTTGAGAGAAAACGCGTCGGTTCAACATGCAGCTAGTTCAAAAAACACTAAAAGAAAATAAAGGAATCAGCAAAGCAAGACACAACCTGAGAAATAAAAGGACACAAATGTTTGTCTTGATGCGTGAGGGTAGCAGATTGTAGAGGGAACGTACGGAAACATTAGAGGTTATCAGAAGGTTTTATTCAAAGTTATATGAAGATCAGAACCAATCAATTAGAGCAATGCCGACGGAAGGGCAAGGAGAATAGAAATCATAAGAAAGGAGAATAGGAAGATTTAAAAACTACCGCGCAGTAAGCCTCCTATCAGTATTGTACAAAGTTTTCACCGATAATAACTAAAGATAATAACTAAAAGAATATTAGGAACACTGAATTACGCACAACCATGCCACTGTGCTTGACTTTTATTGATTATGAAAAGACTTTTGACTCAATATCAAAGCAAACCATAATGGATGCATTGCTTAACTAAGGGATAGACAAAAAATCTACTGTGATCCATATATGATGAAGCTACAGCGACAGTTCACATAGATGATCTTGAAGTTAAAATCACTATACAGCGGAGTGTTCGGCAGGGTGACTCAATATCTCCTGTTCTTCTCTCAGCCTGCCTTGAAGAGGTATTCCGTAATCTGGATTGGGCACAGGATGGACAAAAGTAAATGGTGCATACTTAAGCCACCTTAGATTTGCGGATGATGTCGTTATCCTGTCACAAGACCCAGATGAACTACAAAAACACATACAAGAGCTGCAAAGGGCGGGAGAACCACTCGGCTTGAAAATAAATCTGAAAAAGATCCAGGTTACGTTCAACAAATTTGCTGAAAACAGAAGAATAAATATTTTAAGAAGCGAGTTAGAGGTGGTGGACCACTATATATGTCTTGGGAAAAGGATTTCAATGGAAGGTGATACCGCCCGTGAAGTGGAACTGCTTGTTAAGTGTGACTGGCAGGCATTTGGCATTCTCAATATAATATTTAAGAGCAAACTCCCACTTTGTCAAAAGAAAAAAGTTTTTGATCAGTGCGTGCTTCCTGTTCTGATATACGGAAGTGAAACATGAACACTCACATCAGAATCAATCCAAAAGCTTCAGGTAGCGCAGATAACAATGGAAAGGTGTATACTCGGCATTACAGCGGGACAGAAGGACCTGTACATGGATCACAGAGCAGACGATAGTATGTGACATTATTGGAAAGGTAAATAAATTGAAGTGGAACTGGGCAGGCCATATAACGAAGCGATGTGACGACAGATGGACCAAAGCAATCCTGGGGTGGATGCCGCTTGATCATAAGCATCCACAAGAAGACCTAAAACACGATGGATCGATGACATCATCAAGTATATTGGACCCGAATGGGAGACGAGAGCTGAGGATCGCGAGAGTTGGAAGCATGCTGGGGAGGCCGGTATCCTGCAGTGGATCGACGATCGATGGCTAAATGCTGTTATGATGGTGATGATGATGATTATATATATATATATATATATATATATATATATATATATATATATATATATATATATATATATATATATATATATATGAATATGAAATCTAATTTGTATTAGGTAAGAAATGAAAACTTCCAATATTCTGAAACTAAAGTTGTATTTATAAATGAATTAATTTCTAGCGAACTAATTACTGACGAACTAATTACTAACGAAAAATATTATAACATAAAAAAAATCTTAATGAAAACATGGTATTTAGAAATATTGTTTAGATTTTAAAACTAGAGCTTTAGTTTACAAAATTCCGTCAATTAAATTTAAAAAACAAAATATTAAAAAGTAGATTCCATTGGGTCAAGATTAGCTACAGAACTAAATCGTCTGACTTTAATACCAGCTAGTTTCCTTTCTATGTCAGCTAAGCTTTGACCTCTTGTTTCTGGTACAAAGTAAATAGTAAACAGGAATCCTAAGAAGACAATTCCACCAAATGTCCAAAAAGTGAAATGGAAACCTATTACTTCGGCTAATAATAAGAATATTTTAGTAACTATAAAGGTGCACGTCCAGTTAAATGCAGTGGCTACTGAAATAGCTGGACCTTTGATTTGAGCTGGAAGGATTTCTCCCATCATTAGCCATGGTATAGGTCCAAATCCCAATGAAAATCCTAAGACATATACTACAAGGCTGAGTAGAGGTACGAATCCCATAGAATCGACATTAATTTTGCTAACATCTTTAAGGAAGAAGTAAGTTCCCAGTACGCCTAAAGATAAGATCATCGATACAGCTGATATATACAACAATTTTTTTCTGCCAAATTTATCAATAAGCACAGCAGCAGTAAAAGTCGCCACAAAGTTAACCCCGCCTACTATTGTTGTGGAGATGGATTTATCTATCGACGATTTTGATTCATCGAATATTTGGGTGGTGTAAAATATGACTGCGTTTATTCCACTCCATTGATGGAAAGTCATCAAGCCCAATACAATGCCCATCAATTTCAAGTTGTTTGTGGAAAATAAAATTTTCAGGCTGGCGGTTTCCTTGTAGGACTCTACTTGACCCTCTTTCAGTTCCTGGAACTCTTTATCGATATTGGTATTGGCTCCACGAAACCACTGCAAGACCGTGTACGTTTCTTCTTCTTTATTTTTAGATATCAGATATCTGGGAGTTTCTTTTATCATCCAAAAAACTACCTGAAATGGTATGGACAGAATAACGCCTACCAAAGCAAGTGCGCGCCATTCGTAGAAGGTACCAAACAAGTAGCACAGTAGGATACCGATGTTAATAAAAGCAGAGGGTAATAATCCTAGGGTACCTCTCACTTCTGGTTGTACAGTTTCTGCTAAGTAGACTGGGAGTGTTAGTGACAGAATACCCACACTGAGCCCAGCAATTACACGACTGACGTACATTTCGATGTAGCTTTGTGCAAAAACATTTACCACGAATGCTAACATAAAAAGTAAATCAGTAAACAATAGCGTCCATTTTCTTCCTAAATTTTCTATCAGTGTACCTCCAAGTATACCACCAGCTACAGCTCCCAGTGGCATTAAACTTGTAATCCATGTCATCTGAAATAAATAAACAGTATTTACACAGTTAGAAGGAAGTTCAAACACAATATTATTCATTTATTCACATCTTCATTTATTTCCATCAACTTACATTTAACAAAAGAGTGAAATTTTCTTTTATTATTGCATAAACAAATATAAAGCAATTCTTATATTGCATTTTTTAATGTGAGACACTAAATACAAAGAGATATACAAGAGAGACTAATACAAAAGAAATGTACGAGAAACCATAAATATTTACATTCATAAATAACCATTATATTTGTATTCATAAATATCTGTTGGCTACAATTTAACAATAAATGAATACGTAATTTCGCAAGCTTTTAAAACTTTTAATTGTCGCTTTTACATAATGGAATAATGGCTTATAATAGCTAATTTAGGCTAGACGACAATGCTTTTGTATGATCTTTTTTGAGTTGATTTTCAACACATTCAATATGATTTTCATTGAGTAAGATAAATGGAAGATGAATCGGTTTTCCCCATATGCTATTGATAAATTGTAGATTTTAAAATAGGGGTTGTTTAATCAGAAATCAGTTCTCATTACTTCTTGCAGTTGAAGCGCTTCAGTTGCAAGGTTCATCTTCAATAGAGTCTAGACTTTCTAAGAATGCGTTAAACCACCTGACAGCCTAGGCCCTCCTCAAAACACTGAAATTGTTGATAAAAGCGTTTAATTGGCAAGCGTTTCGTTAGACAACTTTACAATTAGGAAATGCAAAATTTTTAAAAGTAAACACATAGATAAATATGATAATTTTTATATACTGTTTGGAATATTTGTGCTTCTTTACTGTTATTTAAGTTGAATAATTATTTTCAATGTGGTTTTGCTGTAATGTAGATTATTTGATATCCGATTGGTGGTAAGTTATCATGCAACAGGCCTACATCAAAATTTCCTGACAAAGAGGTTAATGAAATGAACTAATATATAGTTAATGCTTACCTCTGTATATTCAAGTTTGAAATCCCTTTCTAATGAGGTGGATGCTGGAGAAGTGTAGGCTGAACAGTATCCTATAAGTATGGAAACCCAAGATATAGCAATAGCGCTTATTAACTGGAACAACAAAACGAAAATAAGCGATGTAGAAGAAACATTCTGCACTATATGCAAAGTAATTCTGGCTCGGATTTCGGTAAAGAAAACGTAACGTAGGTATCAGCCCGCACTGAAACTCTTATTTGTACCGAGTATCTATTTCAACTTTCTTCGGATTAGGGTTTTTTAACATTTATGGGTTACATTCCATCCGATTGTATGCGCGTCCACTTATTAAACTGGTTTTTTTATTAAGATACAGTCGCCAAATTTATCTCCCAAACTTAATTTCGTCCCCGTCGTTTTCTTTTTTTCTGACTAATGTCACCTAATTCTGATAACTCGAACTAAAGTTAATGACCTCCATAGGTCATTGTAAACAATTCGCGGTGAGACGCCATTTCTTTGACAAGATATTTAAGAAAGGAAAAAACTGTTGGTGAGTGGTTTATTATTTATGTTATAGGTGAGTTTTTATTTAAAAATTATCGAAATGGTTTACCAAAATAAATTGTTATTGCATAGATCATAGTCATAAAAGCTTTTCCCAGGATAAAAAGAGATAGAAATGGATGAGATGCACCAGATGTTTCCAATGGATGCATGAGGATTGCGTTGCCAATCCAGGACCTAAATTTATTTGTACAATGTGCCTGGAGATTTAAAATTTCTTAAACTATACCAATGATTACCAAAAGTCTGATTATATATATATATATATATATATATATATATATATATATATATATATATATATATATATATATATATATATATAATTAGGAGCCATATTAGCCTTGGTGTCTAAGGCGTTAGCCTTACGTTACGGCAGTTAATGTGGACCGGATTCGAATCCGGTACTAGGCAAAAAAAGTTTTTCTGAAATTCTTGTGAATGTTTCTAGGTAAAAGTGGAAAATTTGACAAGGAATCACCCCTCAGTCACGCCAGTTCGTGGCTGGGTAAGTCCGGGTGCCTTCTGAGATGTTTTTCTACGTTGGTTTGGTACCTTTGTTTTCCATAAACTTTATATTGAAATATTATTTCCGTGTTCAACTTAGCTGCTGTTAATTTCGTGGTGGATGTGTCCACTGGAGGGTCGTGCCTCAATTTTAAACAGGGAGCTCTTTTACTTTTTTTTTTATAAAATTTCTTTTTACCCACGGCGGAACGGAAATATATTGTAAAATAGTTATGTTTCTTATTGCTTATATGATGTATTTGTAATTTCAAATCTACTAACTTTCACTTAATGTGACTGAGGCTTCTTTACATGTATCTACTTACTTTTAATATAGTACTTACTTTGACTTACTACTACTAAACGTGTCTGAATCTTCTTCTGACATATGCCATAGTTGCCGGATTCATGTTGCGCACAAAAGTAAGATTTATTGCGGATCTTTCATGAAGTGTCACGGTCATTTTGTTACCGACAATTCGAAGCCTTTCTTTTAAGGTCTTTGGACAATTTCCCGACGTATTTCTTTAAAGATCTAAGTCCATTGATGGGATTTTATCAGGAATTTGTGTTTATGATATTAAATTGAATTGAGCTTGTTACAAGGAACTCGGTAACATTATAGATATATATATATATATATATATATATATATATATATATATATATATATATATATATATATATATATATATATATATATATATATATATATATATATATATATGGTTCTCCAACTCCTACGCGAAGCATAGGGCTTCAATAAAACCGCGCCATCTCGTTCTATTTTGCACCAGAACCTTGACTTCCTGCCAGGACATGTTCACTCTTTTCAGTTCATCATTGATAGTTCTCTTCCAAGTCTGTACAGGCCTTCCAATACCTCTTTTACTCTGCGGATTCCAGTCCAGTACTATTTTGACTATACAGTTGTTTTGTTTTCTGAGCGTGTGCCCAATCCATCCCACTTACGAAGTGATATCTTGTGTTTAATTTTCTTTTGGTTTGTGTGATGAAGCAAGTCTTCGTTTCGAATCTTGTTCGGCATGAATATGCGCAGTATTTTTCGCAAGCATTTATTTATCCATACCTAAAGTTTTTTTGTTATTGTCTTCGTTATTTTCCACATTTCACATCCGTAGAGCAAGACCGCCCCAACATTGCTGTTAGATATACGAAGTTTTGTTTGCGTTAAGTATTGTGTTAATCTCCATAAAGGTGCTAGAACTCCAAAAGCTCCTTGAGCTTTCCGTATTCTGCTTTTGACATCATGACCTGCACCTCCATTTTTTGTGAGAATGCTGCTCAAGTACATAGACCATAGACTGCTGCTCAAGTACATTCAACACATAGACCATATTGTTGTATTGGTGCGACATAAGGAATATGTCATCCGTGTCCCTCCTACATCATCCTATGTGCCCTCTCAAAATCCATGAATAATAAGTAGAGTGGCGATCTCCATTCAGCTGACTGTTCTAGTATAATCCTAACAGTATTTATGTGATCAGTACCCGAATCACCCGGTCTGAAGCCTGCTTGACTTGGGCGCATTTCTGCTTCTATATGTCCTACCATTCCTGTTAGGATAATTTGTGCTGTAACTTTTTTTTTTGGTAATTTCATTATTAATCCCTTTTTTCAATCATCGGAAACATTGTTTGATTCCCACATCTGAGTTATTAAGGGTCGTAACAATTGAGAACACGACTCAGGGTCTGCCTTGAGTAATTCTGCTGGTATATTATCCAGTCCCGGGGCATTGCTGTTTTTTAATGCTCTTAAAGCTCGTTGTATTTCCGTTTTCGAAAGCACAGTTAATGGGAAGTTGCGTGTTTTCTTCTTGTTGTTCTGCCCCCATTGTTCTTCATTTTGTTCGATTTGGAGTAGTCCACCCAGCATCTCTTGAAAATGTTCCTTCCATCTACTGAGTTGTTCTGGGAGTGTGGTCAGCCCTTGCCCGGAAATTGCTCTGACGGGTCGTGCACCGCTGCTCCTCTTACCTGATAGTTTTTTGGTTATTTAATAAAGTTGTCTGATGTTGCTGTTTGTTGCAGCGCTTTGTGCTTCTTGAGCCATTTATTCAGCCCATGCTCTTTTATCATGACGTGCAAACCATTTTACAGCCTAATTTAACTCTCTATATGCTTCCTGTCTTTCAAGTCTCCGTTCTGTGCTTTGTATCTGTATTATGTTTCCCTTCTCCGAATAAGCTCCCACGTTTCTTCGATTATTCAATTCTTTCGCTGATTATTCACCTCTCCCACGGTGGTTTCTGCAGTTTCTTTTAACATATTGGAAATTATTTTCAACGTCTGTTTGTAACTTCCTATTCCTTGTGTTGTGGCTAATTTTCTGATGTTTTACCTTCCCCTTCTAAGAGCATTTGGCTTACAGGTGTTTGCTACAAGTTTCAGTCATATGCAACCCGTTAGAAGGTGGTGGTTGCTAGAAATGTCTGTACCTCTTCGGTTTCGCACATACAGTAGCGAAGTTCTTCATCTTCTTGAAATCATGATGTGATCAATTTGATTTTCGGTCCTTTGATCAAGTGAGACTTGGGTTATTTTGTGAACTCTTTTATGAGGGAATAAAGTATCAACAATCAGTAAGTTGTAAGTTGAACAAAAATTTGTGAGGAATTCACCGTTTTCACTCATTTCACCCAATCCGTGTTTACCCATTACACTTTCCGGATTAGTATTATCGTTTCCAATTTTTGCATTTAAATCTCCGGTTACAATAAAGATGTCAGCTGTTGCTATTTCTTGTACAGTACGTGAGAGATTATCGTAGAAATTTTGTTTTTCATCTGGGTCAGAAACATAAGTAGGTGCGTAACATTGCATTATGGAGATTTTTCAAATTTTTGCGAAAAATTTGGCGACCAATATTCGGTCATTTAAAGATTTCCAGGAGATCAAACTCTTTCTTGCCTCGGGAACATTAAAAATAATGTATTTGGTCCACACCGGCCACGTGTCGGTTAGCGAACATTACAAAGCGTAATAGACTAATATTTGACGCACATCAGCGTCAGGTTCCGAACATTACAGGGTGGAAGTGTATATTTTATGTTTTTAATTTTGATTTTCTTATCATTTCTTAGCTTCAAATATACTTTCGGGATCTATTTATATTGCCAAATATATAATAAAATTGTTTTTTATATTTAAAATAAAACAAAAAGTTAAAAGTAAAAAGCCCTCCTTGATTAAACTATGTGAAAGAAAGCGCTTTGTTTTAGATTATATTTAATAGAATTATATCCATCATAATTCATCCATCCAGATTGATTTTCAAGCGTCTTGATATAGTTGTTACTACGAAATGGCCGTCACGCTAAATATTACTCTATTAAAAATAGTAATCGAAAACAAATGTGCAGTGATTTCGTTCACATAGTTAAAATGTTCGGTCAGAAAGTAACGCACGAATCAATCAATTCCTTTCTTTGATTAAAGACCCAATATATTTATTAAATATTTATTTCAACTAACGGTATATTATATTAGATAACGGTAGATAAAAATGCAATTTTATCAGTGATTAATGATTTTAATTTGGTTAGGTATTATCAAAACTGAATGAAAAAAAAAAAATTTCTTCATACCTGTGTTTTGATTTGCCTTAAAGTTATTTTCTGAACAGATATCTCAACAACTACATGACTATTATAATTTTTCTCCTTGATTTGTAATGGTTCTATTTCAGTTTTCTGGATGGTTGAATTTGATTGTAAATCGGGGTAAGATAAATATGGATTCATTGTAGTGGTACCACTGGAAATAGACGGACCCTCTTGGAGATTGATGGTGGTTTTAATGTTGTCCATTCTGTAAATAAACAACATTCATAATATAATAATCTAAGGTCAAATAATGAAAATTCTGAATAATAGAGCATAAAGCTTGCATTTTGTTGATAATTTTTTGCTATTTCACTATTGACATATTTTCCAAGAAATAGTATGCAACAAAATCAGGATTTGTTTATAACATTCTCAGAGAAAATTTCCACAATATCACTATAACTGTATATGCCCAATTCGGATTTTGTTGTAATATATATATATATATATATATATATATATATATATATATATATATATATATATATATATATATATATATGCTTAAAACTTTCACGCTCCTGTACTTTTCTCTGCCCCTCGGGTCCCATATACTTAACGATGTCATCAGTCCATCGTGTTTTCGGTTTTCTTCGTGGACGTTTGCGATCAAACGGTAGCCACTTCAGGATTGCCTTGGTCTATGAGTCGTCCCATCGCCTCACTAGATGGTCTGCCCATCCCTATTTCAATTGCTCCATTCTACCAATGATGTCAAACACTTTCGTTTGTTCCCTGATAAGTGTGCAGGGCTTTCTGCCTCGTCTTGCAATGCAAGGAATACATCTTTCATTCCTCTCTGCGCTACTCACAGAAGTTTTTGAATTGATTGCGATGTGAGTGTCCAGGTTTCACTTCCGTATGTCATAACGGGCAACGATACACTGATCGAAGACTTTTCTTTTCAGGTAAATTGGGAGTTTGCTCTTAAACAGTATGTTGGGCCTACCAAATGTTCGCTAGTCACATCTAACACGCCGCTCCACCTCCCGGATCGTATCCCCCTCCATTGAAATCCTCTACCCAAGATATATAAAGTGGTCCACAATCTCCAAATGCCTTCCTAAAACTGAAATTCTTTTGTCATCAGCAAATTTATTGAACATAACCTGATTCTTTTTCAGGTTTATTTTGAAGCCAAATGGTTCGCCAGCCCTCTGCAGCTCTTGTATGCGTCTTTGCAGCTCCTCTGGGTCTTGTGGAAGGAAAACGATATCATCTACAAATCTAAGTTTGCACTATTGATCCTTATACCTATCTTATTACCCAATCCAGATTACGGAATACTTCTTCAAGGCAGGCAGAGAAAAGAATAGGCGGGATTGCATCACCCTGCCGTACACCTTGCTCTACATTAATTCCAACTTCAAGATCATCAAGGTAAATTGTCGCTGTAGCTATATCATATATCGATCCTAATAGGTTAACATATGCTTGGTCTACCCTCTGGCTAAGCAATGCATCCATTATAACCTACTTTGAGATTGAGACAAATGCTTTTTCGTAGTCGATAAAAGCTAAGCACAGTGGCATGTTGTCAAAATCTTTCCAACTGGAACTTGGACTCTTCACTCGAAACAACACTTGAAAATGCCAAAAAGTAAGAGTTTGCTGCAATATTTTTTCCATTCTTTTAAAATGCCATCGATATCTGTTATTTTTATTTTGTATTATCCATGTACATGGTGTATATTTTTCGGTTATTTTCTTCACCGCCTTATAAAGCTTATAGAAGTCTTTGGTGCTGTTTGAATTAGCATGTGAGTGGAATTCTCGACAAGTCTTTTTGATATAATCATTTTTATCTTTCCTGCAGAATCTCTGGATTTATAATAATATTTAAGGTGGCTTTTTTCGATTAAATCAAGAGCGGCATCAGTCATCAGCAATAATGGTTTGTGCCTATGCCAAGACTCGGAATAAATTATGCTATTAGGCATTCAAATGGGTTGCAATTTTCCGCAAATATTTTCTTAAAATTCATAAAGATGCTCGACTAGTGATTGGACATTTTGGGTACTTTCAATTTTAAATGAAATCTAGAATAGAGTAGTTTGTGGTCACTTCCACATTCAGCTTCAAGAAAGGTTTTAGTATTCCATATTGATGATCGCCATAGAGACTTTATGAGAATATAATCAATTTGATTTCTGTAGTTGCCATCAGGGAAATGCTATGCATCCAGACGACGAATATGATGTTAAAATAAAGTGTTGGCGTTTACCAATTATTGTTCTATGCATAAATTTATAAGTCGCTCGCCTCTATCATTTCCCTTTTTTAAATCCGTATTTGCCAACAATGTTCCTGATATGATTATCAGACAATGTTTTACCCTCATTGGCTTTGATATATCGACGTATAATCATGATTTTTTTACTTGGAATTTTACGGATAGTTTCTTCAAGATTTCCATAAAATTCATCTACTTATTAAGTTAATTGACTTCTTGGAGCGTAGACCTGTATGAAGGTCAAAGTGAACGGATTGCAATTCATTATTTTTGCTAGAATTCTATCGTTGACAGAACTACACAAGAGGGAAATCCTTCTCAAGAAACGCTGTGCGGGGTATGTGACATACATAGTAAAAAGTATATTTCTGCTTTCCTTCTATAAAACAGCGCATTACACCAGCTGGGAATATAATTTTCTGAATGAATGAATGTGAAATGTTTGATATCTGTGCCACGCATAAAATTGTCCAAGGCCAAGTTTCCGGAATTGTAGAGTGTTTCCTATAGTTATTATAGAAACATTTTTAACTTTCAAACGGTCGCGCGGCCTTGAACCAACCGCACGTGATACATACATAACATTTTACATCTACTCAAAAGTATTTCGGATCTTTAGTAGCCTCTTATAGGCTCACCATGTAGACAAAATACTATTTATCCCCTTTGCGCGGTCCGTAACGTTCAGATAGCATTCGTTTTAATGGATCTGCTTGCTGACAAAAAAGGAAAAATGTATTCGACGTCAAGAAAAAAATAACATATGGCCTTTGACAAAAATTACAGATGGTCTTTTTTTCGTCTTTTAGATATTGTAAGAATAAACGTCTTGGTAGACTTGAGAGCAAATAAAATAGTTATTGAAAAAAGGCAAAAATATTTACGTGAATTGGAAATGCAGCTGATAAATGAGTATGTAGAGAAAATATATCTGGTGTTAATGCAGCGATTTCAGCAGATTTTTCTTTAAAAATCCCCATAAAAATAATCCGGAATCATCAAATCAATTTTGCGTGAAAATTGTCAAATTGACGAAAGTAGTTTATGATGCAGTATAAAATTCTAATCACTTATAATTATCTGTAGGAAATAGGTTTTGAATAATTTGAATCTTATATGAAAACATGTGGAAGTCGTTGCTTTAAATTCGACTTAATCCACTTAATTAATTCCCAATTGTGCACAACATCATTAAATCGATGTTTTAGGAGACTCCTCCACAGTTTACTCCGCAAGTGCAATATTTGCAGGGCTTCGCACTGTTCTTGGAGCTCTGTTGTAGGGCCTATCCTCAACTGTTACGATTTTTTGAAATTGCTTGAATAAACGATAAATTGCCGTTTTGCTTAAATTCACAAATAAATGATATTTTTTAAAGTACACAGTAAGCATTTTACTGCTTTTTTTAGCGCGTATTTATATCTATAATAAAACTGCACGTCTGCAGTTCGCAACAGCTAAACAAACTATTATAAATATCACCAAAAAATAATGGCGCCAAAACGAAACGGTAGCGTGATACTTGCCCCATTCTTTATGTCGGACTTATTACTTAAGACTTGCTTAATAGCTACATGCAATTTAGAATATTTGAATGTGTATATATTTTAAATATTAATTTATTTTAAGAGAAAAATACTAGGAAACTTTTCGTGAATATTAAAGGTTTTTCCACTGCACAGAAATTTCCGTACTAACGAATGGGGCCGCAAGGCCAAATAGGAGGAGCATTTCGCTATAATCGAGTGTAATAAAGTGTAGGGAGTTGTACAATGGCAGTTGTACCGTTACTCGAGGCAACCTCTGACCGGAGACTGGACCCTCTTACTCTACGGTCTTGCGTACTAGGTGGCCACACTGAGCTGAGTGGGGATTCGTCTCGGCTGCCTCGTTCATCGGCAAGTGATCTCTATTACCAATTGGATGACCCCGTTCGTGCCCTCCAAACCACCTCAAGTTATTTTCTAAAATAAAACTGAAGCTGCACATCTGGTTTATGGGATAAGGTTTTCGTAGGTAAAAGCTTGATGTTTCCGCTGCTTGGCCACTGACGGAGTGATTCAAATTCTTTGCACCACCCCCCTCTGGGGGACAAGTACTATAGGAGGGTGAATCTTAAACTATTACGTATTATTTCATATGCCGATCACTGTTCGAATTTAGAGCGGGGGTTAACATAATCTTAGAAGAAAATAAAAAATTGAAAGAGGAAAACAGAGTTAAAAAGGAAAGTGCAAGAAATATAAAACAAGATAGGGACTATGGATAAAGAAAAACAGAGAAATAGTCATAGTAGTGCACAGATTGAATGTTTTAACTTATGATGAGAACATATTGAAGCAGGGTGAGAATTAAAAGATCCAAAAATCTGGCCAGCAAAATATGCCTAGTAGAATTAGAAAAAGGGAATGACAAACATACCAGTCCTCATAAATGAGGATATATCTAAAGAACAGGGATCCAAAGAATATTCGTAAAAGTAGACTACAGGAAACTAAGAATTGATGAGGTAGAATGAATCTGGAATAATTTGGAAGGGCACTTAGATACGAGACAAACAACCAACAAGCTCAAAAAACTAAAACTGGAATATGTAAAAATGGAGAATGACATGATTGTGAACCCGGCAACGAGTAAAGGCTTGGAGAGAGGGAAAAGTAAGGTAATAAAGAAAAATAAATCAAAAGTTGTAAGGATTGGCACTTGGAATGTGAGAGGCACAAATTCTGAGGCAGTCTTAAAAATTTAGAAATGTAAATGGAAAAGTATAGTATTTCTGTTTAGCAAGAATATGCAAGAGTTACTGGCAGAATTTAGGGCATACCAACAAAAAAGAAAGGAAAATTATTAAAGGAAGTATATTCACAAATAATCTGGAAAGTGTTGAAATGAGAGGCAAAGACGCGAAAATGATACAGAGTACAATAAGAAGAATGGCACATAAAACAATAGATGAGCGATGGGATAACCTAGAGATAACAATAAAATAGTGGCTCAGGAAATATTAAATACGGATACAAGAACAAATACTACTAGCTGGTTTGACACCGAATGTCGATGGCAGTCGAAACGAGGCGTAAAGCGAAGTTAAACTTTTTGGAGAAAAAACGGAACAGAGTAAAATCGAATAAAAAAAATTAGAAGAAAGGCCAAACAAATATGCAGGAGAAAACGAAGACAAGTTTTCGAAAGAGATATGGAGAAAATTGGAAGCGAGTATTATCAAAAGCAAATAAGGAATTTTTACCATACTATTTGGAACGAAAAGAAATGATAGCAACCTAGAAACATATGCTGCAAGAACGGCGAAGGAAAACTACTTATAAACGAAAGGGAAAATATAAATAGTTGGGAAGATGATTTTGAGCCAATATTGAATAAGCACTGATGGAGAGGAAGAAGTGGAAACGGATATAGGTGCCGAGAGAGAACTGGAGGAGCGGGGGCGGAAAGCCAGAACACAACGGAACTCGGTATAGAAGAAATTAAAGAAATCATCAGTCGCATGAAAAGTTGAAGCCTAGGCGACAGCCAGATTAGTATAGAGCTGATAAAATATGGGGACTCAAAACCACAAGAGCAAAAATGCCAAGGATGCAATGGGAACGAGCGGTACTATGTTCAATTTACAAAAAAGAGCACAGAACTTTATGTGACAACTACAGTGGTATAGTGTTGCTGGAAGTGATATACAAAATACTAGCGAGAGCAATCCAGAACGGGATGCCTCAGAGGATTTAGTCGGAGAGTATCAGGAGTTACAGATCAATAGTAGATCAGATAATGTTGCTAAAGCAACTTCAGGAAAAGCACTACCGACAACTTTTAAATATGCACATATTCTTTATAGATGTCCAACGCCCAATATTCAAAACCCTTCAAGCTAAGATCGGGCCTCAAACAAGGAGACCCGTTGTCTGCCTGCTTGTTTAATTTAGTGTTGTAATCTGTGCTGAAGAGAAGTTCGATATATCGAACATGACTAATATGCGGTAAAAAAAAAACAATGTCTAGCCTTCGTCGACGATGTAACAATTGTAATTCGAGAATTGGGAGAAATGAGAAATGTAACCCAACGATTAATGAGAGAAGCAGTAAAAGGTTAACCTAAAGTAGGAGAAACAACACTACTTTGGCTCAACCCTCATAGACAAATATGGAATGGAAGCGCGGATTAAGGTCAGAATAGCAAAAGGGAATAAATGCTCAGTGATGCTGCAGAGACTCACTCCTGAGAAATAAGCAAGTCTAACGCAAGGAGACAGATGAATAGAAACGAACAGAGCCAGACCAATTCAACTAGCCATATTGACGTTAGACTAAAGTCAAGCTGACGATGGCTGTGAGGCCAAAAACCGGTGCTGGAAGATACTGTACGCGATGGCTGATTTGAAACGACCAGATGTACATGCAAGTACGGATGAAATATTTCTGTCATTCAAATATCTCTCTCCACGGTCCCACTACGCTATCTTTTGAGCATACCTGATACCTACATCCAAAGTTGTGGAAAGAATGCATCGCGTAGTTCCGACTGCTTCGAACATTCACCATAGGATGGCGCGAGTTGCATTGAGATTGCGACCCGCCTTCAATATGACCAGTTCACTTGGTGTGGCTTTGTTCGTTTCTATTCAGCTGTCTCCTTGCGTTAGACTAGAGCTTGACGACGGATATGAGGCCAGAAACCGATCCTGGGAAGTACTTCGCCTCGACGCGATAGCAACGGCTGATTTGAAATGAACACAGGTACGCGGAAGTACGAATGAAATATTTCTGTTATTCATATAAACAATAAAAATGAAAAGGGAGTAAAAAAACAAGAAACAGACCAAAAACTAAATATCAGAAACTGGAAATAATCATGACAAACTGTCATGACTGACACGATTTTTTTTACCGCTAGAAGTTCCAAAGCATGAGATATAGGAAGTACGAATAAGATAAGCATAAATCGACGATCTTCAATCTTGAGAACTTGAGAACAAGAAGTGATACAAATTTAATAACGAATTCATGGCCTTTCGATTTGATGTGATTCGATTTAAAGCAAAGTTTGTTTTCTTTGGAACTAGGTTGGACAGTACAATACTTTGTAATTGTTCTTTTCGGTGATTCCAATAGGACACATTCGGAAGTTTGTCATTTAATTAGGGACACTTCAATTAAGCCTACAGTACCGTGAAAAATTCGACAATTTATATTCGAAATATAAAGAGTTTAAAATCGTCCCGTATCCAAAAAATCGAAATTAAGGACTAAAGATAGTGATACGTCATAAACGCCCTCCAGCAACTTGTTATCGATCATATCTCAAAAAAAACACTAAGGAATCTCCACCAAAATTCCCTGTGGCGCCGCTGGTCCCTTGACCTTGGTTTGCGCGGTTATATTGTTTTGACAGACTATAGAAGCAGTAAGCAGTACGGTATGGTTGTTCTAAGCGTTAGTCATCCGTTTATTATCGTTGGTTATAGGTTATATCTGCTTGCTCTTTAATTTTTTTTTGTATTCCTTGCTGTTTGCTGACATTCTCTGTAGTGATAAATAAAATTTTAGCTACAAGGTATGGTATAATACTACAGTTTTTTTTGTATACTATGATAATTTTAAACAATTTTAGATGTCTAAAATATCTCTTACACAAAAAGAATTAGAAGATCTTGCGAACACTTCTTTCGATTCAGATGACTCACTCATAGAGGCTTTTCCAGGCTCTGATAGCGATTCATATCGATCATCTGATTCCTCAAAAGATGATTCGGACAATGATTTATATAAACCAGCAAGAGCAACAAAAAGTAAACCAAAGTTATTGATTCCATCATGTGATGATGTCAGCACAAGTCAATTCATAACAGCATCTGCATCCCTAACCCAAACAAACCCGAAGCTGGGAATTCGGGGGAACCTGATTCATCAGAAACGCTGGCGCCGACTTTTTTAGACTATGGAGGGGGATGGGGGCCAGTAGCAAGAAATTACAGGGCCATTCCACCTTTTACCATACCTTCTAGAATAAAACCAGAAGTTGCGGCTTTGGCATGGCAAATGGATGCAAGTAATAATTCTCGCTATCTTAGTTAGGGTACTAACAATTAAATATAAAATAAGACATTTTTTAGGACTAGTGGCATGGATGGGACTAGTCAAACTGCCTGCGTTGGCTAACTATGTTCAGCAGATCGATCACTGAACATACACTTTCCTCGTTCTGTACTAAGCTGTAATCGCTTTAAAATTTTACTGCGAACAATTCATTTCGCAGACAATAATCAATCTATCGCTGGAGACAAACTTGCTAAAATAAAACACCTATTAGATAAAGTCCTGAAGAACTATAAAGACCTTTATACTCTCGAAGAATACGTATGTGTTGACGAGACCATGTTGCCTTTTAGAGCAAGATTGTCGATAAAACAATACATAAAATCGAAAAGGCACAAGTATGGTATCAAACTTTTTAAGTTATGTTCAGGCACAGGCTACACATATAATATCAAAATTTACGCAGGCAAATAAAACGGCGAATGAGTAAATCCAGAAGCTATCGTAACATTTCTTACCCAAGATATTATCAAAGTCGGCAGAACTTTAGTAACAGACAAGTGGTATACCAGTTTATCTTTGGCTAAAAGAATGCATGATTGTCATACTCACCTCATTGGCATAATACGAAAAAACCGCAAAGGACTACCAAAGAATATTGTAAACAAACAACTTAAAAGAGGTGAAGTTGTGGCCATGGAGAACAAGGATGGGATAACAGTACTAAAGTGCAAAGACCAAAGAGAAGTACTTATGCTGCCTGCAAAGCATGACGCTGAAATAGTAAAAAGAAATGGACCTAGAAATATAGATAATATACCTAAAATCATAATAGATTACAATCAGGGCAAAATTTCTGTTGGCCTCTCCGATCAAATGGGATCGTATTCTAACCTTCTTCGTAGATCTGTAAAACGACACAGGAAAATTGCATTTGAGCTTTTTACTTAACATCTTTCACGGTAAATGCTTTTGCATTATATAAGAAGGTTATCGAAAGTAATATTACGATTGCGCAGTTCAAAAAGGAAGTAATAAGATACCTAGTAAACGCTGTTGAGAACGAAAACATTGATAAAGGCAATGAACAAAAGATGGTGAAAATAAGCATAAAACAAGAAGTTGCAAGTATAGTTATAAAAAAAACGGGCACAAATCGTACACTCAAAGTTGACACCTATTGCCATGATTGCGACTGTGAAATACATCACAAGGAGTAATTGGGCTTAGCTCGATATTTGACTAGTTTATTTATGTTTTAGGTTTCTCTAAAGTTATTTTCAGTTTTAATAAATACTATTTTTCATACTCAATCGTATTATTTACATAAGGGCCACACAACAACAAAAAATTAAATCTAAAAACATAGTTATTGATATGTTCTCTGAGGCCGTGGTGGTTTCCTGCAAACTATAATTACATTATAAAACGGGCCAACGGCTCCACAGATAGGTGAAAGCCTGCTGGTCCCATAGGTCCATCGTGGCTCCAGAATATTTATTTAAGCTGGTCCGATGGCACTTGCAAGGTAGTCAACGTGTTAATATATATAAAAAAACTGGCTAATAAAATAATATATTAAAATATGTAGCTTTGAGAAAATGCTCACTCACAAACGACTTTTTGCTAATTTCTAAAACCCTATTTTTTTTATATTGTCACAGAACAAAAAAAAATCCATCCATTATATAAGAAAAAGAAAAAAGTAAAAAACATATGAGTTTAGAAAAGTGTATTAAACATAGCATAGGACAAACAGACAGATCTTACAAAAAAAATAATTAAAGAACTTAAAAGAAGTTTTCTCAATCAGAAACATAATTATATTATACTTCACATCTGCTAAATGAAAATCATCGTGTTGACAGTGATTTCAAAACACTTCATGCTCAAAACAAAAGCAACAAACTAAATCATCTCGATAGTTTAGTAATAAACCGTTTAAAAGATGAGAATACCTGTATGAATAACTAAATAAAAATGGACAAATCACCATTATTGAATTTGTACAGGCAAGAAATAGAATCTGCACGGATTTCCTAAAAATATATAATTGATTGTGTAAAAGTTTTGTATTCATTCCCATTCAACATTGAACATATTTATTTCTGACGAAGCTACAGTGCTAGCGAAACGTGTCAAACATTAGCAATAAAGCGGAAAAAAAGTCTTATCAAAAAAGTCTGTTATTAAAATATTATCTTGAACGAAATGAGCTAACCCTTTAAGCATGGCATGCACATTCTCCGGATCTAAACCCAATACAATATTCATTGTGTACCCTTAAAGATGTAATCCAGCTACCATAAAAAATAAAATAATGAATGTTTAAAATGCGTTCTTTTTCAAATGCGAAGATATATTTATTAGACAATCTGAATATGCACAACCAATTTCTGTGATAAACAGGTACAACGAAGAGATGGCTTTCTGCAAATGCGCTTAAAAAACCCGTAAAACTCCCAATTTTTCATATTTTCTTCTATGTAGTCACAGGATATTAAAAGATCCAGCAAAGCAACACAAATCTGAAGAAAATGGGATTACTTTTTAAAAACAACTTGCCCAGTCTCCTATAAGATTAAAGATTAACACAAATAATGATTGTTTTAGCGCTGGTTCTACAATATAAGAATATAACAGGTATAAGCTATACTTGGAATAAACCTCCGTTACACCCGTTCTACAGAACGGGCCTTTCAAATTTTATTCGAAGTATAGCTTATACCTGTTATATTCTTGCATTGTAGAACCGACCCTTAAATATCGATATTTAACAATTTTTCAAGAAAATGGTGATATTTTGATAGTATGATCAAAGCTTTTTGAGGTGGCTGGATTGCCAAAAATTATCCCAATTCCTTACGCTACATCAATTATGTCATTATTCAAATTTTAACTTGTGCAATGTTGTGTAATTGGATTTGCAGAAAAACTATCTATCATATATTCTGTGTTTGACGATTGTGATGAAATGTTTTGAAAAAAATCAAACTTCTTGCCAGAAGAAATCATCGTAAATAAAAATATTATTTAAACCTCAAAAAACACCAACAAAACACCCAATGACGTTTTAGGTAGCATAACCCTATTTGACATTTGGAAATGCATCAAGAATCACAATATTCACAATATCACAGCATATAGATATGCTGACAAATGTATTAAAGATAATAAGAATATTCACTTTCAGGATATCAAAACACATATAATGGTTAAACAGTAAAACAATCTTACCTGAAACAAAGAAAAAAAATGAGCCCAACTAAATTCAAAAAGCTCAGACACAAAATAGTGAAATCTAAAAACCCAACTACCACCACCAAAATTTTTGATGTAGTTTCCTGTTTGAAATAATTTATTTTATTATCAAAAGATGCCGCTATTTAAGGATAGAAAAATTGTAAATATTTTAAATGAATGATGGGAAAAAAGGCTTAAGAATTGAAATATTTACTAGAAATCATATATAATCCTTAATATTATTATTTCCTATTTTTTGATGCCGAGCGGAAAATAAAGTAAATGCACCTGTAGATTAATCTACTTAAAACAGTTATCTATCTATCACACTCTTTCTTTCTGTTTTTATAGTGTCTCCGATTAAACGGAATGAAATCATACTTGAATGGAATATTACTGTTGATGATATTTTAAAAGTAAATATCTATCGATTACAATTATTTCCTGTGTTGTAATAATTCATATTTAATTTTTGAACAAGTATATATAAGAGCATGTAGATTAAATCGATAAATAGAAATGCTAACACTTAATAATTTTCAAATTTTATATAAACTTCTTTTTGGATGATGATGACAATAATTGTTTTTTTGGTTATTATTAAACTGGGCTTCCAATTTTCTTACTTTAGTTTTAAACTCGTGTTGCTTTGAAGTGGTTGTTTAGATTCAATAAAAATCAGGGGAAGTTTTAGATATTTTACTTAGATTATTATTAGATGATTTATTTATTTGGAATTGACGTAAAGTACAACGAAATAGTGCCCCCTTTTGTACAAGAGAACTTGCGTGTTGTACTGCGAATACCACCGTATGGAGAGCTATCGCCTATGGTAGTAGCGTTATATACAAGTAATTCCTTGAGATTTTCGAAGTCTACATCAAAAATGTATTCTTTTAAATCTCTGAATCATTAACCAACTGAGGAGGTGCGAGGTAGTATCTGACTTTTAAATGTTTAGGGACCTATAAGCCTTTTAGAATTTAGTCACTTGAGGTTTACAAGACATCTAAAAGCTAGAAATTAAAAGAAATTGTGAGTATAGTGGCTAGTGTTGCAGGAGCTCAGAAGTTATCGCATCCCTGTGTTTTCTCCCTCATATTTAATAAAGCCCAAGATTTTTTCTTTGGCTTAGGCCTGATTTGATGTTGACACACACGAGCGTCTCCATCGTTTGGATGCTCTATCCATCGGTCTACGTGTTTATGGTTTTCCGTCGCGAGCGATTCTTCCTGTGCTTGTTCCATATACTCCTGCGATATTGTCCCAACTTGTTTCTCCTGAGATAAATTGGAAATTGAATATTTAGAACTTTTTGATTGTATTTGGTCGCATTCCTTATTCAAATTCACAAATCAACACCACAAAGCTGACTTTACACACGGTGCAGATTTCAGTAATATTTTTTGAGTGATAAACTTTGTTTATAAATAAACACACAGTTCAGCAGGTTTATGTCGTTGTAGTTTTTAGCAATTATTTCTCACCTTTCTATAAAGTTGATATAGTTATACTTTTTCTCAATATTTTAAAATTATTTGTGTCTTAACATTTCACCTAAAACTTTCAATAATCAATTCGTTATGTACACAGTATGTTAGAAAAATTACAGTATCTTAAATTATAAAAAAATAGTTATTTTGCTAAAATTATTTATTTTTACTCAAAAATCATCCCTTCTGCATCAATATACGGCTGGATACGTTCAATCAATTCTCACTTAAAATTTTTGTGTTGTTTTTCGGAACCGCCCCACTGACACTGTTATAAAACGTTCCTTTCATGGTCAGTTTGAATTTCGGGAACAGGAGATAGTCACACGGAGATAAACCAGGCCAATACAGCGGATGTTTAAGCATATACACTTGTTTTTTCGTTAAAAATTCACGATCACCGACGGTCCAGTGCGATGGAGCCAGCACAGACTTTTTGTTTGTTAAAATCCTTTGTCAAAATTTTGTAAATCATGTCTTTAGTCGAATTTAAATCCTCCGCTGTCCATCTCACAGTCAACTTCGCATCATTGGCATTCATTCATCATTCGCATCATTTCCGCACGCACTTTTTCCGTTCACATTTCATCGTAATTTTTGTTTTTTGGCCGGCTTGGCTCTGGGTCGTTTTTTAAAGCATCACAACTGTCCTGAAAATATTTCTGTGAAAGTTGTTGTTGTGAAAGAATTTGAAATAGTATATATTGAATAGTATATGTTGATGTTTCGAATCGGGTCTGGAATTCATATGTGTTTTCCTTTTTTACTAGTTGATGTGAGAATTCTGATTTGTATGAATTTTTGATTCGATTGTTTCACAAAATATGTTCGTTTCTTCGTCGCATTTATTATACCTAAGGCATACTACCTAATTGTATATATTTTGTTCTAGTTTAGTGTTAATTTTATATTATTTCTTATATGCTTAGGCATGCTGCTACTTACGAGTATACATCCAGATGAAATAAGGCATTCTTTACTATTCATCATTGTTTCAGAAATTGCTTTTAAGTCGATGTTATGATGCTCCAATTCAAGTAGTATAGTTTGACTTTTTGATGGCTAAATACGATATATTCCATGGGCCATGGATAGGTAACCTATTCTAGTAGTACAAAACTTGACTTCGGTTTAGAGAACATTGAGTTGTTTTATCGAAGCTAGAGTCACCTCATAATCACCTACATACTTTTTAATCCGTATTTCATACTGGTGATGCATCGATGTTCTTATAAATTAGGCCTTTGACCATCGTAAGCGTCAAGAAATGTTAATTAGATTATGAATAGTTTATTCTTAGCAGAAAAATATTTTTTTGTACGAAACTTTTATATTATTAAAAACATAACGAATATAAGACCTTAGTATTGACTCCCTAGGTGATGTCAATGTTCTTATTTCTTGCGGTACTCCACAATGAATTGGAGAACAGTTGTAAAGATATACCTCCTTTACTAAAAAGAGTTGAGACTTCTAACGATGAACTATGTAGATGTTTTGTAATTGTGCGTTGGGAATGTAGTATGTATTGATTTGGATTTTTTGGCCCTAAGTTGGTATTACTTAAACCAATCTTGGATATTTTGTCGCTTGTGTACAGAAGATCAAAGTCCAAGGACATTAATCTGAAAAACGCTAATCTGAATTGTACTGAGATGACAAACGAATGACAGTTCTTCTCAAAACCATTTAACAGTATCAGTATCAAACTTTTAGGGTCGCTTGATGCAGCATTAGCGGAGTTTTTTTCCTGACTCGGGAGTCATAATAATTTTATGATTTACACGGACTTCCCAAGTGTATGTGATAAACTTCTCAGAAAGCTCTTGTAAACTTTAATGTGGGAGATGACTATTTGATATGGAAAATACTATTTAAAATGCTTCAAACATGTTACGTATGGGCTTCTACATTATTTCTGTCATTTCTTACCCCATGATTATCATGATCTCTTTAGTTTTGTTAATCGTCTTGCACCAAGAAAAATGAGTTTTTATCGTGGACTTTTTCTAAATTTTTTGACAATTTAGATATTTTGCTTTTCAAAAGTTCCGATTTTGTGTCGTATTAAGGATGTTTTCTCTTCCTGTATTCTTTTTCTGTTTAGTTTTCTGATGCTAGATGCCTAGGCAGCGTCTTGATTCTAAAAAAATTTTCTAGGATTTATTGTTGAAACGATCTGCTAGATGACGCCAGTAATTATTAACGATTACCAAGTTAGTTTATATAGTCCATGCCTATCATATTTAATTAAATTTTGAACATATTAAAGCATTATTTCTGCTAATTAATGTAGATATAGTGAAGTCAGCAAAGATATGGCCGCCGCAGATACCTTTCATTCAAATAACCTTATTAACCATTAACTGTCCGTAACCATTGTTACGAACAATTAATGTTATCATAGTTGATAAAGTTTTGTACAATATTATAAGTTTCAAAGAGTAAAGAAACTATGATAATACCGTAAATATACTTTTTTATATCTATTCAAAACAATAATAATAATAACAGTGCAGCGTCCCTCGTTGCGGTTTGTACTTGGATGGATGACTAACCGAAAAAGACCAAGTTTCGTATTGCATTTCAATGGGCAGAGTGTAAATCGAATAAGTAATTGTATCTTAGTCGCGCTGTTTCGAGACAGGGTAACGGCGGATTCCATCTGAAAAGTATTCTACGTTGGTCACTTACCGGTGGGTATACTTTTCGATAGATTTAAGGTTAAACGCAAAACCCAGGTTTCATTGCTTGAGGTGGGGGCTGTTGGCCGATTTTATTGGTAGGTAATGACTGTAGTTAGAAACCCACGTTAGGCTATTGGTGCAGCCATTAATTGCCTTAGTAGCTGATGCGTCTCTAATCATTAATCTAATTAAAAAATGTTAAAAGCAGATTGATTGATACGTTACAGATATTGCAGGTATTCAGGTTGATATGCATTAAACGAACTAATAGTATACTGGTGAATCGTCTAGAATAGACGATAATAAATTAATTTAGTAAATTTCAAATCAGCTGTTTTTAACTTTTAGGCGTGCGTTTGGCTAACCATGTTAGCATCATCAGGGGATAATTCAATCTAATAGATGGTTAAACAAACACACATTGAAAGATTAAAAACAAGTGATTTGGTGTTTAGTGGTAAATCTGTTTGAGTTTAGGGTTTCACGCTAATGATTCCAATAGGAGAATTGATATAAGATGATTGAAAAAAAAAGAAAAATACAGTTTTAGTGAGGTATAGTTTGTTTGAAAAGTCATACATCAAGAAAATAGCAAACTAAAGCCCCAACAAACAAGGAAAAATAATTACAATTTTACATGCTGGTTCCGTGGATGGATGGGTTACAAATTGTTTACGGTTGTCCTCCAAAAATATTAAACATTCATCTTTGGACTACCATGACGACACCACAGGAGAACTTTTTGAAGATTGGTTTATAAATAGCCTATTGTCCAATGTGCCTAAGAAAAGCGTAATTGTAATGGACTATGCTAGTTATCATAACCACCAAAAAAATAAAGTTCCTAATGCAAATAACACTAAATTGGAAATTCAGAACTATATGTTAAAAACGATATTTACTTCGAAAATACATATAAAAAATATCATCTAGAAATATTAGACATTTAATATTAAAAAGGAATATGGATGTGAACCGCTGCTGCCGATATGGGACATACGGTTTTATGCCTTCCACCGTATTACTGTATTTTTAATCTAATTGAGCATATGTGGCATCAGGTAAAATCCAATGTTAGAGCAGAAAACACTTATCCGACTCTAAATGCAAGTGCTGCAACATTAATTAGGAAATTGTAGACAGTATTCCCAAAAAAAGTTGAATAAATTTGAGTAACCATATTATTAAAATAGAAGATTCCTATGTATCATTTACTACTAATACTTATTATTAATGTATATCAAAGTGACAGTGAGAATGAAGCCAAATTAAATGTATAATTAAAGTTAAGTTCTAATTTTTAGTTTTATTTTTATTAATAAATTTATTTATTTATTTTTATTGTACTAATAAATTCAAAATACTCAGACCAATAAATAATGTTTTAGTTAATAAATAATATTTAGTAATAATTTAATAATATTTTAATTTTCCCAAAATTATTCAGAAATTAAACCACTCCGACTCTGGCGCCTTTGAAGAAACTAGGAATATTTTTATTGAAATTTATTGGGGCAATTAACAATTTGCCCAAAGGCAACGAAATATCTTGAACTGGACTATAACACTTCTTTACCTTCGATGCATTTTGGATTAACTTCTTTAAATCATAGCCATTTTTGAATCATAGCTCAATACTATACGTCCAGATAGAGCTTATGGTAGATTTGCAAAGGATAAACTTATTTTCTAGCGCCAGGTTGAATTTCCTGCCAATTAACAACTAATCATTTTACTCGTTAGTCAGTTTGTTTACTTCTTTTGAATATGCATCTTCTTTTCTTGTGAACTTTAAATCTAGGTAAATTTCTAGATATTGCGCGGAGGTATAGCGTATACGCGGATTGTGGTATTTGAATGTTGTTTAGACAGACTTTTAAGTATCTATCTTTCCTTACGGTATATGCCACTCGGACTAAGTTTGCTTCATTTCTTTTTATTTTCCACTTGAAAATCCATTCGGATATCATTCAAGTGCCTTTGTAAGATCGTGGACTATGTAACTAGATTTTCCTAGCTTGTAATTATGACAATGCCATTGGCAAATGTTTCCATGATAGTTTCAGTATTGGTTGGTAAATCAGCTGTGAACAAAATACATATAGTAATGGTCTAAAAACGCCGCCTTGTGGAACCACTGATTTAATTTGAAAGTTGGTAGACGTTCATTCATTCCGCCTTGTTCGAAATATTCTGCCATTTAGATAAGATCTCAATAGTTTAACGTAAATTATAGGAAGATATTTTTTGATTTTGTGAATGTACCATTATGTCACATTTAACCAAAGGCCTGGCTAATATCCAAGAAAGCATATGTGCAGTATTTCTTGTCCTCCAGAGTTTGATTTAGGATATGAGCTATTCTGTGGACTTGCTGCACTATATAGTATTCTTTCCAGGATCCAAATTGATGGTGAGTGTCAGAGTCTATTCTTTGTAGCAGTAGTCTCTTCAGTGTTTTACACGTAGTTTGTAAAAGATTTATTAGTTTAAACAAGGTAGCTCTATTAGGGTATTTTTCTTGTTTCGGAATTTAATTTATTTCAGCAGTTCTAAATATTTCTAGCCAGTAGTTTAGACGTAGTATAGAATTGAAGATTTAATTACAAATTAAAAAAGTATTATTCTAGACTTAACAAAAAAGAACTAACAGTTTCATTAAATAACAAATATAGATACCGTCAAACCCTTACATCACTGGCTCGAACATGTGATAATGCTCACAAAACTTAAATAAAGCATAAAAAATAATCAACAAGCCTTGTATTGCTATTTCTAGGTCAAATGGCACTTATGGAACGAACATGTCATCCTCCGTTTCGTTGAAGTTCATCTAGAAGAAAATGTTCTGCACCAGAGCAGGATTAACGAGTGACAGTCGTTTACTATGTGATTTTGGAGACCCCACATTCATTAAGGTGCTTCGTTAGCAGCGTAAGGGATATGGGAGCATGCAAGTATAAACACGTGTTTCCGAATGGACACCGACCAAAACCCTTTTTAAAATATTTACAATTTTGAGTTTGCATGCGAGAATGTTCATTCCTGATAACCGTTTCCTTTTCTTCTTTTGTGTCGTACCAAATACGACTACGAAAATAATCAGCTGTAATTAATAGGTCTACCCATAAGTAATATCTTTTTTTTCAAATTTTAAAAACATAGCTAACCATCTACTAACAATAATTTAACTCAGTATAACATAACTTACATTCTAGTTAAACATACTGGCATTTGATGTGCTTATTATTAAGTTTAAAAAAATGCAATCATGTAAGAATGGTTAACAAAGTGTGGGTTTTAAAAGAATAACATTGCCACAAATTCCATCAGTGCTGTTTATCCTGAGGACTTATATTTCGAGGAATAACTTCAGGACACACATTTTCATCTGTGGATAACTAAGTACGCTTTGTTACTCCCTAGTATTATGTTGGACACTGGTTATTGCCTGTTATCGTTTATGTGATAAAATTTCTAAACCGTCTACAGATAATCAAACACCAGTGTACGCAGTGGCGTAACTATAGGGCGGCAGGACTGACAAAATGTCACGGGCCACCGACCCGACGAGGGCCCCCGGTCCGAGAGGCCCCGAGCTCAGAAGTAACGTAACAACATTTTTAACAAAATTTAGTAAAAATTATAAATTTTATATAAGTTCTTAAAATCAGTTAAAGCTAGACACAACTAAAGACCATATACAAATTTAAATAAATTATTAAGATTTAAACGCATTCATAAGAAAAGTATGTCGATCAATTTTAGAACGCATCCTTTGGTTGTTCCATTTTTTGTCGCGGTACTTTGGCGGCGCGGACGAGCTAGTGATGCTCGGGAGATCCCCGCATTTGTTAACCAAGAAAGTACTTTCTCCGTGGCGCTGGCGAGGTAGCAATGCACGATGTTAGAGGAATTTCGGATTTCTATTTTTTTTTGTATCTTCAATTTTTCGTAGTTTTTGTTTTGTTTTTATTGAATCTGCAAATAGAGGCAAAGTAAAGTTAATTGTGAAAGTTAGATCTCAACGTGTCTAGTTCTATAAAATATCTAAGTGGGAGCGAAAAACGGAAGAGAAAGTGGGAGTCTGAAGAAAAAAATGAAAAATTACCCAAAATTAGTCAGTACTTCAAGAATGATGACTTTATTGATAAAAAAGCGAGTGAATAGTGCTCCGAAAGTGTAGAATTGGACATAAGTAAAAGTAATAGTATAGCAGATGCAGCACCCGACACCAGTGCATATCCAGATCCAGAACAACCACAACAAGGTACAAGCAAAAATCAAAGCGAATCATATTTTAGTGTGAACAATATTGCACCATATATTACCGATAAGCGTAATTTTAACGAACTAAATGATCACGTGAAATGGGTCGTGATCGAAAATGGACATTGTAAACCTAAGAGTCCTTTCTTAAAAACCAGCGACAATAGATCTTTCCTAGAAAACCATTACTATATTGTTTCCAAGTCTGGTGTGAAACTTGAACGTACATGGCTATCCTATTCCTTAATACTTCAAAAGGCGTATTGTGAACCATGTTGGTTATTCGCAAATCGGACATCTAAAAAAAATGCAAAAGGTTTGGATGGAAGGTTATGACGACTGGAAACATTTTACGTATTAACAATGGCGGTTACATGGAACACTAGATGAAGAGCAAGAGTCCATGATTAAGAACGAAAAATCTTTTTCGCCCAAGACTCCTTGATGTTACTCTGACACTTTCAACGTGTAATTTAGCCTTTCGTGGCCACAGAGAAAAGGAAAAGGTTCCGAGGAAACTGTTTGAGTATTATTGAGTTATTAGTAAAATACGATCCTATTTTACAAGAATTGTTAAGTCAACTAGGGCCAGATAAAATACTTAAGTCCAAAAATACAACATGAGCTCATTTCTGTTCTGGTTCTAAAAATAGAAAATGGACTCAAATGAAATAAATGCCGCACCATTTTACAAAATTATATTCGATACGACTCAAGATATTTAAAAAACAGATCAAATGTGTAAACTTTACCGTTATTGTATGATCGAGAAAGACGAAAATGGAATCCCAAAGGCGCTCGTCATTAAAGAGTCATTTTTAGAATTTCATGAAGTTAAGGACCTAACTGCCTTGGCAATGTTCAACCAAATTATTAAATCCACAAATGACAAAAATATACATTAAAATAAGTGTCGAGGATAAGGATATGATGGTGCTAACACAATGAAAGGCACTTATGGTGGAGTTCAAAAACTCATAAAAGATATCGAGCCAAATGCGGTATATGTTCACTGTGCTGCTCATAACTTAAATCTGGTAGTTACTGATGCAGTAAGAGAGGTTATTGATATGCAACATTTTCAACAGTTCAACAAATTTATAATTTTTTTAGGCATAGTATCAAAAGTTGGAATATCTTATAAAGTTTTATATCTAATAAAGAAAGTTCAACATCGATAACATTAAAAACATTGAACCCTACTAGATAGGCAGGACGTTATGATGCTATTTTTGTTTTAAAAGTTTGGTTTCTTGAAGTCCAAAAAGCGCTAACGAAAACAATTCTGTTAAATTGCAAATCAGATGAAAGAAATGAAGCTATTTCACTCAAGAAGAAGATCGAGAACTACAATTTTATTATGTTATTGGTTTTCGAATACAAAATTCTACAAAACTACCGATGCAGCATCTAAAGCACTTCAGTCTAAAGCCACCGATCTTTCAAATGCCTTAAACGTTTGAAAATTTGTCTGGAAGAATTGAAAAGGTATAGACATACATTTGAAGATTTAAAAAAGTAAACAAATAGTGTAGCAGAAAAATGGTCCATTAACCCAGAATTTTCTAAAACTCGTCAGAGGAAGGTGAAATGCCATATTGACGAACTTTGCGAAGATGAGCGTCTCCAAGTTCCGGAAAGTTTGTTCAAAGTGAACATATTTTATCGAGAATTGGACATCATTATTAATCAACTGAAATCGCGTTTCCTTTTTTTCAATTTCAGTGTTTTGCAACCTGTCACTTTGCAAAATTTGAATGACACTGAACTATGAAAAAAAAGCTCTATAATTTGTTGATATATATAAAAAAGACATATCTGAATCCTTTGCCAGGGAAATTCTCGGTTAGTTTTCGGTCCACTTTCAGAGACGAAATAGAAAGATCTTAGTGTATTAGAGAACTTGCTGATTTATTAATATTAAATAATCATTTTATGCCGTGCAGCTTTCCTGAAGTAAGTACTGCATTAATGTTGTTTGTTACAATTCCTGTAACTACAGCTAGTGCTGAAAGATCATTTTCAAAACTAAAATGAATAAAAACCTATTTAAGAGACTCTATGGGACAAGACAGGCTACGTAACTTGGCTATTTTGTCTATTGAACATTCTGTGGCCCGATCTTTAAAATTTGACGATGTTATTGATACTTTTGCGGAACAGAAAACTCGGAAGAATTTTATTAATAAATATCTTGTTAATATGGAATTGTTATTTCATAAAAATTATGTAATACCTATGCTTTTGACAATAAAATGTATTAGATATCTATAGATGGGGGAGGACCCCATCCAATAAATTTGCCACGGGCCTCAGATGGTATAGTTACGCCACTGAGTGTACGTTTCACTTGGTCACTGATGACAACCACTTAGAACGTAGTAGAATTTCCACGAGAAGGACAACTAAAGATATGAATAATGAAGAAAATTAGTTTCTATAATTACGGAAATAGAGACGGACAATGTATACGAAATAGTACGGATTATAAATAACTTCAGTATTAAGCATAATTTTCTCATTTTAATTTTGAACTTCAAACTGGTCTGCAATAAATCTTCTAATCTCCCATCGAATAAGAAGTCAAAATGTATCTCAAGATTTTCCATAACACAGCAAACACTTCGAGAAACGTTTAGCTATGTTAACATCATGAGGCATGTTTAAAAATAAAGTTTTGCGAAAAATCTTCTTGAATTTTAAATGTTCACAGCAACGGTTCTAATAAAAGGATTCATCAAAACTGTTTAAAAACAATAACAAACAAAAATGGCAATATTTTGTTATATATTCGATAACACAAAATGAAGCAAATACATACCTGAAGGCACTTTACATTCTAGACACGCCTTGGATACATTAAAATCAAAATCTTTGTTGCGCACCCATTTCTTTATACACGTGAAACAATAGCAATGATTGCAATTTGGTAAAATTGCAAAAAACTGTTCCCGAACGTCACTTTTTTCCAAAATTACATCCAAACAGATATCACAGGATTTATTTACCCACTGAACCTCTTTAATTAATTCAAGTGCTTCTTCGGATGAACTAGCTTCTGGACCATACGGACTGCTTAGTTTACATCTGCTTATTGAGGCGTTTTGGTGGGAGGATGAAACAACATTCTAAAAAATTAACCAAATTATAGGCAAAAAATACAATATTATTCCGTAAACTTAATATTAATGTATACAAGGGTCGTGCGAAGTTCTCAGAAAAAAATCAGTCCTCAGTAATAATTGGCATTTTCTTGATATAAATTCTATAAATAAGACAAAGTTGTTTAATTCCCACTTATATTTTTATCTAAAACATAACGCGTTTTGCTATACTGTACTACACTTTGTCATGGCTCGAGAGATAAAAATACCGCCATGGACCATGTCACACGGTAATCATTAAACATGGCGCAGGGTTCAGGGCACAGCATCAATCTAAGTAACATAAGAACTACGAGAGCGAAGGCGCTAGTTGAGTGGCGGGCGAATAGAGGCACAGGCAAATCCTTATCACAGATAACGAGATGTTTACTGTTGAAGAGAAATTCAACCAGCAAAGATTACGATGACAGAGTTTACAATTATAGCTCTCGGAAAACTGCCAAAAAAATTATGGAGGCCATGTAGAGACAGAAAATAAAAGAGTAAATAAAGAATAAATATTAGGATATAAATAAAGCCCTAGAGAACGTAATGAATACCTAAAATACACCTATAAAAAAACTACAGATCATATCGAAATCCTTAGTTATGTCCCTTAACATTCTCTATAGTCTAACGGGTATAATTAATAAAATTCTACCTTTGTTATTTTCCCAAATAGTGGAATTAACTAATTAAAACTAAATACAAATCAGACATTTCTCTCTATTACTCTAAAACAAAATGGTAGTAGTATGTAACTGAAAATGGATTTTCATCAAGTAAAGTTGGTTAGGGTGCCACGCCCGAACGAGTGAAAATTGAGTTTTAAAAATTACGTAGCAGACGGAAAGAATAAGACTAATATAATAGAATGGGATCGGAAAATAAAAATATGGAGGAAATAAAAAGAATGTTTGCGCAAATATGAACACAACTATCAGCGGTTGAAGAGGAACTAGATAAGAGTACTGATACAATAAATGAGCTGAAACAAGAAAACCAAAAATTAAAGTAGACAGTTAAAGACCAAGAAGAGAGATTGGAAAAAGTTGAGAGAGAAATAAGAAGAAATAACATTATAGTGCAGGGATTGACTGATACAGACAAGGAAGAACAGGGGCAAGTAAAACAGAAGGTGCAGGAATTGCTGAGGGAAATGGGAGTAGAAATTAATCCAGCGGTAAATATAAAGGAAATCACGAAATTGGGAGCCTACAAACCAAATAAAAAAATACCTGTTCTTGTAAAGCTACAAACATGGGACAAGAAAATTGAAATACTTGAAAGGACCAAAGAACTTAAAGGGAGATACATCTATATTAATGATGATTATACAAAAAAGGTTCGAGGGGAAAGGAAACTTTTGATACCCCACTTAAAACAAGCAAAACAGCAAGGATATATATATAGCCTATCTTAGATACAACAAGATGATTGTGAGCGGACAAGCGTATGGAA
The DNA here is from genome assembly GCA_031761425.1 of Cosmopolites sordidus. Taxonomy (NCBI): domain Eukaryota; kingdom Metazoa; phylum Arthropoda; class Insecta; order Coleoptera; family Curculionidae; genus Cosmopolites; species Cosmopolites sordidus. Next base: position 130,352 of record JARFXV010001877.1, on the reverse strand, counting down.
CAGAAGATCTCGAAAGTCCAGAAAATATAGAAAGGTCACCGGAGAGTGAGGCCCTCAATGAAGAGCGGAGAAAAATGACGAGAACTGAGCGAAAAAACTGTTAAGGGAAGGTGGAGGGACGAACAAAGATGACGACGATGAGGCAATGAAAAGGAAAACGAATTAAATGGCAAATAGAAAGAGGAAGAGAGAACGTGCGGTAATACGAATAGAGACCTGGAATGTAAAAACATTGTTAGCTGTAGGAAGGATGGAGAAGGTCGCCAGAAAAATGCTGGAATATATAATACAAGTGTTGGCTATGCAAGAAATAAACAATACTGTATGGAGGGGAAGATAAGCAGGGACAAAATGGAACGGGCTTTTTGATAAGCAAAAACTCGAGAAAGAATTTATTGGAATTTAAGAGTATAAATAGGTGAATTTCATACATTAGGTTAGAGAATGATATAGCCAACATTACAATCATAAACGCCTACGCACCAACAGAGATAGCAAATGAAGAAGAGAAGAATGAGTTCTACGATAAAATAAGTAAGACTTGCGAAAAAACACCAAAACATGACACAATTATCCTTATGGGAGACTTGAATGCAAAGATGGGAAAGGAAGAATACTGGGGAGAAGTGGCTGGAAGAGAAACTTTGCATCACGACACAAACAACAATGGAACGAGACTGGGAAATTTAGCAACAGAAATGGAAATATACATACTTAGCACACATACATAGCACACATATATACATAGTTAGCACAAAATACCAACACCAAACGCACTATAAAGTAACATGGTTAATCCCAGGCACAGGAAACTAGATAGACCACATCCTCATAGACAAAAGAAGACAAAAAAAACTGTCCACATTCTAGTAATAGCGAAGCTTTGGTTAAGAATGGTAGGTGGAGTAAATTTACAAAAGTAGTAAATATACGGGAGCACCTCCTCATCTTCTCGTCCGTTTTACCCTCTCATTCGTATCTTGACTAGTATGGAAGCGCATCGTCCTTATCGTCTCGTCCTTTTTACCCTCTCATTCGTATCTTGACTAGTACGGGAGTGCACCCTCCTCATCGTCTTGTCCGTTTTACTCCCTCATTCGTATCTTGATTAGTATGGGAGCGTATCCTCCTCATCGTCTCGTCCGTTTTACTCTCTCATTCGCATCTTGACTAGTATGGGAGCGCATCCTCCTCATCGTCTCGTCCGTTTTACCCTTACATTCTATCTTGACTAGTACGCGAGCGCATCCTCCTCTTTGTCTAGTCCGTTTTACCCTTTCAATCGTATCTTGACTAGTACGGGAGCACATCCTCCTCATCGTCTCGTCCGTTCCACCTTCTCATTCGTATTTTTCTCCACTATATTTCTGTTATCCCTCCCCAAATTTTTTTATATGAGATTGCTCCTCCCCCGTTTTACCTTTCCATTCGCGTTTATTCCCACTATATTTTTAACATCCCTACCAAATCGTCTGGTCAGATGTGGCATAAATAGTCGCAAAAGAAAACAAGGTAATCAGCCTCAGTTCAGAACAAGCGAATAACCTTTAAAAAAGTAAACATAAGTAATAATATCCACATAAGTTAAGTGAATCTATTCTACCCAAACAAAGAACCACAAGGATAATCATATACAACCATACACATCAAGGTAATCAGCTTCAGTTCAGAATGAGTCAATCACCTGAAGAAACTATATTACAACTCTCTCAACAGTCAAGTGTATCTGTTCAATAACAGGAAGATATTAGAAGATATTTATTAGAGTCTCCTCCCAGGGAAGAAGAAATCGTAACGATTTTCAGAAATAAAAATGAAAATAGAAAACATTGATTAGAGTCTCTTCCTAGGGAAGAAGAAAGTGTACCAACTTTAAAAAATCTAAATGAAAATATGGGAGTCTTTTGCGCTATTTGTTACGATACATTCGATTATATCGAAACTTGGATGCCAAATACATGTTCTCATTTATTTTGTCTAAGATGTATTTTAACATGGAATGATGTATAATGTCGTCCAATAATGGTAAAAAAATGTCCAATGTGTGGTTCATATTATATTACTTAGTACAAATTCGAAAAAATGATATTACTGTATAACCTTTTTTTAAAAAGAGAATTTAATTGGCAAAATAACAAATAGATACTTATCATGTTATTTATAATATTAATATATAGGTTATAATTTAATTTTATTTTAATAATTTATTATCTAATCTAATATTAATATTAATAATAAAATATAAAGTAAAAGTTGTATATATGAAATTGGTTCTGGATACAAAACTGTTCTATACGAAATAATAGATTTATGAAGTTATGGTTGTTCATATATATTGTTCAACTATACTATCTGTGTATACTGTGTGTATAGTTGATATGTTATAATAAAAAGAAATCTGTCTGTGTATTCTGTGTGTATAGTTGATATGTTATAATAAAAACAAAATTATATAAAAATAATTACAATTATATTGGATAATGCACATATTAATAAATAATTTATGTTCAAATTTTTTTTTAATGTTTACACAAAATTGCGCATTTAATAATTTACACATACAAAAAATATTTCAGGTTCGATTTAAACAAACACTTCCACTTTTCTGTTATTTCCAATTGTACAATTACACCAAAAAAAAAGTGATAGCGAATATGTCATAATAAAAAGACAATATTTATATAAAAATAATTACAATTACATTGGATAGTGCACATTTAAACATTTACAATGACTCAAAAGTTATAAGGAATTAAACGTTAATATAGGTAGACCGACTAGCGACATATATATGCAGATTTCTCAAAGTTTGTTACATTGCCATCCTTTGTCTGACGGTTCAACCGAATCCAGGTAAAAATTAATTCTATCGAAGAAGGGACGGTGGAGGGGAGGGGGAGTAGACTTAAAAAGAAATCGAGACAAGTACCTTGTAAGGTTGAATGACCTTATAAGGTCGAGAACGAAACAGACAGAGTGAAACAATATTCTTAACGATACAGGTGTTGTGTCTTCTTATCGCGTGTCTTTCATTTTGTGTGTTGTGTTTCTGTTTGGTAAGGTCCTATTATTGAAATACCATCTTTTATTGTAGATAAAAATTTCTAAGAAATAGATAGTCAATATCAAATATTAAATCTTAAGGATATACATTTCAAAATTTTATTAATTATATCGAAATTAATCAAGAGTTAATAATGTTTTGATAAATTAGCGGATTCATATGAATACAATTTTTAAATTTTTGTTATTTTCGATAAAAAGAATTAATTTTTATTGGAAATAAAAAAAATAATTATAAAAAATCAATTTCAAACATTAAATTGTGGAATATCAACTAAAATGTGAGGTACTAAATTTTTTCGAAAGAAACCTTTGGAATTTCGAGAGTTGTTGAAGGAGGTGTCACATCATCAAATGTTCAAATATATAACATAACTAATTTTCTAATAAAGTTGAAAACAAATAAAATATTTATAATATTCTTTTAGTTAAATAAGTCCTCAAAATGTTTCATTGCACCAAATGCAACAAGTTTTTCAATCGCAAAGATAACCTCCTACGACATTTAAAATATACCTGTAGAAAGTCTTGCTTTTTAAACCTTTGGAATGGAAAAATTGCTTTTAAATTTGAGAAAATGATAATATGAATTTCCTTGTTTCAGGATGGATTCTACTTAATCTTCTTCACTTAGAGATCAATATTAATAAATTCAATCCCTTGAGGGCATCGTCGTTCATTGAACTTCCCAATGACATCTTGAGACGTAAAGCTGTGGTCAACGTAAGAAACAATGATAAATATTGCTTCGCATGATCAATAGCGGCAGCTCTTCACACTCCAATAGTTCTTGAATTTGATATGTCATCATACCCACATTAGTCAATAGTTTTAGACATTACAGGTATTGATTTTCCTATATGTTTAAAAGATATAAAAAATTTGAGAGTCAAAACAATATTTCTATTAATGTTTATGGTTTGGAAAAGTTTTTTGACAAAAAGTCAAAAAGTAACCGTGAATATGAAGTAATTGGACCTCTATATTATTGAAATGATAAAAAAATTTTCATGCCAATTTGTTACTAATTGGTGATGAGGATGGAAATTTCATTAGTGTTACATTTCGGATTTATCCAAATTAACTTCCAAGCAAATAACTAACCATCATGGAAAAAAATATTTCTGTGATGGTTGTTTGCAGTATTTTCAAACGGAAGAAAAATTACAGCTACATACTAGTCATGATTGTGATCATGTTCGAATTAATTTACCTTCAAAACAACTAGTAAAATATAAGTATGGAAATGTAACATATGAAAATATATTAAAACATGATAATTATCAAAAACAAATGGAAGTTCCTTTTGTTGTTTATACAGATTTTGAATGCATTTTAAAACCTATAGAGTATGTCGATGTTGATGTAGACCCAAAAAATTCACATACCTTCAAGCAATTTGAACATATTCCATATGCTTATGCATACTATATTAAATGTTCGTTTGATGATGAATATTCTAAATTTGAGAGCTATAGAGGTTTGAACAGCGATCAAATGTTTTTCTTTCTTTAGAAAAAATGTATTAAATTTATATCACCAATTTCTAAAGATTCCTAAAAAAATTAATTCTTTGACCGAATTAGAAAAAAATACACACAACTATACCACAAACTGTCATATTTGTAATAAACCTTTTTAAGTGATAAAGTTGTCGATCATTGTCACATTACCGGAAATTATAGAGGACCTGCTCTCTCATTATGCAATATAAATTATAAAATTCCTAATTTCATTCCAGTGGTAATGCACAACCTCCGTAATTACGACTCCCATCTGTTTATAAAGAAATTGTGCTCTAATAAAGAACAATTAACAGTTCTTGCACAAAATAAGGAGAAATACATTTCGTTTCAAAGACATATTCATGTTGATAGTTATTTCGAAAAGTATACAAACACTTTAAAGAAAAAAAAATCTATCGTTACGATTTATTGACTCTTTTCAATTTTTATCATTTTCGTTATCGAAACTATCCGACACATTAAAAGATGAGCAATGTGTAGAAATAGAAAAAAAATCAATGATGGGGAAAAATTTAAGCTTATTCGTCAAAAAGGTGTGTTTCCTTATAATTATATTGATGATTTTAAAAAATTAGAGAAAATAATTTTACCTGAAAAAGAGAAATTTTATAATAGTTTAACGGATGAGCACATTTCTGATGAAGAATACAAAAAAGCATTAAAAGTTTGGGAATCGTTTGAGTGTAAATGTATTGGTCATTATTCAGATATTTATTTACTTTCTGATACATCACTTTTGGCTGATATTTTTGAAAATTTTCGAAAAACTTGTTTGCCTACATATAAGCTAGATACAGCACACTTTTATACGTTTCCTGGCCTATCATAGGAAGCTTATTTACGTTATACTGGAATACAGTTGGAATTATTAACAGATCCAGACATGTTACATTTTTTCAAAAGTAGTATTCGTGGCGGGGTGAGTTCTTGCATCAGCAGAAAATCGGAAGCAAACAATCCGTTTATTTCATATTTTGATCCCTCAAAACCAAATAAATATATCATGTATTATGATGCAACTAATTTGTATGGTTTTGCAATGTCACAATATCTTCCGACGGGAGACTTTGTTTGGTTAACAGAAAAAGAAATGAATATGAAAATTTAGATATTTTTTCCATTTCTAATACATCTAGTATAGGATATGTTCTAGAAGTTGACTTAAAATATCCTTTAAGTCTTCATGACTATCATAATTATTTCCCTTTTTGCCCTGAAAATTTTATACCACCCATTTCAAAGTCAACAAAATTAATACCTAACTTAAATAATAAATCAAAATATGTTATTCGCTATCTGTTATTAAAACAATGTCTACAAAATGGAATAAAGTTGATTACAATTCGTAGAGTTTAACAATTTTTTCAATCTGATTGGTTAAAAAAATTCATAGATTTGAACACTACATTACGAAATGAATGCAAAAATGAATTTGATCGTCATACATATAAATTGGCAAATAATAGTATCTATGGCAAAACTATGGAAAATGTAGATAGGAGAATTGATGTCAAACTTGTTACAGAATGGGAAAAAAATAGAAGAAAAGATGGAGCTGAAAATTTAATTGCAAACCCATATTTCAAAGATCTAACAATATTTTCTGAAAATTTGGTTGCTATTCAGATGCAAAAAATACTAGTTACTAATAATAAACCAATATATGTAGGATTTTGTATTTTAGATATTTCAAAAACTGTTATGTATGATTTCTTTTACAATTTTTTAAAACCTCTATATCAAGAAAATGTTTCACTGCTTTATACAGACACAGATACTTTTATTCCTGAAATCATTACAGAAAATGTTTATTATGATATGCAGAAACATATTTACAAATTTGATACCTCAAATTATTTACCTAACAATATTCATAACATACCTGTAACAAAATTAGTTGTTGGCAAATTCAAAGATGAATATGCCGGTGGACCAATTACAGCTTTCTATGGTACCGGAGCATAAGCGTATTGGATTAAAACCGAAAACGGTTTGTTGAAAAAAACAAAAGGTATTAAGAAAAATATTGTTAAAAATCAGTTAGATTTTATGACTATACTATAAAAATGACACTATAGAAATATTATAGAAAATAATTCAAAAACCATTTGTTCCATGTATGTCTTTCTTTCTCGACTACATACAATTTTTACAGAATTAATAAATAAAATAGCTTTAAGTTCTGAAGATGATAAAAGATATAAAATTCCACATGATCTAGATGCATGTTTTTAACTATAAATGTATTTAAAGTAAAAGCTCTCGAAATAAATTTCATTTGTCTTTTCGATATGTGTTTAGAAAGTTTAGACAAAAATATTGATGATGCTGCTTATAAAACTTATGAAAAACGACTTTCCACTTTTAAGAAATGGAATGAAAGGTTGAAACCAGCAATTTTGGCAGGAGCAGGATTTTGCTATATTTCAATTAGTGATGTTTTTAAATGTTATTATTGTGGAATTGAAATGTTCGATTGGTTATATAATGATTGTCCTATCGAAGAGCATTACAAATTTGCTCGAACATGTGATTTAAATGAATGTTTATGGTTAAATAAATACAACACTAATCAAATATTCTCAAGAAAAAATCAAAATAATTTTTGGAAATATAAAATGTTGATGATTTTATTATCGATTAATGTATTTCTTATTGTAAACATGTATTTAAGTAGGTTTATAGAATAATTTTATTTAAATATTAGTTTGCATTCTTCTTGGTTGGAAGTAAATTTTATAAACTTTAAATAAATATTGAAAATATTTATTTTGTTTTAATGGCTTCCCAATTCCATTTTATCCTCCTTTATTTTATTTACAAAACATTATTTATGTTCATCATCCCCTCAGAGTAACACAATGAAATATGTTTATGAAAGTTGGTTTAATCAATAATAATACAATCAGTTTTATGCAACGAATAAATAAAGCAAATAATGCTAGTAAGTTTTTTAAAATGTTATATAATTATCCCAACCAAACCATTTTTGACACTAATTGGATCGAAAGGTTTGACTTAACAAATATCCATTTACAAACTAAGTCACCCAACATCACCGACTCCGATGGTGAAGAATACAACACATGCTACATCTCTAATTTTGTTAATGTATTATTAACCTCTGCAATGTTCTTATAAGTTAAAATTTTAATTAGAATTCTTCACAATAAATGTCAAACCAATTTATTTGAAAAATAAGTGCGAACAAAGTAGGTAATGAGCAAAAGTGTAGATATGAATAGGTGGGGATAGAATAGGTGGAGATATGATTAGGTGGGGATATGAATATTAAAGAAGAGCAGAGTTTAAGTTATTTCGATTTTGTTCAGTTAACATGACTACCAACTTCAATAAAAGCTCGGTACAGTTTCTCAACATAAAAATTTATTTTTTGAATAATTCTTTGTCAAAGTTTGTTTTTGGCGGTAACAGTGTGCAAGATTTTTCACCAAAAATTATAATTGGTGGAAGAAATGGATTTTCAATTATTCTAAGTGAAGAAAATTGGAAAGATATTTACAAGCATCAAGGAGTTATGGAAAATTACTTCTACTTCTCACAAATCGATCAAGATTTTTTGAATATAGGAAGCTTTAAACTGAATTTTGAGAAAATAAATAATGTTCCTATACTGAAAATTAAAAAAGAAGATTCATACTACTTATGCTTAGGACAAGAGTCTTGGGACACTGTGGCGGTTGAAGGAAGTAGTGGATTATAGGATTTCTCTTATAAAAAGGCAATAATTCCCATATTATTTCAAAGACTTGCAAACAAATATTTCAATTCATGAAGGTGATTCGGTTGGTAATGTTTATAACATTTTAACTCCAAAGCAAAATCCAAACAGTGAAAATGTTTCGACAATGTTGGAATTTCTAACAATATATCCTGAAGAATTGGACAAGTTGAAGAATAATGGACTCAAAAGAAAATATTATGAAGAAATCGGTAAATTTTCGGGAAGAGCAAAATAGACTTTATGTGGTAGTGAAGTGGAATTTTGCCTATAAGCAAGTTCGAAAAAGTGATTCGAGTACACATTATTTAGATAGGCTCCGGTTTGAAAAAAGAATAAGTAATTGTAAACTTATTCTAGATCCAATATTAAGTGAGGAACATCGAAATAAAATGTATTAAACACGGTTTACTAAGAACTGTAGTTAACTTTATATTTAATAAAACTCTGTTATTTAATAATCAGCATTTTTATTTTAAAGTGGATAAATAAATTATAAATCTTTTTTATTAATCCATGTGTTGTGTTTTTTATCAACTCTTAACCATTTCACATAAACTTTATTTCCTTTTCTTCTTATAATCTTTTCAACAAGGTATACATCGGTGTATTTCACTTTCTGTAATTCTTGTTCATAAAAGCCACCCTGAATGTCCTGGTTATTTTCATCTTGAATTAAATATGTCCCAGGGTTTGTCTTTTAACTTCCTTTATGCGAAATATCTCATTTGACCAATTTGGAGCGTAACCTTTTGAAAATGTCTCTCGATACTTACTAATACGTATATGGTCACCAACTTTAAACTTGGGAAATTTTGTATCTAATGTATTAGCATGAGTAAATACAAATCTTAAAATCATCTTTTCATTTCGTTTATTTACTTCTTTTGGTTTCATTCCTATTGAAGAATGTTTGGTGTTGTTGTAATATTTAACTATATCTTGTAAGATATTAAATCATTTGTTGGTTCCTTCAAACTAAATATTTTCCACATTCTATTTTTCAATGTTCTGTTGACTCTTTGTACTACGCTTGCCTTTAAACTGGAAAATGTGCTATAATAGTTAATTTTAAATTTTTGAATTAGTTTTTTAAAATGTTGGTTGAAATTCTACTCCCCTATCCGTTTGCAAATTTCGTGGCGGAGTTTTTACATTTACTAGAATTGTTTCCATAGCTGTGGTAACATCCTTGCCGGATTTTGATTTTAAAGGTTCCACTAAAACATATTTTGAAAACACATTGATGACCACCAAAATATATCTATACCCCCTGTTAAATTTAGAATATGGTTGCATTTCAACCAAGTCTACTTGAAAAAGATCATTTAACTCTTTTACAATTATCATTCTTCGTTTATATTTTTTTGCAGGTTTATGTAATTTATTAACTACTTGCTCTTTAATAGTGAACATGACTATAAATTTTTAAATTGTAATTATATAATAATTGTGTATATAACTTTTACATGTTTTTTGCCATTCTTTTAATTTATTAGCTTGTGTCTTTTCATCATTTTCTTTTAAAAACTCATTAATTTTAGCAATTTCTTTAATTAGATTATCGAAATATTCTTTAATTGTATTTGATATATAATGAGTTGTTTTAGTAGAAGAATTATGCAATTCCTTATCTATTTTATTTAATTCTTCTTCCAATATTTTAATTATAATTGGAATTGTATGTGAAAGACTTTGAACATATCGTCTTTCTACTAGTGGTATTACATAAATTTGTCTACCTTAAGAAAACTGTTTATAAGTTTTTCTTTGGTATTATCTATACTCTTTTATCATTTCTTACTTTCTTACTCTTTATCATCTCTTATATCATTTCTTAGTTGAATAATTTTTTCTTTGTGGTTTCAATTATTACTTCTCTAATTTTTGTGTTCATGATTTTATTAATTTTATCAATATCAGTGATTAATTTTGTATCTTCTTTTTCTACCTGTTTTTTCAACAATTCCAAACTTTCACTAATTTCATCAAATTTTGATTTCTGTAAAATCATTTTTATTTCAGAAATTTCACTTCGCTCTGGTTTATTTATTTCTTTACCATTCATATTTCCTGCTGAAAAAGCTGAAAAATTATTATCAAAAACTTTATCTTCTTTGCGACACTTTTATTAATTGAATCATTTTCATTTAATCTCTTATTAATATTTTTTATACGACCGTAGAAACCTTGAACTATTTTATTTTCAATATATTTCGCATCTTTTTTAAAATTATTTAATATTTTAGTTTCAATATTTGATAAGATCGTATTTTCCAACCTTGTAGAATTCAAAGCGTTATGTTAGATAAATGACAACCAAATTTATAGACAGTCATGATTGGTTTTTAGTAAACAATTGGTTTTTATTCACGTCTGAGCTGCTATTTATAGTATAATCTTAGCTTCTCTTAATTCCTCAATTATAGATATAACCTCATTATTATGGGCTGTGTTGCCGGCAGCTGTAAATACTACTAAAAGACGTAGTCTATCAACAAGTTCATTTATATTGTCCCAGTACACAAAAGCAGTGTTTGATTTGTTTATTTTTAAAGTAAGTCCTTTACCCTTTTGAGTAGCAGCTGTTGCTCTAGTTGCTCTAAAGCGAGCTCTAGGTCTAGAGAAAGCTTCAGTCAATCTTTCAAATTAGGTAATTGTTTAGCTTTTGTAATTCCCTTTCGTTGTAAGTATGGTCCAATTATCCTAACATATTTGTATGATCCGTTTCCTTGTACTTGCTCGTTCGGATCAAAGTTTCTTCGATATGCATTAGTTTTTTTAGAATATCCATATAATTATCTAAATCTTCTTTCTTGTAACCAACAGGTTCCTTTTTAAAAAGTAATTCATATGAACCTGGTATTCCGGGATATATCACACCTTCCACTTTAATATCTTTCCAATTATTTCTACAGACTTTTGTGTTAGACCCCAAAAAAAATATTTCTTTCGAGATCATGGACTATTCCATAATTATGATCAAACTTAAATTCTATATCTCTCACTCCGTCATCAATATATGTTCTGGGCAATTCATGAAAATCATTCACCCAATCCTGATATTCTGGACCACCAACATATGTTTGAATAGCTTGTCTGGTCTGTTCCAAAACATCTGATAAATTTAAATTTTTTAAAGTGCTTGTTTTTGAAGGTGGTATAGTTTCGGCAATAACGCTTGTTTCTTGAATATTGGGAATCTGACTTAAAGATCCCATCGACCTATTAAAAAATGATGGAGTTTCGGAAGGTAATATAGGAGTTTTTCCAGTTTTCTTTACTATCCTAGTTTTTGTAGGTGTTGAAGTTTCAAAATATTCTTCTTTTAATTCAGCAGGTTCTTGTTTCACTAAATCATTTCTTTCACTAAATCATCTTTCATCTAAAGACTCCGATTTCTCAATAGCGGACATTAGTTGTTGTAATGGTTGTAACGGTTTGTATATTTGTTCCAATTCCGACTGTGCTGTAGAAGCTACCAATTTCAACATATGATATTTTTCCTTTACTGCTTGCCTTGATTTTATTAACTTTTTAGCTAAACGTTTATCCATGTCAGATAAGTTTTAAATGACGAAAAACTATAAAAATTGTGCTTTTTATAGGTATATGAAAGAATCGAATTTATTTCTCTTTCTGCCTTTATTTAATTCACTATCTATATCAATCACAAGAAATTCATATGACTTCTTCCAACAATTAGCACAAATATCTTTAAATTGATCAAATGTCATATCCATTATGCAATGATTATATATATATATATATATATATATATATATATATATATATATATATATATATATATATATATATATATATATGCCTTAAAGTCGAAGAGTCTTGTTTAAATAAAATTAACAAATTGGAATTTTCACGGATTAGTTGTTTGAGAATTGAGGAGTAGCCTTGAAATATGAAAAAATAATCTGTGTTTCTATGCCTCCCATGTGTGAAATAGTCTCTAATGATAGTTTGATTTTGATAAGGAATATCATCCAAAATAATAACTGAGTTTGGTTTTATTTCATGTGGTGAAATAATGCTCTCACCATTGTCATATTCAAAATAGCCAATTTCTTTTATTGATTTTAGAAGCGTACGCAAATATTCATATTTTGGCTGATCCAATAACTTTGAATAAACATAGACATCTTCAGACCTAATACCATTTCGATGTTCAAGCAATGTAAGCATAACATTAGTTTTACCACTTCCGCTACAACCAAGGATCAAACCTCTTTTTGAACAGCCACCAAATAAGGTGCCATGTTTTCTAAATTGTTTATTTGAAACTTTTTTATCATGATTGTTTACTGGTAAAGAGAATTTTTGTTTTTCAAACCTCATACTTAAGATTACTTATAGATCACTCAAGACGTAAAAGTATTTATACTAGAGAAACATCAATTTTTTGTTAGTACACAAATAAACTCTAATGATTGTACGTCATATATTCTTTAATGATCATATCTCGGTCTAGGTTGGATAAAACTATAAATATAACTCGAAGAAAAGGAACTATAAGTAGAACTCGCAGAAAAGGATTTGGTTTAGTAAACAGATTAAAAACTAAACTTCCGTTCAAGGTTCACATTCCAGAATATAATTATTGCGGTCCTGGTACAAAATTGGAAAAAAGGCTAGCTAGAGGAGACGTTGGTATAAATCCCTTAGATTCTGCCTGTAAAGAGCATGATGTAGTATACTCTCAATCTGAAGATTTGTCAAGAAGGCATACATCTGATAAAATATTAGCAGAAAAGGCTTGGGATAGTGTGAAGGCTAAGGATTCTTCACTTGGTGAAAAAATTGCTGAGTTAACTGTTGCTGGTTTAATGAAGGGCAAGAGAAAGGTATGGGCTTAAAAAAGAAAAAAGGAGTAACACTCAATTCAAGAAGAAAGCGCATTATTCGCACTCCTAAAAAAATTGGAGGTTTTTTACCTCTTTTGTTACCAATATTAGGACCGTTGGGTGCGCTTGGCGGAGGTGCTGCAGGAATTGCCAAAGCTGTGAATGATGCCAAGGCCGCTAAAGAGCAATTGGAAGAAATGCATAGACATAACATAGCAATGGAGGGTACTTCTAAAGGAAAAGGACTATTTATTAGACCGTATAAGGGAGGTACATTAAAAAAAGAGGATGGGTAAAAAAAATCAAAATAGATTTTCCAAAAAGAGCGCTTACAAATCTTGATATTATGAAATAAGCAAAGTTGTTAAAATTTCCTGACTTTAGGGGGTCTTTATGCTTGGTGAACTTCCAACAAAAATTTCTCTAAACGAATGTGGTATAGTTAATTTAGATAAAAGACAAAATGAAGGATCTTTGGACTGCTTACATTAAAAAGATAAAAAATGTTGTATATTTTGATAGTTATACAAACTTAAAACCACCTCTTAAACTTCTGAAATATTTTAATTCAAATGGTGATGTGAATGTATTTTACACTTACAAAAATATACAAGAACATAATTCATACAGCTGTGGGCAACTCTCACTAAACTTCTTGCGAAATAATATATAAACTACATACATGTTGTAAAGTAGCATTCTTCTACAATGTCCACAACTATTGCAATATCAGGAAATAATTCTGTGTTATCCGCAGATTTTAATCCGCCTATATATTTAGATGATGAAAAATTATATTACTTAGGTTTAGCGGATTTTGAAACTTTTATGACTATCCCTAATATAGAAAAGGGACATAATAAACTCTATATAGGTGATAAAGTAATTGTTATTCCGGATGGCACTTACGACATTATGGATATAGAAACATATATAAAAGAGGAAATTAAAGATGTGTTTCCATTAGAAAGCGTAATTTTTTTATTAAAACCTAATGTTGGAAAATTTATTGGTTTCGGTGCAAATATATTATTACTGTGCTTTTGAGTAATGTTCAAGTCCCATATAAATTTTCGAAATTTTCAAATTCAACGACATAAGCCATTGCGTCTTGTAATGTGTCGAGATTTTTCAAATGCATGTTATTTTTCAAAGTACCCGTACAGCCTGTTATAAATGTATTTAATGCCGTTTTCTCGTAGTAACTATTGTGACAAATTTTTTGTTGTTCATTCAAATTTAGATCGTTACTAATTCTCTGAGCAACATTAATTCGAAGTAGTTGAAGTCTAGTTCCAAAATTTACTAAGTGTTCACCTTTGAATGGTACGGCTCGTGTTAATTCTTGGACTAAATTGTCCGTATTGCGTCTATCAGAAAAAAATTGTTGTAACGCGGCTTTCAGAGCGTCCCAATTTATCAGCTCTGTTCTATTTCCAACCATTACTTCTGCTTTCCCGATTAATTTTTCCTGAATACAATCGAAAATTAGAGCATCTAATTCATCACTTTGTAGTTGTTTATATGTATTTACGAGTTTGTCGCATTTGGTAACAAATTTGTTTAAAGTGTTACTGTCATCATCAAAAGGTTTAATATTTTCCAATGTAGATTTGAATAAATCCCAATCAATGGGGGTTTGTTTACTTTGTTTCTGCATTTTAATATCGTTATCGTTAAATGCTAAAGCTAATGCTGTTACTAAATCGTCAGCTTCTGACATATATTATTTTATTCGAATTTTTTCTTTCTTCCTCTTTCTTAACCTAATTTCTAAACTTAATGTGTTCAATACACTGGATTTTTGTGTGACATACACTTCCCTAACTATTCCAACTGAGTACCTTAATCAGAGGGTCAGGAGGATAAAAGGAATTGGCACTAACCTTTGTTGATCTGCTTCTTCCTTCCCGAATTCTCAGCTGCGCTGCTGTCTACTTCTGGTTCCATTGATTGCATTGCTGGATGGCTCCAATTGTTGTGTCTCTTGGTGTCGTCCTCAATTGGCTCTTTTGTGAAACACTTGTGCAATCCTACCGACTGCGCCGCTTAAAGAACTTTTTCGGCAGACTTCGTTTTTAAAAACTTTATTTTGAAAATGGTTTACAAAAATAGGTCTTTATCAAACTACAGCTTAACTAAGAATTAACAATATTGAATGTGAATACATCATTTATACTTTAAAATGCGTTTGCCTTGCATTTCCCACGGGACCATCAGGTGGCGTGATGACTCTCAAGGTTATGCTGATGTTGTGGTTGTCATCTGTGTGGCTTGGAGTCTAAGTTTAAGCTGACGCGGTGGTTCTCATGAGAACGGAATACGTAACTCCATTTTGTCAAGGCATGTATTTTTTATTACCTTACATTATACATCTTGATCCAGGAATACAAACTAATATTTCTTAATAATGTATTTATATTTACATTTGGAACATAAAAAATAACTAGATGTTTGTAGATGTAACTAGATGCTTGTTTCATTTCTAAGTTTCCAATTATTGTTATTTATTATACCTGTCAATATACTGCTTTCCAAATAAAACCGTTTTAGATATACATTACCATTAAGTGCATGAGCGTAAAAGTATGGAATTGTGACAAGCGGAAATGTTTAGAAATCATTTTCGATAGAGCAGCAAAAGCTGCCTAAAAAAATTTAATTCCATTTAGTCTGAAATTCCATTACCAACAATGTATATTTTTAGTTGCCTGTACAATTGAATTATCGAGAATATTCCCGTATTTTCAGGATTTTAAAAAAACGACAATGCAATTCCCTGTACGAATCTAAGTTATTATTATTTTGCACCACTGTTAAAAGTAAACGTAAAATGTTTGTTGATAACTTTATTCTACAAAACATGCATGTAAAATTTAGATTTATGAATAGACATGTCCGGATCGGATCTGATCCGACTCCCAGATTCGGATGTTTTAAAAGAGCCGCATGAACCGGTTCCTAAAATTACGATACACGGCTCTCGGATCCCAGACGGCTCTCAGATCCCAGATGGCTCTCAGGTCCCAGACGGCTCTCGGATCCCAGACGGCTCTCGAATTCCAGACGGTTTTCGGTTCTGTTGTTAGTATGCTAGATAAGTTGTGTGCTTGTTGTTGCGTTGTGTTTGATAGTTGTGTTGTGTTGATTGTTGCGTTGTGTTTGATAAGTGTGCTAGATAGTTGTTAGTGTGTTAGATAAGAACAAGCATATATATAATACTACTATATTGCTAATATCTGTAAGTGGCGGTGTCACGGAGTAAGTGAGACAGCAAACGTCTACTTCTATTTCGTTTTCTACTAATCGACTCGTTGTGCGCAAATGTTGCAATAAATAAAGGTGATACAAAAACATAAAAATATGCAAACTGGCGCACGTCTATAAGCAAACTCAATTCTCGGACATGCGCACAAGACTCAAAGTAATAATGAGATAAACAGACGCATATATGTCTGCACCGTAATGATTTCGCCGATCTCCAGACCTTGGTAGCCATATAGTAGTATTATATACATGAGAACAAGGACAGAAAGTAATGTATTAATAATTGTGGCATGTTCATATATTTTTTTTCCTTTATTTGGGTTTTTCGCCACTAGCTATGACTCAAAAAATATCAAAAATACCTGTTCTTATTTAATGAAAGAATCACTGGGTCAAAACAAAAAAAAAACCAAACGGAGGCAAATTTCTCAGTGATTCTTTTTTGTAATAAATTTGCCTAACGAACAAAATTTTAAAGATAAAAAAATGTTATAAAAAATTTTACAAACTTTTAACGTTAACGTTTCGGAGGGTACTCTCACTCCGTTTTCAAAACTAAACTAAAAAATAAATTATATTAATTTGTAATATATAAAGTAACGAGTGAAAGTAAATATATATATTTGTATACGTCAACGATACTTACATTGACAACAATAAATTTTCATGACAGTGACATACTACCAAAAAATATATATAGGTAATGTTTACTGTGTGATTGTTTATTGTACTGATTGTGTATTCAAATATCTAAATGTGTTTAATTGTATTCTTTAGAATCGGGAACCATATTGAAATCAACCGAAGGCATAGCAATACAGTTATTTTTATTTAAATTAATTATAGCGGTTTCTTTTAATCTTCTGTATTTTGTTACCGATTCTTTTAATACCGTTTTGGAATTATTCCAATTGATTTTATGACCCGATTCCCATGCGTGTTGACAAATTCTAGATTTATTAAAATCGCCCTTTCTAACGGTCTAGATGTCTCACCTATATAGAATTTGTCACATTCGCAGGGAATTTTATAAACCACATTTTAGATATTTTGTTGTATATTGTTTGGTATAGTCTTTGTTAATAGAGATCTAAGAGTTTTTTTGTTTTAAATGTCGTTCTTATGTTGTATTTATTTCCTACTCTTTTAATTGTGTCAGAAATACCGCGGATATAAGGAATTGTGAGGGTTATTGTTTGAGAGTTATTATAATTGTTATTAATAACTGGTCTGTTATGTCTAGTATCAAAATTTTTAAGCGATTTATCTATAAACTTTTTTGGGTAATTGTTTTTTATTAAAATGTCTTTTATGTGATTTTTTTTTTGAAGTGTATCACTGTCGGTGCAAACAAGTTTTGCTCTGCCATATAAACTTTTAATTACTTCTATTTTGACCGATTTTGAGTGATTTGAAAAGAAATTGAGATACCTATCTGTGTTTGTCGGTTTTCTGTAAACTGTAGTTTTTAATGTGTTGTTTTGTTTTATTATTAAAGTGTCGTGGAATGGCAATTTATTCTCCTTCTCCATCTCTAAAGTAAACTTAATTGTAGGCTCTCGAGAATTTATATCTTGTAAAAAAATATTTAGATCGTCAGTGTTATGTTGCTATATATGTCATTCTCGAGTTCCTCCATAAAGATATTACTCATCAAATGAGAAAGAGAAGAACCCATTGCCATTCCGAAATTTTGTTGATAATAATCATTTTCTAATTGAAAATATGTGGTTTTTAAGCACAGAGTTTATAATTCCAAAATTTTATTTAGGTTTAGTTTAGTGCGGTCTTTTAATGTTGTGTCATGTTCTGATCTCGTTCTAACTATTAAAAGTTATTTATCAACTGGTACATTAGTAAATAAACTCACCACGTCAAAACTAACCATTAAATTTTGGTTTGTAATTTTAATGTTTGAAATTTTATCTAAAAAATCTGAAGTATTTCTAATATATGAATTTGTTCTACCTGAAATGGATTTAAAATGTTTAATAAAAATTTTGCTAGTTTATAACATGGGGAATCTATACTACTAACTATAGGGCGAAGTGGTATATTAGTATTGTGTATTTTTGGTAGACCATAGAAATGAGGTGGTTTACTATAATGTGGTGTAAGTTGTGATCTTTCTAGATCTGTAAATTCACGTTTGTGTTTATATAATGTATTGTAAATTTGTCTCTCAATTTTTAATGTTGGATCTGTAGGTATTTTAGTGTAATTTCCCTCATCAATTAAAGTTTTAATTTTGTTATTATATTCTGTAGTGTCCAGAATAACTGTGACAGAAAGGTTATGTTCTATAACGCAAAGAATATGGCTTGCATCTTGTGGTGTGTGTTGCCTGCGTCCGTTCGCACCTATCGCATAGAAAAATATAATAGTAGTCGGGTCGGACGGATCTCAGATCGCGGGTCTTTTTTAGATCCGTTGATCTGTGAACCATGAGAGAAAAGATCCGAGGGGAAAGGATCCGTGGATCCGTAATGCAAAATAAACCGTTCGAAGTCGCCGCACTGCGGCTCTAAATTTGCAATTTATTAGTGTTTTATGTACCTAAATATATAAATATATAGAATAATACACATAATAAAGACACATTACAATAAGTACATCAAATTTTAAAACTAGTTTTTAAAAATTAAAATTTATAAACAATTACATATTTACATGTAAAAATAGGATTTTAATTATCTTTTTAGTTTTCATTTGACTAGCCTTAGTTTTAGTTTGGCGGTAATTTGATTTCGTTGATTTTGAATTATCACTAATAAAGTCTAAAACAGAAAATAATTTTTTTAAGCCAAATTAAAAATGTAAATCTTGTCACCTATTACAATGGATATAAACTCTCTGGCAGAACAAGGAAAACCATATTTGAAAATTCAAGGAAAGGTTTTTTCAAAGATGCCCAAGTTTAACCAGACAGTTCACAATCACAATTACCCGACTGAGACGATTGTAAATTACAGGTAATTTTAAATGTTTATACTTGATGCCTGTTTCGGTATTTTCCATTTGATTTATTTCAGTACCCACGGCCACCGAAAAGGCGGTGGTATGATAAGCATTGTATTAAATGTGCTAACGCTATTGTCATTTCCCTTTTTCCTCCATGTTCTCTAAAATTTCATTCAAGAATATACCAACTTAATGAATCCGCAGGTTTTAAGGAAAATCTGAAGTGAAAATGGAATCAAATTATTTAAACAATGTTTTCGAAGGCAAACACGTGAATTGAAATAAAATAATAAAAAGAAACAATATATAAGGTACGCTAATAAAAATAGTTATTTATTAATAGGGTTTTAATTATATTGATCATTTATAGTAGATTTCCTTATTTTAATACATACTTTTATTTGAAAATATTTTTCTATATCAAAGTGCGTACTCGCTTAAACACGAACACGAATCAGGCAAGCCGAGGCTGCACAAAGCAGTTAGCGTGGATGTCGTATAGAAGCGTGACAATCAAATTCGAACTATTCACACCGCCTTTGTAAAAAATGGGCAAGCAAATTATCTCACTGAATGTATATTCTCTCATGCCCTTCTCACTTGCAGTATTCCTGCTTGTAGTATCAGCAACACCGTTTTTAATATTTGAATGAAGTGAACAATGAATGTTGTACTACCCAAATAGTAGCTGTTACGTCTGTACTGCTGTTTACACATATGGAAGCTGTTTTTTTCGGAAAACTAAGTTATTTTATTATTCAATTAACATTTTTCCATTGAAATTTTTTTACTTAAGTAGCTTAATTTAAACCAAAAGTCAAACGAATTCTGCTATTGACATAATTTTGATGATCAGTGTTTCATTCTATATATATATATATATATATATATATATATATATATATATATATATATATATATATAAATATATACT
>JARFXV010001877.1:0-105000 GCA_031761425.1 Cosmopolites sordidus | reverse complement strand
TTATTTGGAGATAAAATTGAAGAAAAATTTCAAAGACAAGAGGTGAATTTTGATTATAATGAGTTTTGTGATATTATTAACGAGGCAACTGAGGAATGTATACCGGTGCATACATTCGGGGTGGGTCAAAAGTGTGCGGCTTGGTGGGACGAGGAATGCTCTGAACTAATTAAAAAACGTAGAACAAGTATAAATAATTTCATAAAATCACCTAATTTAGCCAACTATGTAGAATACAAGAGAGTCAAGGCATTCGTCAAACTTAAAACTAAGAAAAAGAACTCTTTTAGAAACTTCTTCTCCACCTTAAACCGGGATACCCCCATAAAAAAGGTATGGAAGACGGTGAAAAGTTTTAAAAATCATTTCAATAACGACAATAACCAACTTCCTAATAAAGAAACTGCGAAAGAAATATTAAATATGTTAACTACTGGTAAGTCTGATTCAGATTTTAACTTGATCCCATGTAATGTGGATGTTTCACCGGTAATTTTCAATGAATTTCATAGTGTTCTTTCTAACAAAAAGGACAAAGCAATGGGGAAAGACAGCGTCTCATACTCTATGATTCAAAATCTTCCTGTTATTGCAAAAAAATTTAGTTGATATATTCAATTCCATATTAGAATCTAGTAAAATCCCTAGAGAATGGTCAGAATCTATTATTTTGCCCTTTTTAAAACCAGGAAAAAATGCCAACAATCCTGGTAACTACCGGCCTATTACCTTGACTTCTTGTATTTGTAAAATAATGGAGAGTATTTTAAAAAATAGAATGGCTTTTAGAAAATAAGGGAGTATTCCCGAATCTAAGGGAAGGATAAGGGGTGTAATGAAGCTATAGCTATCTTAACTCATTCAGTATTAAACGCATTTAGTCAGGAAAAATATTTATTAGCTGTGTTTTTGGATCTTAAAGCGGCCTATGATAATGTAAATATTCATCTTTTATACAACAAAATGATCAAACTTCAAATTCCAATCTGCTATGTGAACCTAATTCAATATTTTGACATCTAAAGAAATGTATGTCAAAGATAACAAAGACGAACTTATTGGCCCCAAAATTAATACTCAGGCCCAAGGATCTCCCTTGAGTCCTTTACTGTTTAATATTTATACTCTTTCTATACATGACTCCGTGACCGGCAAGACCAAAATTATCCAGTATGCTGATGACCTCCTGTTGATAATTAAGAGTGAGAACCCAAGTGCAGCGATTGTTGAAATGAATAGGAACCTCGAAAAAATAGCAAGTTGGATAAGCGAACACAATTTACAAATTTCAAATAATAAATCTGCAGCTATCATATTTAACCATTGTCGGAAAAATGTTGAAACAGTGATAGACATCAAAGTTAACAATAACGTAATTGGAATTAAAGATCATTTTAAATACTCAGGAGTAGTATTAAACAATCGCCTCAATTGGGCGTCGTATATTCAAAACATTGAGACCAAAACCCAAAAAGGCATTAATGTCATTATAGCGATAAGTGGTATTTATTGGGGAGCCGATCCAATTACCCTCCTCAACATGTACAAAGGAATAGTAAGACCACATTTTGACTACGCATCATTTATCGTTAAGCCATGCAGTAAAAAACTATTATTAAAACTGGATAAAGCACAATACAAATGCTTAAGAATTATCACGGGTGCAATGCAATCTACACCAATCAATTGTTTATTAGGTGAATGTGAGGAAATAGATCTTGAACACAGGAGGAAAACACTGTCCATGAAATTTTATCTAAAAATTCAGGTAGAACAGATGAGTTCGCTAAAAAATATTGTCAACAAACTTTGGAACTTTTGCAGGGAACAACGGGGTTATTGGGCAAAAAAGGAGTTCCCGTATTTAATAGAATCAAAAAATAATATAGATGGTGAACTACAAAATTTAAAATACTATGAGGGTAACCCATGTTTCAAATTTAGTATTGAGGTTCAAGTAAACCATATTAAAACAGTATTTGCCAAAGTTAAAAAAAAGTGACCCATATAATAACTGCAATATGATTAATGAATTCTCCCCGAAATAGAATGACTATACATGGGTATATACTGATGAATCCTTAAACCCAACGAGTAACCAAGTTAGATGAGGAATATACATCCTAAAGGTAAAATATAGCTATACCATGAGACTATTTGATCACACCCAAATATGTACCGCGGAAATTATCGCAGTGTATAAGGCGGTTGAAATCTGTATGGGGGAAAAATATCAGAAATGTATCATTTTTATCGATTCACAAAGTGCTATTAAAAAAATTAGTAGGCAAAAATATAGGATATGTAACAATATAGCAATGATGACCAAACAGCTCATTTTAGATGCTACAAAACAGAATTTTGATATAATTCTAGCCTGGATCCCCGGTCATTTGGGCATAACAGGAAATGAACATGCTGATAAGTTAGCAGAAGTAGGAAGGAATTTAAACACTCCAGCCAATTTTAAAGTGGATAAAAGGGACATATACCCGTATTTTAAACAAGCGATACTTCATCATCATGATTTGTACTGGAGGAACCTTTTTCAAACTAAAGCGAAATGGTATCAATCAGTTCAAGGGAAATTTCCTCGAAAGCCACTTTTTGTTGGAATACCCTTTATAGGAAGAAGGCATTTAATAACAATTATTAGATTAAGATCGGGTCATTGTTTGAGTCCCCAACATTTACACGAAATAGGATGCATGGAAAATGAATACTGCATATGTGGTCAGGTGGGTGATTTACATCACATCTTCTTTGGCTGCCCAATGAACCGTATACTGAACTTTGATTTATATCTCAAGTTGGTGGAATTAGGTATACCTACCCCCATTTCATTGCCTTTAATACTGAAGAAATTAAATCATAAAATCTTTAACTTAATAATGAAATTCTTAAATATTTTTGAAATCAGAATCTAGTTTTAAATATATTACTAAACTTAATATACAACAACATTTTACCCTCAAACGCGGTTTGACGGCTTCTCTATCATTCCGATAAAACATTTAGGATGCGTGTAGCTCGGCTGTTGCCCCCGAGCCAGAAGAGCTCCTAACCTTTGTTGTTTTGTTTACTAACCTGTCTAGCCCACTAAAGAAGGAAGTAAAATACAGTTATGAATCAGATGAATACAAATGAGAAAAATAAAGTAGTGTTGACCTCAGCTAACTCTGTTCGTACCAATACAAATGGAGAAATACCTGCGCTGGCCAAATACTGCCAAGGTGGAGGCCATAAAATAGAAGAAGAAGAAGAAGAAGAAGAAGAAGAAAAAGAAGAAGAAGAAGAAGAAGAAGAAGAAGAAGAAGTATACGTGTACACATGCTTAAGTGAGTATGTGCGTACACATGCTTAAATGAGTATGCGCTTGCGCAAGTTTGAACGAGTATGCGCGTGCGCATTTTTAAATGGGTATGCGCTTGCGCATGTTTAAATGAGTATGCGCGTGCGAATGTTTATAACAATAGGTGTGTGCGCATGTTCAAATGTGTATGCGCGTGCGCACATTGTAATGAGTATGCGCGTGCCCATGTTAACATGGGTAAGCGCGCACGCATGTCCAAATGAGTATGCGCGTGAGCATGTTAAAATAAATATGCGCTTGCGTATGTTAAAATTAATGTGCGCGTGCGCATTTTCAAATCAGTATGAGCGTGCACATGTCAAAATGGGAAAGCTCGTGCGCATATTCAAATTAGTAGGCGCATACAACATATTTTTAACATGACCAATAACAATTTTTATTATAGCTTTTCGATTGTTGATTTAACAACTTTCCAATTTTTTTTGATCCCTGTTGTAAAGAACTGCTTGACTGATGATTGCTAGACTAATAATCTACTAATCAGACCTGAAATTAAATGGTAGCAACTTAAAAAAACGCCAACACGATGGTCGTGTAATATACCGTAAATTTAACATGGAAGGCCTATGGGAGGAGAGTCTGGAATCTCTCAAGCGTAATCTGGAAAACCAGCTTGAGTCATGTGAACTAAACGAAGATTGGCCATTATAAACAGTGTGGGGCGATTTTAAGAACGCTCTGACGAAGCCTACTGAGGAATCGATTGGTCATGTGGTCCAAAAAACACCAGTATTGGTTTGATAATAATCCAGAGATGCAAAAACTACTTAATGAAAAAAATACTTTGATTCAATACGAAAATACTACTCTTAGACAAACAAGAAAAGTATAAAAAATACAGCTTGCTAAAGGGGGAACTTAAGGCAAAAATCAGAGACCCCAATTGTAACTGGTGTTGTCAAACGCAATTGAAATACAGCAAAATACAGATAGACATGATATAATAAATTTCTTCCGAAACATTAAAGGAGCCTATATTATTATCTTTGTGCCGCCAATAAACAACATTGCATCGGTACGAAGTTCTGATGATTGGAATACAATCACTACCATAGAGGGTATAAGAGACAGATAGAAGGAGTATTTAGAAAATGTGTTGAACGCTAATTCAACGGCTGATGAAAGGGTCTTGGAGCTCGTCCCTCGAAGAGGTACAGTTATGAATGTGGACCAAGAGCCCACCATAGACGAGGTAGAAAGGACGATCCAGAAGCTAAAAAATAATAAAGTTGCAAGCATGGATGGAAACCGATGGAGATTTACAAAGTTGGTGGCAATATGATGGTGAACAAACTCCACGAATTATTCTGCCTGTGGTGGAGAAAATAGGAAATACCATCGGACTAGAAATGCTTACATTATACCTATTTCAAAAAAAGGAGATAGGGCTGACTGCAACAACTATCGGGGTATATCATTACCCTCAGCAGCAGGAAATATTCTAGCTAGAATCATATTAAATAGACAAGATTGTATTATTGAACCAATACTGCCGAAGTGTCACTGTGGATTCAGAGCAGATCGTTGAACAGCGGATATGATATTTTCGGTTCGTCAGTTACAAGAATAATGCAGAGAGCCAAATTAAAGGCTATTTGTAGCCTTTGTGGATCTGTCAAAGGCGTTTAACTCCGTTGACAGAAACCTAATGTGAAAGCTATGATGCCCGCATAAGCTGGTGCACATGATAACACTTCTGCATCCTGACATGAATGCAAAAGTTCTGACACAGAGGTAGATTGCCTGATTCAGTTGAAATAATGTATAGGATGAATGGTAACCTATTCAATCTGACACATCTTAAAGCTAAACCAAAAACAAATACAAAATATAGAATAAACAAAGCAATTAAAAAATATAGTGTGCTGGTGCTCATTTTGGACGTCTAATAAGAAGAGTGTTCAGTAACTGGGACTTAAGGTAAAATCTGTAGGGAGCTGAATCATGGGCCATGTATCAGAAACAGATAAAACAACTTGAGAGATTTCATTAAGGCTGCCACTGGAAAATCTTGAATATAAAATGGCAAAACTATCGCACCAATGTGAACGAATCAGCAGTTTAAGCATAGAAATCTCAGATCATAAAATCTCAGCAGAGATGTTTAGGTCACTACCAGAAAATGCAGGATTCTAGGATGATGAAGCAGATCCTCTATGGCGAATTAAAAAATAAGAAACGAAATCTGGCATGTCGGAAAAAAAATATAAAGACGTAATAAAATCTTCTCTAAAGAAGTCGTTCTCCAGCGTGTGCGAATGGGAAAAGACAGCAAACGACAGAATCAAATGGCGTGAGACGACATGCCCAGCTGTGCAGCTCCATGACCTTAAATGCCGAGCATGCGGAAGAACATGTAGATTTACGCTGGGTTATCTGCCACTATAAAACTCATAATTTTTCAACGATGGGTTAACAAAAATAATAGCCATAGCTGAGGCAATGCTCGTATCGGGCTGTCATCAATAAAACATGAAATTTATATTTTGACAAAATGGCGAAGGCAACTAATAAATAAAACTAAGATTGAAATTTAAAAAAAAGGTTTGTTTTTCTAAATAGAAATATAAATACATACATTACAAAAGTATCTGAGATATTTGTTAGCCAAAAAATATGTCTTTAATCTGGAAAAAATAGAAATATCTTAATTGTATCACAACCATAAACACTTTTAATCATTTCAGAAGTTTCTATTGCACTAACAGTAAACTTAATGTCAGCCCGTTGGTTGTTTGAATGGCTTATTCTCTAAAACTAGTGTCATGTTTTATGAATAAAAAACATATTGCATCAGTCATCTTTGGCAAAACTATGTACATCAAAACTGTTGTGCACTAGCGATATAAGTCATTTTGGACGCAAGTGTATACAGATGACTTGTTACACCTAAAACATATTAATATTTATTCTCAGTGTGAATAAATGCACTATTTGTACTGCTATAAAATTTATTTGTTAACCTGTTATAATCTGGAAAATGCTGGCTAATGAGGAATACATTGCTTATGTGGTGAAAAAACCCCAGGATTGGTTTGATGATAATGATAAAGAGATTCGAAAATTACTGTCTGATTGAATATAAAAATGCAGACAGTTTCAGACAAACAGAATAAGCAAAATACAGCTCGATAAAGGGGAACTTAAAGCAAATATCAGAAACCTCAAGAACAACTGGTGATTGTCAAAGGCAATGAAAATAAAGGAATATGCAGTTAACAATTATACAAGCACCATCTTCCAAAATATTAGAGACATCTTTGGACCGTAAATAAATAAAACTGCACTGGTACAAAGTGCTGATGGTAGGGATACAATCTCTACCATAGAGGGGAGACATATGGGAGGAGCATTTTGAAAACTTGCTTGGAGCTCATGGGATGAAGAACCCACCGTCGACGAGATAGAAATAGCAATCCGGAAGCTAAAAAATATAAAAATTACGGCAAAGCAGGGGTTTCCTCTGTGTTTGTTGCCACTGACCTGCATCATGTCAGAGATAGGCTGCCACGTTTGGCAGATATATTATAAAGAATAGATAGAGGCCTGTTCCACATGAAACTACTCAAAGCCAAATCAAAAACAAATTAAGTTAGCACTGTAGAACTACAGTGTGTTTATTGTAGAAATACATTATGGACTTATTTAGTAAGGCCTAGAAACTGGGAAATTAATGAATAAAATACTACAATATTGCAACAAACTGCTTCAAATAAGCTAAGAGAGACAGCTGATAATGATAAGTGGTTACATATAGAAAAGTGTGCTAGTGCCTGTATCAGAAGCAAATAAAACAACTGGAGAGATTTAAAGATAAGATAATAAAAGTTCAGCTATTGACAGCCCTGTGTTGAATAACAGCCGTCATCTTGTTATATATAAACTCAATAGGTATATTATTTATTATACATTATAGGCTATTTAGAAAGACTAAAAGGAAACTAGTACACTGTACTAGTTCAAAACTAGTTAAAGTTAAAAAACACATAAATAACCTAGTTCAACATAAACACTTCGCTTACACAAAAATAATGTTAATGACAAAATAAAATTCACGCTATGAAAATTTTTATAACAAATGCTAAATATAATTTCCAAATCCATTAGTTGATCATAAATCGTTGCAAAATCTTCCTTTAATTTTGTGAATTCCCTATCAGAATAGAACAGTTGTGTATGCAATCAGTACCTGTACATTGAATTTATAATTTATAATGTTTCTAGTTCAAGAGTAGTCAAGAAACCTTCTTCCTCATGTAAAGTCTACTTTTCAATCTCTACTTATTCATTCATTTCATTCATGATATAGGCCTAAAAATTAAAATACTTTGTCACTTGAATATTCTATTAATTTATATTATATTATTAATTAAAATTTATATTATTAAAAATAAAACATATTTTATACAAAAGGGTATGCTTCTGTAGCTTACATACTCTCCTAAAGGGGTATGCCCAATCAATTAGAACACAACAAAACAGTATAGCTAACCAAATTATAATTAGAAAACAAATTGTGCCTTTAATCATTGCGTAATAAGAAGATAAAACCTTTTAACTGTTCTTACCATATATGGAAAAATTTACTCTCCTGCAATTGTTCCCATATCTTCCAATAAAAAAAATAACGTGAATTCTCTTATGGCAAAATCGCAACTTTTATTCACAAATGAAGGAATTTGAATAGCCTACTGTCTATCTTTTATGCAAAACCAGGAAAAAAATTAAAAAAGGAAGCAAATTCCAATTATGTCCTAACTTAAACGGCCATGTTTAATTAGATTTGACAGATAAATATTACCAAATAATTGGGAGGGAATACGTGGTACATTCAAACAGCAATAGAATTTTCCTACTGTTTAGCAACTTCGCGGGTGTATTGCAACAAAAAAATGATTATTTAATTATTAGATAATGAATTTTATGTGATTATTATACTTTTTGTTTATATTTTAGCTAAATTCATTACTTGACACAAACTAAGAGTATATAGGTCCCAAAACAAACTATGATTTTATTTTTTAAACAGTTGCTATCCTGTTCAAGACACAAAAACTACAAGAACATAACTAGCTCATATTTTATTTATTTTTGTTGTAGTATGCATTCAACAAATATTGGCGAATGCGCCAGCTCATATCTTGTTTTTAAACTTTATAAAAACAGCTCAAACAATCGAAATCAATATCAAAGTCTATACATAATTAAGTTATGAATAAAACTACGTAAATATTAAGTTAAACGTTAAAGTTTATTTGGAATTAAATTATACAAAAACTTTAATTTGAAAATACATTTTGAAACTAAACTGAGTGAATTATTTTTAATGAAGCTGAACATAAAAACAATTCAATCCAAAAATGTGTTCGCTTTGGTTTTGCTATAAAACCAACTAAAAACGATTTTTTTTTATAATAAAAAGTGGAAAAAACAAGCTTTTTATGAATTAAATAATAATAAATATTAATATTTACATACTTAAAAAAACCGCCTTGATACTCTTAATGCTTGCAGGGTTTTCTTTACATGAATTATAAATGTTTATAATATATATAAAGTATTTTTTTTCTTAGACCTAGAGTTTTATTAATAAGTTAAAATAAGTTAAAGGGTTAATTTCATAGTTTTATATTATCTAACAATACCCACGTATATATTAGTACCAATTGCTTCCTCTAACTACCAGTGGGTGAGAAAAACAATAAAGGATGAAAAAAGAGTTATTATGCTGGAGAATCCTAACTAGTAGTGGATGAGCAAAACAGTTAAGGATGAAAAAGGAGTTGTTGCCGAAGAATTTCATCAGGATAGATACATCACTAGTCCTCCAATATATCTCTGACTTGTTTCTTAAGCCTTTCTGATCGATATTGGCTGTATAAAGATTTTATATCTGTAAGGAAAGTCTTCACCTACTTACAAATAATATTCAAAGACGACTTCCGGTTCATTTTGAGATTTAGATCGCTATAAATTTCAATTCTCTAAGGCAAAACTATGTACATCAAAACTGTTGTGCCCTGGCAATATAAGTCTTTTTGGATGGAGGTGTATACAGATGCCTTGTTACATCTAAAACATATTAATATTAATTCTCAGTGTGAATAAATTCACTATTTGTACTGCTATAAAATTTATTTGTTAACCTGTTATAATCTGGAAAATTGACTTGAGTCATCTGAAGTGAAGAAGGATAAACCTGTATGAGACGATTTTTAAAGCTCTGACACGGCTGACTGAGGAATACATTGGTTATGTAAAAAATCCCTGGATTGGTTTGAGAAATGCTCCAATTCAATACAAAATTGTAGACATTCTCAGACTCAACAGAAAAAGCATACAAAATACAGCTTACTAAAACAGCTGGTAAATTAAAGCATAAACCAGAGACCTCAAGAACAACTCGTGGTTGTCAAAGGCATAAACGCATAAATTGCTGATGGTAGAAATACAATCTCTACCATAAAGGAAAGATAAGAAACAGATGAAAGGAGCATTTTGAAAACTTGCTAAACGCTAACTCCACGACTGATGCAAGGGTCTTGGTGTTCATGGGATGAAGAACCCACCGTCGACGAGATAGAAATGGCAATCGGGAAGCAAAAAAATTACAAAGCTACCGCAACGCTTTGTACAAAAGATCTCACACAAATGAGTGAAACTAAGACTTTTCAGACTAAGACAGGTGTTAAGCAGGGCTTTTCTGTGTGTGTTGCCACTGACCTGAAACTACTTATAGCCAAATCAAAAACAAAGGAGGTTAGCATTGTGTAGAACAACTGTATGCTTATTGTAGAACAACAGTATGGACTTATTTAGTGAGGCCTACAAACTGTTCAGGAAATTAATGGACAAACACGATAATATTGCAATAAACTGCTCCAAATAAGCCGAGAGAGACAACTGATATTATTATAAATGGTTAACCAATGCAAGAAAAAGCATGCTACCCTTATTCGGGCAATATTCTGCTCTGACAAGATGCAAGAAGTGATTATATAAAGAATAGTGTGTTCCTATCCCCTCTCAGAAGCAAATAAATCAGTGCCCCTATCAGAAGCAAATAAAACATCTGAAGAGATTTAAATATAAGATAATAAAAGCTCAGCTGTTGACAGCCCTTTCATCATATCATGTCATCTTATTATATACAAACTTAATAGGAATATTTTGCTTTTAAATGTATTGTGTAACTAAAAATTAGAAGGAACCACCAACAAACAAAAATAACAACTATTTAAAAATACTAAAAAAAACTAGTACACTAATAAACAAGGAATGCATATTAAAAAGTGTTAAGGTTAAAAAAACACATAGATAATCTGGTTCAACATAAACACTTTGCTTACACAAAAATAATGTTAATAAAAAAATTAAATTCACGCTGTAAAAATGTTTATAACAAATGCTAGAAATAATTTCCAAATCCATTAGATAATTATAAATCCTTGCAAAATCTTCCTTTAATTTTGTGAATTCCCCATTAGAATAGAACAATTCTGTATGCAATCATTACCCGTACATTGAATATTATTGTTTCTAGTTCAAGAGCAGTCAAGAAACCTTCTTCCTCATACTCCACTTATTCAATCATTTCATTAATGGCATATACCTGAAAATTTAATTAATTTGTTCTTTGAAGATTTCCCATGGTAATTCATGGCTCTACCTTGGGTGACCGTTCTTTCCCCTTGAATCCATAACATATGGTTATGGAGTTTCAAATGAATAAAAGCTTTATACAAGGCGGTAGGGTTTTGCGGAAAAGAACCCTTCGGAACCGTTGGTATAATTTGTACGCGATTGATGGAGCGAGTGGCGACTCCCAACTCTATGGTACCACAAGATTGGCAACGGAAAAGGCAATTGGAAAAGCGCATAAACAGGCAGAAATTCAAACTCAACAAATATCGGAGACTTCACCCGTTGAACTTGCTATGGCGGTACATCAGCCGGCACTCACTGGACTGGGAATTCCCAGAAGACGCATGAAATGGACATCCTCCATGAATGAAACAATCATGCGCATTTATTATTAGGTGACTCAACTAGGACGGGAAAGAGTTCGCTACATGCAACGTCTACATAGTAAATTTATCAGTGCATATCCCAATATAGTAGTTACTGAGCAGAGAGTGGCCGACCAGTATCGAATAATTATTAGAAACGGATTAATTCCAGAAATAAGACTAAACTCAATAAAAGAGGAGGTGGATGTGGAAATGCAAGATTAAAATGCCGTTATAGAAAATGTTACAGAAGAACAGGGGCCTGTAGAAATCATTGCAGCAGAACAAGGTGTAGTACTGAACCAAGTGGGAACTGCTGAAAGTCAACCAGAAACCATGGTCTAAGTAAGTCAAGGCCTACATTTTGACCTTCAAAGGGACATTTTGGAATATGAGGGTATGGACCCGCATATTAGACCCTTGCTTCCTATAGTAAATACGTGCAAAAAACTCGCCATAGCTCTAGATTCTGAATAAAAATATTCTACCACCTCTTGTGACGAAAGCTCAGACCTTGGAGTAGCTACATTTGTTGATTTATTGTGCCTCCATATAAGCAATTAAGGAGGTTGGAATGAAGATCAGCCCACGAACGGCAGCTACGCCATCCAAGATGCAAACCCATATACCCCAGTGGGAAAAGAGAAATGTAAGGTTGAAACTCTCGGAGCAGATATTGGCCGGTTGACAGAATGGATTAATGGCAGCAGAACCAGAAAGTTATAGAAATGGGTTAAATCAATCACTAGACGATCTCAACTACATTCGTCAAGAGATTTAACGAACACTACAGTAGAACAATGTCTTGATATGCTGAAACAAAAACTTTCTGTATATGTGACCAGACTTAAGTAGTCCAGGCCGTGTAATAAGAGGAAAATGGATAACAAACTATTCTTAAGATCAGAAAAGACATTATACAGAAATCTAAATTCTGCTACTCATAACCCAAACAATGGATACCCTAGTAAAAATGAGATAGAGGAAAACTGGAACGAAGAACTATCTACCCCGAGATCGTATAATAATAATGCTTGCTGGATAGGAGAAGAACATCAACTTTATGAAAACGGCCATGAAATGATGACTCTATGAAACGACCAAGATCAGCCATTCAACAATCGATAAACTAGTTATTGTAATTAAAGAACTCTATAACTGGAGAGCACAAGGGCCCTATGGACTACAGTATTATTGTCTAAAGAAGTTATGGTGCACTCACAACAAATTGGCCCATATAATTAACGATATAATGGCCGAACCACATTAAACGCCACTATTTCTTACTTTAGAGGCAACATACCTCATCTAAAAGGGTCAGCAAAATTCAAAATACAAATATAAAGTCATAACAGCATGAATTGGTAATCGCATATATGCGCATTGCGAGCGAAATATTATCGCTGTGCGAGATAATGAATGTTCTAAAGGTGCAATGGGGTGCAGGAACAGCTTGTGATTGATTCAGTTAGATTATAAGAAGGCTTTTGATTCCGTTCCACATGAATGGCTCTTAGAAGTTTTGAAGATTTATAAAATTTGTCCGTCTTTAATCAATCTCCTAAAAAGATTTATGTCAACGTAGTGAACCAAAATCCAGCTTAAGGAGGGCGACACTAATATAACAACAGACAATGTCCCTATTCAAATATATATTTTCCAAGCCTAAGTCCCGTTTGGTTTTGCACCGCCATAAATCCTCTTTCATACCGATTAAACTCGACGAAGTATGCTTTTAGCTTAAAAAAATACACAGACATTATGAGGCTAAATCATTTGCTTTACCTGGACGACCTAAAATTGTTTGCCTTGTCAAAAAATCACCTCGAGCAAATGTTAAAAATAGTGGACGAATTTTCTTGTGATGTCGGAATGGAGTTTGGATTGGAAAAATGTCGGACCATCAGTATAAACAGGGGCAAACTCAAAAACAACGCTTTTCGGACACATAGACATACAAGTACCAGGGTATGAAACAAGCACGGCGCATTGATCATCGTTCAATGAAAGATGAACTCAGCTCTCAATTCACCAAGAGGGTAAAAAAGCAGGTGATCAAGTCCAATCTTAATAGCAGAAATATGTTTGAAGCAATCAACACATATGCGGTTTCTATATTAACGTATTCGTTTGGAGTAGTCAACTGGAGTAAGACGGATGTAGAAAATCTGCAACTCAAGCTTAAGAACATTGCTCACAAAAGAACGCACCACCTTGCAATGACATGAAGGCGGTAGAGGCCTGGTCGATATAAGCAAACAATTTGATGAACAAATTGAAAGCTTACGATCATACTTTTTCAAACAAGCGGAAACGTTTTTAAACGGAATTTCATAGAACTATATGTCAGATCGATGTGTTAACGCCATTGCAATTGAAAGAAAATCTGCTCCAAAGCTATGGGAAAACCGATCAAGAAAAGTTACAATTATGGCGAGAAAAATCCCTGCATGGGAGACAGAATGAGGTCAACCAAGAAATAGTCGACATATTAACGTCGAACTACTGGCTGACTGCAGGACAGATGTTCCCCGAAACAGGGGGATTTATTGTATCCAAGATCAGCGGTGGTTGCCGCTAGAAATTACCTTAAATATATTGTTCGAGATGCTGGTGTTGTGGACGATTAGTGTCGATATTGTTAAGAAACAATTGGGCATGAAAAGTGTAGAAATAGTTCCCATAATAATATCAACAACGGGTGTTACTCCAAAGAGCCTGCTGCAAAAACATCAAAGAATTCTAGCGTCACCTTGCGGCCCCATAACAGGAATAGGGCCCCCGCAGAGCTTAATCCTTCTAATATTTAAGATATCTGGGATAAGTCAATGTTCCCCTTAGAGGGAGTGTGAATGCCTAAGGCATTAGGCTAAATCATAAAACATTAATATTTACATACTTAAAAAAAAACAAAAAGTTAGCCTTGATACTCTTAATTTTTGCAGGGTTTTCGTTACATGAATTATAAATGTTTATAATCTAAATGATGTACATATTTTTTCCTTAGACCTAGGTTTTTTTGTCCTCAATATATTTTGGAGTACCTCTGTTAATTTCATAGTTTCATATTACCTAACAATACGTATGTACATATTAGTACTGATTGGTTCCTCTAACTACCAGTGTGTGAGAAAAACAATAAAGGATGAAAAAAAGAGTTATTGCTGGAGAAGCCTAACTAGTAGTGGATGAGCAAAACAATAAAGGATGAAAAAGGAGTTGTTGCCAAAGAATCAGGATAGATACATGACTAGTCCTACAATATATCTCTGACTTGTTTCTTAAACCTTTCTCATTGACATTGGCAGTAGAAAGATTTTATATCTGTAAAGAATGTCTTTACCTACTTACAAATAATACTTAAAGAAGACTTCCGGTACATTTTGAGACTTGGGCATCTTTTTATTGCTATGTAAGTTTTTGATGATGCTGATAGTGTGTGTAGTGTGATAGTGTGGTGACTTTGCTGTTGCAAAAAACTCACAACGCTGATTCTGACCGATCAGTTTCCTTTCATTTTCTGAATTCCGTATCAGAAGAGTACAATTCTGTATGCAATCATTACCTGTACATTGGATGTTAATGTTTCTAGTTTAAGAGTAGTCAGGAAACCTTTTTCCTCATATAAAGTCTACTTTTCACTCTCTATTTATTCATTCATCTCAATCATGATATATACCTGAAAATGAAAATAATTTCTTTCTTGAAGATTATATTTAAAAATAAAACATATTTCTCACAACAGTGAATGCTTCCATAGCTTACTAACTCTCACAATGCGTTATGCCCAATCAATTAGAACACAACAAAACATTATAGCTAAGCAAATTATAACTAGAAAACAATGTGTACCTTTAATCATTGCGTAATTAGAAAAAAAACCTTTTAACTGTTATTTTCATATAAGAAAATATTTGCTGTCCTAATCTCCCATATCTTCCAATAAAAAAAATAACGTGAATTCTATTATGGCAAAATCGAAAGTTTTATTCACAAATGAATGAATTTGAATAGCCTTCTGTCCATCTTTTAAGCAAAAACAGGAAAAAATCGAAAAATAAAACAAATTCCAATTATTTGCTTACTTAAACGGCCAGGTTAACTAGATTTGACAGATAAATCTTACTAAATAATAATTGGGTGGGGATACGCCGTACATTTAAACTAAAATTGAAACTTATATTTTATTTATTTTTGTTGTAGTATGCTTTCAACAAAAATTTTCATATGTAACTTATTTAATTTAAATCGCAATATTAGGCCACACTCAATTGGTTTTTTTGGTTCCATAAACCCACCTACTAAATTACAACTTTTCATTATGGTTTCACAGAAAGCATAAGACTTTATACAAAAAATTGGCGAGAGCGCCAGCCAATATCTTACTTTTAAACTTTATAAAATTAGCTCAAACAATCGAAGGCAATATCAAAGTCTATACATAATTAGTTATGAATAAAACTACGCAAATATTACGTTAAACGTTAAAGTTTATTAAGAATTAAAATCTACAAAAACTTTAATTTGAAAATAAAATTTTGAAACTAAACAGAATGAATTATTTTTAATGAAACTGAACATAAAAAAATCCAATCCAAAAATATGCTCGCTTTAGTTTTGCCGTAAAATTAACTAGACAACAAATTTTTTATTAATAAAAAGTGGAAAAAAGAACAATCGTTCTGAAAGCAAAAAGCATTTTGAAGAAACTATGAATAAACAAAAGAAAATTACCTCTTCAAAAATTTGAGAGTCTTCTAAACGTAAATACTTATACGATTTAAATAAAATAATAATAAACATTAATATTTACATACTTAAAAACAAATTAAAAAAAACAAAAAATCAGCCTTGATGCTCTTAATTTTCGCATATTTATTTCTTTATATTTTTTAAGTCTATTTTTTTTCTTAGACCTAGAGTTTTTTTGTCTTAAATATATTTTGGTGTACCTCTGTTAATATCATAGTTTCATATTACCTAACAATACGTCCCAATATATATTATATCGATACGTATGACGTATAAAAGAAAAGCATTTCTACAAGAGCATTAAAATCTGCTACTTTATTCCTAAAAAAAAATAATTTTATCATTATATGGTATTCAGGCTTAACATTTTTGTCTCATTTTTTATGTAAAACGACTAGTAAATATATACTTACTTGTGTCTTCAAATATTTCAAGATCATTTCATATAGTCAGAATATATAAATAAAACAAAAATGTCGTTGACAATTAATACCGTTAATGTTAAGAGATGAGAGATAATGGGAGATTTCTTCAAAAGGCGATTCGAAGTGTCTGAAAATTTCCAATATAAAAATTCTCTAAATGTAATTAAACTGTTCAAAAAAATACTAGATCTTTGCATTTCATAACCGCCTAAGTGCCAGTTAAATTTAAAAAAATGAAAAGTATAAACTAAGCATAACATTCACAGGAGTACTACTGGTGTTATATAGTATAGTGTAGTATAGTATAGTATAGTGTAGTATAGTATAGTATAGTATAGTATAGTATAGTATAGTATAGTATAGTATAGTATAGTATAGTATAGTATAGTATAGTATAGTATAGTATAGTATAGTATAGTATAGTATAGTATAGTATAGTATAGTATAGTATAGTATAGTATAGTATAGTATAGTATAGTATAGTATAGTATAGTATAGTATAGTATAGTATAGTATAGTATAGTATAGAATAGCATAGTATAGTATAGTATAGTATAGTATAGTATAGTATAGTATAGTATAGTATAGTATAGTATAGTATAGTATAGAATAGTAAAGTATAGTTTAGTATAGTATAATATAGTATAGTATAATATAGTATAGTATAGTATAGTATAGTAAGAGCAAACTAATTCTTTTGAGAGCATTTTAGTTATTCCCTCCAAAATTTCCAAAAAAAGAACAATTGTAATTATTTATACTTTTTTCCTTCCGGGTGTAACGGAGAAATGAGATTAAACGAAATATGGAGTGAATACTTGTTGCTTGCAATAATGCTCGATCTGCACAAAAAGGTAAATAAACTAAATTCAGATTTGGAACGAAATAAAGGTAAGACAATTATTTACACAACGAACAATAGGTGCTAAACTCTGATTATATTTTGAGGTACTTATTTTGATAATCCATAGAAATCCGTGCAAACCTTCAATATCACTTCAACAAAATAGAAGAGGGATTAAAAAAACCAAACCAATAGCGCTCAGGTTAGCTGTAAACTAAATTTGAGAACTAATAATGAAGAAAAGGTAAGTTAGTGTACCTCACCATGGGTAAGACACCAAGAACTATTAGTGGATGAGCAAAACTAGTAGCGGAAGGAAAAAAGAGTTGTTGCCGAATAATCTCATTAGGATAGATACATGACTAGTCCTGCAATACCTATATCTCCGACATGCTTCTTAAATCTTTCTGATCGATATTGCAGTATAGAGATTTTATAACTATAAGAAATGTCTTCACCTACTTACAAATAATATTAAAAGACGACTTCCGGTTCATTTTGAGACTTAGATCGTTATAAATTTCAATTCACCAACCCGATAACCAAACTATTATATCAACTATTAATTATAATAACTCAACTATTTATTATAATTATATTAACTATTATACCAAACAATAATTAAAATAATGATTTAACAATCCATAATTTTAACTAATATAAGAGAGATAAAGAAAACGGTTGTCGGACATAACAGTCTATGAATATATCTGCCATATAACCTTCAATAAAACAAATTTTAAAATTGTACAACATATCTTAAATTACTATCAATACAATCATTATAAAATAATCTTACAGTTTACACAAAAATGACTCTGATCTGAACCTATATCACAAAAAAAAGAAACAAGATTTTTAACAGGAAGTACCAAACAGAATTAAATTGAGATGCGTGTTACACTATAAATAATGTACTTTTAGTAAATAAAACCGAAGAGTCTACTAATGTATGCTAATCGTTTAGTGTTCCTATTGAGTCAGGTTGTTAATAGTGCGTTTTCACAATGGGCAAGCACAAATCCTATATAGAAGATACGGAAGAATCAGGTTATATATCCAATAGGTATTATACCCAAAGTAATTTTTTTTATTTAGCGTGGCCATTTTTAAAAGACAAATTTGTTTTGAATATCAGATTTTTTTAAGTATCACATATATCACCGACCAAGTTGTGACAGGCATAAGACGAATCGGATCCCCACTGTGAATTTCGAGAAAGGAATGGAGAAGAATTGTGGACAAGGGCAAGACACACAGCACACTATAGAGGCAACGCAAAGTAAATGAGAAGTGATTCACGGCAGCAAAAAGATCAGAAGAACCTTCAATGGTGGCTCCAATTCCGCAGGAATGCACAGCTGATGATGATGATGCTAATGATGATGATGATGATGATGCTAATATATTTACTTGTAGAAAAAAAACCAATATTATTTTTTATGACCTTCGCCATACTTAAAGAACTTTTTCGGCAGACTTCGTTTTTAAAAACTTTATTTTGAAAATGGTTTGCAAAAATAGGTCTTTATCAAACTACAGTTTAACTAAGAATTAACAATATTGAATGTAAATACATCATTTATACTTTAAAATGCGTTTGCCTTGCATTTCACACGGGACCATC
The DNA here is from genome assembly GCA_031761425.1 of Cosmopolites sordidus. NCBI lineage: Eukaryota > Metazoa > Arthropoda > Insecta > Coleoptera > Curculionidae > Cosmopolites > Cosmopolites sordidus. Next base: position 85,970 of record JARFXV010001877.1, on the reverse strand, counting down.
CGGTGGCGTGATGACTCTCAAGGTAATGCTGATGTTGTGGTTTTCATCTGTGTGGCTTGGAGTCTAAGTTTAAGCTGACGCGGTGGTTCTCATGAGAACGGAATACGTAACTCCTCCCTCCTTAAGATTCGAAAACAACGGTATGTTTTTCCGAATCCACTTAACTCTGGGGGTGGTTTTTCCTTGACTTTCTTTTGATGGCTTGCCAAAAGGAATGAAACTTTTCCCTTTGCATTATCACTACAAGTATGGTTAGGACAATACAAATACCTAAAACAATATAATTTGTGGTTTATCGATGATTAGTGTTATCGAGGTTTATCGGCTTCAGTTGATTTGCCATATTCTTCAGATGGTATATTTCGTCAATATTGATTTTGGTGATGTTCGGAGTAATCGAAGTTTTTGTTCCATTTAATTCTGACCATTGTATTTTAGGTAGAATGACTGGTTTTCCTCTTTGAATCTTTAAGTCATTCAGGAATTTCTTTTCCTTAATCTGAATTTCACAATCTTCTGGTATTTTAATTGGTGAATATTTCGATATTTCGAAATATTGATCGGTGTCGCATTTGGCAATCATGTTTCTGGTTTGGTAGGTAGAATTAAAACTAGTTCTCTGGTAATCTGTTCTGTCACTGGTTCTTCAATATTAATTTTGATAGTTGGACAATTTCCAGTCTGATGTCCTGCTATTAGACTGTTCACACATTGGTCATCGGGTAGAAATTCTTCCATTCAGAAATATATCTCCTCGATAATTGGGCATGAATTAACGATAAATTGTCTTCTCGTAGAGGTTTGTGCCAAATAAGGGTATTTTGGTATAAATATGGTTCGATTTTGCATAATTGGGTAGACGTGATAGAAGGTAAGGGTTTCAGGCCTCAGTATAGGTACATGTATGGCAAATATTACTTTGCTTTCTAAAAATTCTACTCGAATTCCAAAAAATTTATATTATGACAGTAAATTATTGAATGTTATAATTTCCGAATTGTTATAAACATTATTTAAATAGTTTAACATGTTTTTTAATTTCAAACTTGATAGTATGCTGTTATGCAGAGCGTTAACTTTGGCAAACATAATGGCGTCTTCCAAATTATCTAGAAATATTATTAAATTTTGAGAATCTAAGTTTAGTTGTGTTGTAATTCCTTGAAAACTTAGGTAATCTTGTATGTTATTAATAATTTGTTGAACTGATGATTGTAACGTATTAACGATTAAGTAACGATGTAAACTTATTTGCAGTGACTCTTGATTTTTACTTAGAGTTGCCACAGTTTGGTTATAATTATCGATTAGATTTTTTGATAATGAAATCTGTAATTTTAATTCGTCAACTATGGTTTTATGATTGGACTCTAAAATTGCGATTGCTTCATCATATCGTTTACCATTATCTGGGTCGAGGGTTCCGAATAACCACTTATTAATTTTTCCAATTCCATCAAAGAAACCTCGTTTATTTCTAATGTGAGGATGTAAGTTTTCGATTTTGATTGTTGCAATTTCTATTAAATATTCGGTTCTGAGGAGCAGCTAGTGCATGATAAGAGATATTGTTTGATGTATTTACTAGTAATAAACTTTCCTTGAGTTTAAGAAAATAAGCCTTAAGATTACTTAATTTATCGATTAAATGTCTTAAATCTATGTAATATATAAATGTATGTCTATTATAAATAAGTATGGAATTTCCCAACTGGATAGGTAATATGAGGTTCTCCAGCGTGGTGATTTGGATATCAGATCCGTTTGTCAGGTGGATCTGCAGGACCAGGTATAACAGGATCGTTGCTGTTTCCTGCTTTATTCTGAAAAGATTTTCCTCCATTAGGTTTAGGTTTTCTGAAGGTACTTTTATGATTGAAGTTTTATCTGTTATTATTTTGGTATCAGTTTCATCAATTATGGGTACCTTTTTGATTTTTGGCTTGTCCTTGCTTCTATATTTTGTTTTTACGTAGGCGATCTTTTGACCTTGAAAATCAGGATGTTCCTGTCTGGTTTTGTTTAATTCCAATGTTACACCTTATTTAGTTTCCTCATTTATTCTCTTTACTTTTTCACATAGTACACACATTCACATTTCACATAGCTTGTTTGATGTTTCTTTATGTGATTGTACATAGCTGGATATAATAGCGTTATCATTTAGATCAAAGGATTTATAGTCTTTACGTGTCCTGTTGTTATTTCGAAGGGCGTAAGTTTGGTCACGCTTTGGATCGAATTATTATAACCCATTACAGCTCTTCTCATCAACTGCTGTATTGTCATGTCTTTGTTTTCTTCTTGTAAGCAACGATAACTTTCAATTATGGTTGAATGGAAACGTTCAACTGGTGAATTTGAATTGCTGTTCTTCGCTGTTGTATAGTGCAATTCAGTTCTATACAATGTGCAGAAATCTTCGAGGTCTTTATTTTTGAATTCTGTTCCTTGATCTGCGGTTATTTTTAATGGAAGGCCATGATGTGTAACAAATGTATACACATTTTCTACTACTTCGATGCCTGTAATACTACGGAGTGGGTAGGCTTGTCCATATCTTCAGAAAGAATCTAAAATCGTTACAAAGACGTCGTAATTTATTCTAAAAGTATCTACATGTACATGCTCAAAAGGTCTTGATGCTGTAGGTGTTAAGTTAAATTTAAATACCGGTGGATTTCGATCATATTTGTTTCTTTGGCATATTTCGCAATTATTAATATAATTTTCAATATCATCTGACATTTTTGGCTAATAGAATATCGTAGTGAGTGCTGCCTTCATTTCATTCATACCTCTGTGACAAGTTTTAGTTGTATGGTATAGGGTAAGTTTTTCATGTTGCACCTCTCTCGTTCGTATATCTTCCAAGAACGTTGAACATTGTAACATCTTGTAAGATGAGTTTTTGAAGAGATTTTGCATCGTGATTGCAAATAGACGTGCGATTTCTGGGTTATTAAAGTATATAGCGTATAATTGTTTCGGTTTTACATATTCTTTCAGGAACGTGACTATGCTGGATATAGGATCTCTATTTGAAATAGTTAAGTAAAACCTACTGTTTTCGAACACTCGTTCTTGTCTTATTTGAAATTTCGTTATATCTCCGCTTGTAACAATTATCTGATTTTTATACAAGTTCACGGCTCTTTCAGTTATTGGCATTCCGCAAATAGGGTCTTCAGCCAAAGAGTGCACCGTTTTAACTCCTTCATTATTATTCTCATGGATAGGTGGTTTAATTTGGATGTCTGAAATAATATTTATTTTCGGTGGAATAACTTCATTAATTGTAACTTGATCTATATTTGGTAATTCGCTAGGTATTAATAAAAATTCTTTTATTATATCATTAACATCGCCTGCATTATTACAAACAGATTCGGTTTCTGCTGCATTAACTTCCGCTATATTCCTAGAAAGAGCATCAGCTGCTTGATTGTTTTTCCCTTTTTTATATTTAATTTCGTACTCAAATTCTGCTAGTTTTAGTCGCCATCGTACTAAACGAGAATTTGGTTCCTTTAGCAACATTAACCATTGCAAAGGTTTGCAATGAATGTTGCATACAAATAAGGTCTGTAATATTTACAACTCTACACAATAGCCAATAACTCTTTTTCTATTGTTGAGTAATTTATTTCGGCGGGGTTTACAGTTCTGGATGCATAACAGATTGGGTGACCATCTTGAGATAAAATTCCCGAAATTGCATAATTCGATGCATCCGTAGTGAGTTCGAAGGGTTTAGAGAAATCCGGATATGCTAAGACTAGCTCTGAAATTAGTAGATTCTTGCAGGTGTTAAAACATTCTACGAATTCCTGTGTGTTCAACTTTATTTCCTTTCTTTAAACACAGAGTCATAGGTTTAGTTATTTTGGCAAAGTTCTTAATGAACCTACGGTAATACCCTAACAAGCCCAAAAATGCTTTGATTTCCTTTTGTTTTCGGGATGGGGTATTTTTGTATCGCAACTATTTTCTTTTTATTAACTCGGATTCCTTCAGGTGTCACAATGTGATCTAGGAATTTAACTTCCTTTCGTAGAAATTCACACTTATCAGTCTGTATTTTTAAATTTGCCTCTCGCAATTTCTTAAAGATGAGTTTAAGATTTTGAATATGTTCCGTTAGGCCCGAGCTTACTACTATCATATATTACATAAATACCATACAAATTTTGTTCTGCAGCTCCTTTAAGACTTCGTCCATTATTCTCTGGAACGTAGATGGGGCATTTTTTAGACCAAATGGGATTCTTAAAAAATCGTAGTGTCCGTTTTTAACTGTGAATGCCGTTTTTTTCTATCGAGTCTTTATCTACTTCAATCTGGTGAAAACCGGACGCTAGATCTAATGTTGAAAAGTACTGCGCTCGTCCTAATTTGTCTAATATATCTGTTATCATTGGAATAGGATAGCGGTCCGAAATTGTCTTATCATTGATTTTTCTATAATCAATTACTATTCTCCATTTTTGTTTTTCCGATGCGTCCATTTCCTTAAGGACCATCCATATCGGTGATGACCGTGGGCTGGATGATGGTCGAATTATTCATTTTTCTAACATTTCGCTGATTTGTTTACACACTTTATTCTTGTGAATGTATGGATATCTGTAAGTCTTTGTGTACACTGATGTATTATCTGTGGTCTTTATTTCATGTTTTATTTTCGATGTAAATGATAGTTTGTCTCCTGTTTGGTAAAATATATCTTCAAATTATCTGCATAATGCCGTAATTGCTTTTTCTTCTTCTTCGTTCATATGCTCGGTGCGTATTAGTTGATTTAACTTTGTTTTTTTGCTTGGTATTTGTTGGGAATATTTTTGACTTATTTCTTCGAATGTCATACATTCGAATTCTTGTGGTTTAAATAATTGACAAGGAAATGGTTCAGTGAGAGTTAATGTTATATAGTTGTTTGTTGGGTTATGAATTTCGATTATAGCATAACCATCGTGAGCATCAGAGAGGATGGATGGAAAATTCATCAATTTTTTCGCTATTGGTGATGATTTTTCCTTCTCGAATATTAACGGGAAATTTCTTTAAAAGTTTCTTTTTCTTTTGGATTTATAGTGACAGAAAAATTTGTTTCGGAAGGTTTTCGGTATTTAAAAGGAATTTCGATTTGTTGTCCAATTAGTTTTTTATTTAAAAGATCTATATTCAGTCCCATATTAATTAAATCCGTTAGACCGATTACTCCATCGAAATAGTCGTGAAAATCAAAAAGAATAAAATCTATGGCATAATCTAATTTAAATTCTGTGAATGCTGGAATTTTTGCCTGAAATTGCGTATTTTCACTACCCATTGCTGTTTTGATGCTGTTATTCGCTCGATAGATACAGTTTGGATAACATTTTTCTTGCGACAGTTGGTCTTAGAATTGACCTTGAGCTCCCGGTATCTATTAAGAGTTTAATTTTAGGATAGCCAATTTCGATATATGGTAAAGCGTTATTAGAGGAAATGTTTATTTCCGCTAGGGTTGACTTTCGCTCGGGGCTTGTTCCATAAAATTTCCAATTTGTTTAAGATTTTCATTCTCTAAATATTCTTCGTTTTTTGTTGTTCATCTTCACCATGGTTATTCAAATGATAATCACGGTAAGTTTCTTCGTTCGGTTCGTAGTAGTATTCTTGGTAGTCTTCAACCGGATATCCTTCACACTCGTTATTGTGAAGTTCTTGAAAAGTAAAATTCGGTTTTTGATTGGGGTATGTGTTTTGGAATTGGTTAAATTGATTACGGATTGGTTGTCTGTTAAATCAGTTGCTGTTTCTTACGCTAATCGACATGGGTGTTGGTTTACTCATTTGACTAGGTGGAATATTTCTAGGTTTAAATACATTTTTGGCGGTCCAAAAACTTCTCGGTTTGTGAAGAATTTTTGAGGTGGTAATTGTCTAGGCTGCACATTAATTGGTTGTGATGGCCATTGAAATGGTTTTGCCACTGTCGAATATTGTTGTTGTTTAAAATTTGGGTTTCGATTAAAACTATTTTGATTAAATGGATTTTGATTGAAAGAATAATTCTGATTGTTTGAGAATTTTGGGAAATTTGGAAAATTTGTTGGTTTCGGTGCAAATAGATTATTACTGTGCTTTTCAGTAACGTTCAAGTTCCCATATAAATTTTCGAAATTTTCAAATTCAACGACATAAGCCATTGCATCTTCTAATGTGTCGAGTTTTTTCAAATGCATGTTATTTTTCAAAGTACCCGTACAACCTGCTATAAATGCCTTTAATGCCGTTTTCTCGTAGTAACTAATGTGACAAATTTTCTGCTGTTCGTTCAAATTTAGATCGTTACTAATTCTCTGAGTAACATTAATTCCAAGTAGTTGAAGTCTAGTTCCGAAACTTATTAAGTGTTCACCTTTGAAGGGTCTGGCTCGTGTTGATTCTTGGACTAAATTGTCCGTATTGCGTCTATCATTGCGAAAAACATTGTTGTAACGCGGCTTTCAGAGCGTCCCAATTTATCAGCTCTGGTCTATTTCCAACCATAACTTCTGCTTTCCCGATTAATTTTTACTGAATACAATCGAAAATGTGGGCATCTAATTCATCACTTTGTAGTTGTCTATATATATTTACGAGTTTGTCGCATTTGGTAACAAATTTGTTTAAAGTGTTACTGTCATCATCAAAAAGTTTAATATTTTCCAATGTAGATTTGAATAAATTCCAATTAATGGGGGTTTGTTTACTTTGTTTCTGCATTTTAATATCGTTATCGTTAAATGCTAAAGCTAATGCTGCTACTAAATCGTCAGCTTCTGACATATATTATTTTATTCAAATTTTTTCTTTCTTTCTCTTTCTTAACCTAATTTCTAAACTTAATGTGTTCAATACACTGGATTTTTGTGTGAAATACACTTCCCTAACTATTCCAACTGAGTACCTTAATCAGAGGGTCAGGAGGATAAAATGAATTGGCACTAACCTTTGTTGATCTGCTTCTTCCTTCCCGAATTCTCAGCTGTGCTGCTGTCTGCTTCTGGTTCCGTTGATTGCATTGCTGGATGGCTCCAATTGTTGTGTCTCTTGGTGTCGTCCTCAATTGGCTCTTTCGTGAAACACTTGTACAATCCTACCGACTGCGCCACTTAAAGAACTTTTTCGGCAGAGTTCGTTTTTAAAAACTTTATTTTGAAAATGGTTTACAAAATTAGGCCTTTATCAAACTGCAGCTTAACTAAGAATTAACAATATTGAATGTGAATACGCCATTTATACTTTAAAATGCGTTTGCCTTGCATTTCCCACGGGACCATCAGGTGGCGTGATGAGGTAATGCTGATGTTGTGGTTCTCATCTGTGTGGCTTGGAGTCTAAGTTTAAGCTGACGCGGTGGTTCTGATGAGAACGGAATACGTAACTCCATTTTGTCAAGGCATGTAGTTTTTATTACCTTACATTATACATCTTGATCCAGGAATACTAACTAATATTTGTTAAGAATGTATTTATATTTACATTTGGATTATAAAAAATAACTAGATGTTTGTAGATGTAACTAGATGCTTGTTTCATTTCTAAGTTTCCAATTATAGTTATTTATTATACCTGTCAATATACTGCTTTCCAAATAAAACCGTTTTAGATATACATTGCCATTAAGTGCATGAGCGTAAAAATATGGAATTGTGACAAGAGGAAATGCTTAGAAATCATTTTCGATACAGCAGCAAAAGCTGCCTAAAAAAAATTAATTCCATTTAGCCTGAAATTCGATTACCGACAATGTATATTTTTAGTTGCCTGTACAATTGAATTATCGAGAATATTCCCATATTTTCAGGATTAAAAAAAAAAACGATAATGCAATTCCCTGTACGAATCTAAGTTATTATTATCTTGCACCACTATTAAAAGTAAACGTAAAATGTTTGTTGATAACTTTATTCTACAAAACATGCATGTAAAATTTAGATTTATGAATAGACATGTCCGGATCGGATCTGATCCGACTCCCAGATTCGGATCTTTTAAAAGAGCCGTATGAACCGGTTCCTAAAATTACGATACACGGCTCTCGGATCCCAGACGGCTCTCGGATCCCAGATGGCTCCCAGATCCCAGATGGCTCCCAGATCCCAGACGGCTCTCGGATCCCAGACGGCTCTCGGATCCCAGACGGTTCTCGAATCCCAGACGGTTCTCGGTTCTGTTGGATCTTAGATAAAAACAAGCATATATATAATACTACTATATTGCTAATATCTGTAAGTGGCGGTGTCACGGAGTAAGTGAGACAGCAAAAGTTGCTACTTCTATTTCTTTTTCTACTACTCGACCCGTTGTGCGCAAATGTTGCAATAAATAAACGTGACACTAAAACATAAAAATATGCAAACTGTCGCACGTCTATAGGCAAACTCAATTCTCGGACATGCGCATAAGACGCATAGTAATAATGAGATAAACAGAGACATATATATCTGCACCGCAAGGATTTCGCCGATCTCCAGACCTTGCTAGCAATATAGTAGTATTATATATATGAGAACAAGGACAGAAATGTTATGTTCTATAACGCAAAGAATATGGCTTGTATCTTGTGGTGTGTGTTGCCTGCGTCTGTCCGCACCTATCGCATAGAAAAATATAGTAGTAGTCGGGTCGGACGGATCTTAGGTCGCGGGTCTTTTTTAGATCCATTGATCTGTGAACCATGAGAGAAAAGATCCGAGGGGAAAGGATCCGTGGATCCGTAATGCAAAATAAACCGTTCGAAGTCGCCGTACTGCGGCTCTAAATTTGCAATTTATTAGTGTTTTATGTACCTAAATATATAAATATATAGAATAATACACATAATAAAGACACATCACAATAAGTACATCAAATTTTAAAAGTAGTTTTTAAAAATTAAAATTTTTAAACAATTACATATTTACATGTAAAAATATGATTTCAATTATCTTTTTAGTTTTCATTTGATTTCGTTTCGTTTTCTGTCACAATTTGACCAGTTTTACTGAAAATTCTTTCAAATGTCACTGAAATAGACATAAGGCAGAGCTTTTTTGGACAAATTCATATAGTCTTGGATAAATATTTTTTCTTTGAAACCACCATATTAAGGGGTCCTCGTGTCGATCGATTAAGGGCTCTGCTGACTTAGAGTTTCTGGAACTTTTTACATTTATTACTTTGTCTTCAAATTTTTTCCATATGAGAGTGAATTTTTGCTTTTTGATGTCAATGATATACCGAAGGCATGTTGATATTCTCAGAAATTAAAATGTTATGCTATATACTCTGTCAAGCGTAAAGTATTTGTTTATCTGTCTATGTAACAAGTTATGCAACCAATTATACGAGAAAAGCTTCAGTGGGATCCGTATCTTTACATTGATTCGGAACCGATGATCCGACTCTCCAAAAAGATCCGTATTTCCCATCATTATTTGTGAAGGTCTGAATCTGTTATTTCGTGACATAGGGGATGTTGTCACTCTTCAGTATTGCTCGGGATTAGGGCGAACGCTCTGATTAGTTTATCCTTAGTTTTAGTTTGGAGGGAATTTGATTTCGTTGATTTTGAATTATCACTAATAAAGTCTAAAACAGAAAATAATTTTTTTAAGCCAAATTAAAAATGTAAATCTTGTCACCTATTACAATGGATATAAACTCTCTGGCAGAACAAGCAAAACCATATTTGAAAATTCAAGGAAAGGTTTTTTCAAAGATGCCCAAGTTTAACCAGACAGTTCACAATCACAATTACCCGACTGAAACGATTGTAAATTACAGTTAATTTTAAATGTTTATACTTGATGTCTGTTTCGGTATTTTCCATTTGATTTATTTCAGTACCCACGGCCACCGAAAAGGCGGTAGTAAAATAAGCATTGTATTAAATGTGCTAACGCTATTGTCATTTCCGTTTTTGCTCCATGTTCTCTAAAATTTCATTCAAGAATATACCAAGTTAATGAATCCGCAGGTTTTAAGGAAAATCTGAAGTGAAAATGGAATCAAATTATTTAAATAATGTTTTCGAAGGCCAACACGTGAATTGAAACAAAATAATATAGTTATTTATTAATGGGGTTTTAATTATATTGATCATTTATAGTAGATTTCCATACATACATATTTTTATTTGAAAAGATTTTTCTACATCAAAGTGCGTACCCACTTAAACACGAACACGAATCAGGCAAGCTGAGGCTGCACAAAGCCGTTAGCGTGGATGTCGTATAGAAGCGTGACAATCAAATTCGAACTATTCACTCAGCCTTTGTAAAAAATGGGCAAGCAAATTATCTTACTGAATGTATATTCTCTCATGCCCTTCTTACTTGCAGTATTCCTGCTTGTAGTATCAGCAACACCGTTTTTAATAGTTGAATGAAGACAACAATGAATGTTGTACTACCCAAAGAGTAGCTGTTACGTCTGTACTGCTGTTTACACATATGGAAGGTGTTTTTTCGGAAAACTAAGTTATTTTATTATTCAATTAACATTTTTCCATTGAAATTTTATCACTTAAGTAGCTTAATTTGAACCAAAAGTCAAATGAATTCTGCTGCTGACATAATTTTGGTGATCAGTTTTTCATTATATATATACTTTTCTTATTTTGAAGATTTGATATCAACATACAAGCAACTTTGCCATAGTGTGTATAAAATATAGACATATACATATAAAATTTGTTTTCATAATTCAAACAAAAACATAAATTATATTGTAGTTATTGTATTTTGTAAAATTAAATAAGAAGTTAAAATATAAAATTTAAATTTATATTTTGTAATTTTCTAGTTATGCAAATGTTTTCTTATATACAATATATTTTGCATTATTTAAAATATTTAGGATCGTTAAATTTTTTAAATTATTTTAATTAGAACAATTTTTTGAAAACTGCATTTTATTTACCAAAAAGCCAAATCATAAGAAATTTCATCCCTAATTATCCTAACATCCTTATGACCTTCAAAATCCTCATTTCCTTCAGTCTCCTTCAGCAGAAGTACAGCATGCATCTTCATTTCGTTCCCTGCTGATGGCAGTTACTAATCCATACTATTGAACTTATTTGTTTAATGACATGTTCTGTAAAACCCAACATGCTCTATTAAAATGAACAATAAAACATTTTTTTTTAAATTTTATAGGGTAAAACTGTATGCTAAAACAAAGTTTACTAACATGTAGACTTTATACCAATTTTAAAAAGTAATTTATTTGGCTCCTGTTTGACTACCCTTTGTTATGCAATGGTGCCATGTTGAAATGAGTATGCGCGTGAGCATGTTCAAATGGGTATGCGCGTAGACATGATAAAATTAGCCTGCACGTGCGCATGCTAAAATTTATATGTGCGTGGTCATGTTCAAATGAGTATGCGCGTGCGCATGTTAAAAGGGGTATGCGCGCGCGCATGTCCAAATGAGTATGCGCGCGCGTATGTTCAAATGGGTATGGGCCTACACATTTGAAAATTACTATGCGCGTGGGCATCTTCGAATCAGTATGCGCGTGCGCATGTTAAAATGAGGTATGCGCGTGTGCATGTCCAAATGAGTATACGCATGCGCATGTTCAAATGAGTATGCGCGTACGCATTTTCAAATAAGGATACGCGTACACATGCATAAATGAGTATGCGCTTGCGCAAGTTTGAATGAGTATGCGCGTGCGCATGTTTATAACAATATGCGTGTGCGCATGTTCAAATGTGTATGCGCGTGCGCACGTTGAAATGTGTAGCTCGGCTGTTGCCCCCGAGCCAGAAGAGCTTCTAACCTTTGTTGTTTTGTTTACTAACCTGTCTAGCCCACTTAAGAAGGAAGTAAAATACAGTTATGAATCAGATGAATACAAATGAGAAAAAATAAAGTAGTGTTGACCTCAGCTAACTCTGTTCGTACCAATACAAATGAAGAAATACCTGCGCTGGCCAAATACTGCAAATGTGGAGGCCATAGAATAGAAGAAGAAGAAGAAGTATATGCGTACACATGCTTAAGTGACTATGTGCGTACACATGCTTAAATGAGTATGCGCTTGCGCAAGTTTGAACGAGTATGCGCGTGCTCATCTTAAATGGGTATGCGCTTGCGCATGTTTAAATGAGTATGCGCGTGCGAATGTTTATAACAATAGGCGTGTGCGCATGTTCAAATGTGTATGCGCGTGCGCACGTTGTAATGAGTATGCGCGTGCCCATGTTAACATGGGTAAGCGCGCGCGCATGTCCAAATGAGTATGCGCGTGAGCATGTTAAAATAAATATGCGCTTGTGTATGCTAAAATTAATATGCGCGTGTGCATTTTCAAATCAGTATGCGCGTGCACATGTCAAAATGGGAAAGCTCGTGCGCATATTCAAATGAGTAGGCGCATACAACATATTTTTAACAATGTGCGTTAGCTTATTTGTTAGATAATGACCATAATGACGTATAACAATTCTTATTATAGCTTTTCGATTGTTGATTTAACAACTTTCCAATTTTTTTTTATCCCTGTTGTAAAGAACCGCTCGACTGATGATTGCTAGACTAATACTCTACTAATCAGACCTGAAATTAAATGATAGCAACATAAAAAAAAAGGCCAACAAGATCATCTAATGCATCTAGGTCATCTAATATGCCGTAAATTAGACGTGGAAAGCCTATGGGAGGAGAGTTGTCTGGAATCTCTCAAGCGTAATCTGGAAAAGCAGCTTGACTCATGTGAACTAAACGAAGATTGGCCTATATAAACAGTGTGGGGCGATTTTAAGAACGCTCTGACGAAGCCTACTGAGGAATCGATTGGTCATGTGGTCCAAAAAACATCAGTATTGGTTTGATAATAGCACAGAGATTCAAAAACAACTTAATGAAAAAAATGCTCTGATTCAATACAAAAATGCTACTCTTAGACAAACAAGAAAATTATAAAAAATACAGCTTGCTAAAAGGGGAACTTAAGGCAAAAATCAGAGACCTCAATTGCAACTGGTGGTTGTCAAACGCAATTGAAATACAGCAAAATGCAGATAGACATATAAGAAATTTCTTCCGAAACATTAAAGGAGCCTATATTATTATCTTTGTGCCGCCAATAAACAACATTGCATCGGTACGAAGTTCTGATGATTGGAATACAATCATTACCATAGAGGGTATAAGAGACAGATAGAAGGAGTATTTCGAAAATGTGCTGAACGCTAATTCAACGGCTGATGAAAGGGTCTTGGAGCTCGTCCCTTGAAGAGGTACAGTTATGAATGTGGACCAAGAGCCCACCATAGACGAGGTAGAAAATAATAAAGCTGCAAGCATGGATGGAATACCGATGGAGATTTACAAAGCTGGTGGTAATATGATGGTGAACAAACTCCACGAATTATTCTGCTTGTGCTGTATAAAACAGGAAGTACCATCGGACTTTAGAAATGCTTACATTATACCTATTTCAAAAAAGGAGATAGAGCTGACTGCCACAACTATCGGGGTATATCATTACTCTCAGCAGCAGGAAATATTCTAGCTAGAATCATATAAATAGACAAGATTGTATTATTGAACCAATACTGCCGAAGTGTCACTGTGGATTCAGAGCAGATCGTTGAACAGCGGATATGATATTTTCGGTTCGTCAGATACAAGAATAATGCAGAGAGCCAAATGAAAGGCTACTTGTAGCCTTTGAGGATCTGTCAAAGGTGTTTAACTCCATTGACAGAAACCTAATGTGAAAGCTATGATGCCCGCATAAGCTGGTGCATATGATAAAACTTCTGCATCATGACATGAATGCAAAAATGCTGACACAGATGGGGAAAATGAGACTTTTTAAAATAAAACCGGTTTTAAGCAGGGCTGCGTGATCGCTCTGAAGCTCTTTTCTGTGTTTGTTGGCGCCATCCTGCATCATGCCAGAGGCAGATTGCCTGATTCACTTGAAATATTGCATAGGATGAATGGAAACCTATTCAATCTGAATTTTAAGGTGTAAAGCTAAATCAAAAACAAATACAAAATATAGAATAAACAAATCAATTAAAAAATATAGTGTGCTGGTGGTCATTTTGGACGTCTAATAAGAAGAGTGTTTAGTAACTGGGACTTAAGGTAACACATTAAAATCAGTGTTAACAATGCCATAATATTTCCCACCCTTCTGTAGGGAGCTGAATCATGGGCCATGTATCAGAAATAGATAAAACAACTTGAGATATTTCATTAAGGCTGCCACTGGAAAATCTTGAATATAAAATGGCTAAACTATGGCACCAATGTGAACGAATCAGCAGTTTAAGAATAGAAATCTCAGATCATAAAATCTCAGCTGAGATGTTTAGGTCACTACCAGAAAATGCAGGATTCTAGGATGATGAAGCAGATCCTCTATGGCGAATTAAAAAATAAGAAACGAAATCTGGCATGTCGGAAAAAAAATATAAAGACGTAATAAAATCTTCTCTAAAGAAGTCTTTCTCCAGCGTGTCCGAATGGGAAAAGACAGCAAACGACAGAATCAAATGGCCTGAGACGACATGCCCAGCTGTGCAGCTCCGTGACCTTAAATGCCGAGCATGCGGAAGAACACGTAGATTTACGCTGGGTTATTTGCCACTATAAAACTCATAATTTTTCAACGATGGGTTAACAAAAATAATAGCCATGGCTGAGGCAATGCTCATATCGGGCTGTCATCAATAAAACATGAAATTTATATTTTGACAAAATGGCGAAGGTAACTTGTAAATAAAACTAAGATTAAAATTAAAAAAAAATGTTTGTTAGTCTAAATAGAAATATAAATACATACATTACAAAAGTATCTGAGATATTTGTTAGCCAAAAAATATGTCTTTAATCTGAAAAATATAGAAATATCTTAATTGTATCGCAACCATAAACACTTTTAATCATTTCAGAAGTTTCTATTGCACTAACAGTAAACTTAATGTCAGCCCGTTGGTTGTTCGAATGGCTTATACTCTAAACCTAGTGCCATGTTTTATGAATAAAAAACATATTGCACCAGTCATCTTTGGCAAAACTATGTACATCAAAACTGTTGTGCACTAGCGATATAAGTCATTTTGGACGGAAGTGTAAACAGATGACTTGTTACACCTAAAACATATTAATATTTATTCTCAGTGTAAATAAATGCACTATTTGTACTGCTATAAAATTTATTTATTAACCTGTTATAATCTGGAAAACTGACTTGAGTCATGCGAAGTAAAGAATGATAAACCAATTTGGGACAATTGTAAAAATGCTGACTAATGAGTAATACATTGCTTATGTGGTGAAAAAACGCCAGGATTGGTTTGATGATAATGATAAAGAGATTCGAAATTACTGTCTGATTGAATATAAAAATGCAGACAGTTTCAGACAAACAGAATATGCAAAATACAGCTCGATAAAGGGGAACTTAAAGCAAATATCAGAGACCTCAAGAACAACTGGTGATTGTCAAAGGCAATGAAAATACAGGAATATGCAGATAACAATTATACAAGCACCTTGTTCCAAAACATTAGAGAAATCTTTGGACTGTAAATAAATAAAACTGCACTGGTACAAAGTGCTGATGGTAGGGATACAATCTCTACCATAGAGGGGAGACATATGGAAGGAGCATTTTGAAAACTTGCTTGGAGCTCTTGGGATGAAGAACCCACCGTCGATGAGATAGAAGTAGCAATCCGGAAGATAAAAAATATAAAAATTACGGCAAAGCAGGGGTTTCCCTTGTGTTTGTTATCACTGACCTGCATCATGTCAGAGATAGGCTGCCACGTTTGGTAGAGATATTATAAAGAATAGATAGAGGTAGGTAACTCAATAGGTATATTATTTATTATACATTATAGGCTATTTACAAAGACTAAAAGGAAACTAGTACACTGACTGTTAAATAAATTAAACTAAGAACTTTCACAATTTGAATTCCAATATAAGTTAACTGAATAAAATATTAATAAACAAAGGAATGTCTTTTAAAAGTAAAAAAAAACACATAAATAACCTGGTTCAACATAAACATTTCGCTTACACAAAAGTAATGTTAATGAAAAAATAAAATTTACGCTATAAAAATCTTTATAACAAATGCTAAATATAATTTCCAAATCCATTAGTTGATAATAAATCGTTGCAAAATCTTCCTTTAATTTTGTGAATTCCCTATCAGAATAGAACAACTGTGTATGCAATCAGCACCTGTACATTGAATTTTAATGTTTCTAGTTCAAGAGTAGTCAAGAAACCTTCTTCCTCATGTAAAGTCTACTTTTCACTCTCTACTTATTCATTCATTTCATTCATGATATAGACCTAAAATTTAAAATACTTTGTCACTTGAATATTCTATTAATTTATATTATATTATTAATTAAAATTTATATTATTAAAAATAAAACATATTTCATAAAAAAGGGAATGCTTCTGTAGCTTACATACTCTCCTAAAGCGGTATGCTCAATCAATTAGAACACAACAAAACAGTATAGCTAACCAAATTATAAATAGAAAACAAATAGTGCCTTTAATCATTGCCTAATAAGAAGAAAAAACCATTTAACTGTTATTTCCATATATGGAAAAATTTACTCTCCTGCAATTGTTCCCATATCTTCCAATAAAAAAATAACGTGAATTCTTTTATGGTAAAATCGCAACTTTTATTCACAAATGAATGAATTTGAATAGCCTACTGTCCATCTTTTATGCAAAAACCAAGAAAAAAAATCAAAAAAGGAAGCAAATTCCAATTATTTCCTAACTTAAACGGCCCTGTTTAACTAGATTTGACAGATACATATTACCAAATACTGGGACTGGATACGTGGTACGTTCAAACAGTAATAGAATTTTCCTACTGTTTAGAAACTTCGCGGGTGCATTGCAACAAAAAAAATTATTATCTAAATATTAGATAATGGATTTTATGTTCATACTTTTTGTTCATATTTTAGCTAAATTCATTACTTGACACAAACTAAGGGTATATAGGTCCCAAAACAAACTATGATTTTAATTTTTAAACAGTTGCTATCCTGTTCAAGACACAAAAGCTACAAGAAAATAACTAGCTCATATTTTATTTATTTTTGTTGTAGTATGCATTCAACAAATATTGGCGAATGCGCCAACTCATATCTTGTTTTTAAACTTTATAAAAACAGCTCAAACAATCGAAATCAATATCAAAGTCTATACATAATTAAGTTATGAATAAAACTACGCAAATATTAAGTTAAACGTTAAAGTTTATTTGGAATTAAATTATACAAAAACTTTAATTTGAAAATACATTTTGAAACTAAACAGAGTGATTTATTTTTAATGAAGCTGAACATAAAAACAATTCAATCCAAAAATGTGTTCGCTTTGCTTTTGCCCTAGAACGAACTAGATAACGATTTTTTTAATAATAAAAAGTGGAAAAACAAGCTTTTTATGAATTTAATAATAATAAATATTAATATTTACATACTTCAAAAAAAAAAAAAATAATTATAAATGTTTATGATATAAATAACGTATTTTTTTTCCTTAGACCTAGAGTTTTTTAAATAAGTTAAAATAAGTTAAAGGGTTAATTTCATAGTTTTATATTATCTAACAATACCTACGTATATATTAGTACCAATTGCTTCCTCTAACTACCAGTGGGTGAGAAAAATAATAAAGGATGAAAAAAGAGTTATTGCTGGAGAAGCCTAACTAGTAGTGGATGAGCAAAACAGTTAAGGATGAAAAAGGAGCTGTTGCCGAAGAATTTCATCAGGATAGATACATCACTAGTCCTCCAATATATCTCTGACTTGTTTCTTAAGCCTTTCTGATCGATATTGGCTGTATAAAGATTTTATATCTGTAAGGAAAGTCTTCACCTACTTACAAATAATATTCAAAGACGACTTCCGGTTCATTTTGAGATTTAGATCGCTATAAATTTCAATTCTCTAAGGCAAAACTATGTACATCAAAACTGTTGTGCCCTAGCAATATAAGCCTTTTTGGATGGAAGTGTATACAGATGCCTTGTTACACCTAAAACATATTAATATTTATTCTCAGTGTGAATAAATGCACTATTTGTACTGCTATAAAATTTATTTGTTAACCTGTTATAATCTGGAAAATTCACTTGAGTGACATTCTCACAAAACACAAAATTGTAGACATTCTCAGACACATTAAAAAAAGCATACAAAATACAGCTTACTAAATGGTAAATTAAAACATAAATCAGAGACCTCAAGAACAACTCGTGGTTGTCAAAGGCAATGTCAAGGTTGTCAAAGGCAATGCCAAGGTTGTCAAAGGCAATGTCAAGGTTGTCAAAGGCAATGTCAAGGTTGTCAAAGGTAATTGACAATCGAGAGAGCGCCTGTTTATGAACGACGCAATCGGGACGGATCTCTATTAAATTCAGTCCGAGGTCCCATTGCGCAAGTCCGTAGAATAAGAGAGCTCGACATGAAACCAGTTAGTAGATGGGATAAACGTATAACTACCAACTGCAAGTGGAGTTCGAAGGCCCGATTAGATCAAAACGCTCCTCCTATCTGGTTTTGTGATTCTGCTCTTGCTGGTTTTATTGCTCCCATTGGTGTTTATACAAAATAGCCCATAATATTGCTTTTGTAATATTTGCTATATAAAATATACGTTGGCTTTTAAATTTTATACATTGTGTAGCTATTGCCAGAAATGTGCATTTTTATATTCTGTCTGACATAGAATACTTAAATAACAAAGAATTGGTAGAATTCCACATAACAGGATCTCTGCTTTAGACTTCTTAATTTAAAATGCATTCAACTACTCCTGGAACTGCTACAAACTATGTTGCATGGATGTTCTAACCTAGCAGTAATTCTCGAACAATCATGCTCTTCGTGCGTCCGTACCTCGTCTTGTAGCAAAAGACCAATTTTGAGGCAGTGAGTGCCTTGCTCATTATTGTCTCTCACATTAGTGGCATTAGTGCCTCTAACTCATAGCGCCTTACTCATTTAGGCAGTGAGTGCATAAATTAAAAGATTAAGAATCTTTTTCAATATATTCTCTCTCAAAAAATAATTACCTTATTTCATCATTAGAACTGTCTGTTTCAGTACCATAAAATTTTTGAGGTATAATATAGGATATAATAATTGAGGTATAATATAAGATGATTAAAAAATCATCTTAAACTTATTCTTTTTGACCGAGACTCAAAACAGCATTTTAATAATAATCATTAATATAGCAACAGTGAGTTGATACTGTGTAGATAGTCTTATGGCCTAATGTAATTATTAAACCCTTAATCATCGATGTGAATGATTAATATCAAACCCTTATTACCAGAGGCGGTGTAAGGCGTGGGCGACGTGGGCCACCGCCTTCGACTTCGCGGTTCGAGAGGCTTCGCGCCTCGAAAGTTTATGCAGTTTTCTTTAACTTATAAAAAATATATAGCTAAAACGATTAAAAGCTGTGACCTCGGGTAAAGATTTTACTCATAACAAAACGATAAATCTCATCGGCTAGCAAGCATTTGGCAATACTAACTTACCACATATGTTTTTAAAAACTCTAGTCTACCGAATACTCACACTTGCTCAGCAAGTACTTGCAGCAAAGTGATTGTTCGTCCAACTTGACGCTAAATGTTGGCGTGGAAGTCTAGTCTCCTTTCAGTTGTGAACTATGGGGAGTATTCAGATTGAGGCCTCGAAGTAAGTCAACTAGATTCTTTTGATAATGCCTTCAAAGTTGAAGCTGAAATGTCGAGATTTTACAAATCTAAAACGCTTTTCTACCCGAGAACCTTCTAATTCTAATACTAGGTACAGCTGTAAAAAAATATCATTACTAGAAATTATCAAAAACATTGGAGGAAGAAATAATGTAGAGCTAATAAGACTAATAACTAAAAGTTCCGGAGCGATACCTATAGAGCAGTAAAAGATGATCCTCGTTCTGGACGTCGAATAAGTGCAACTGATGAACAAATAATTAATTCTATACATGATATGGTTATAGATTGACTTTGAGTGAAATTGCTAAGGCCATTTGTTAAATTGTCGAAGTAAAACTTTCTAACAAACATTTGCCGGCCTTGAAGTACGGACGTGAAATCTGAGTGCAAATGGAGGGAAAGAGGTGAATGGAAAAAACAATTACGCGAAAAAAGTAGCTTTGACGATGGATGTACTGAAGGATGCACTGAAAAATTTATAGACTGGGTAAGCTGCAGGGTGTGACAATATATATTCTGAGTTGTTGGTCGGAAAGCTAAAGAATGGCTAACCGCAATGTTTAATTAAAGGCTGACCACATGCCATATCCCAAAGCTGCTTAAAGGTAAGTAGTAGCCGTTCTGAAACCGGTAAGGACGATAGCGTAGCGGCTCCCTATAGGCCTATATCCCTATCCAGTGACTTACAAACTGTTTGAGAAAAATTACACCAAAACATCAGCTGAATTCAAGAAAAATCTAAGCTGCACGGGACAGATGATGGCATTTACCACATACATAGAAGGTGACATCCAACTGATTTGCTGGCAATCTGCTGGCTTCCAATGTAAGCTACTGGTGTAAAGCTTGTTGATCTAACGGCGGCCTATAACACGGTTTGGCGCGAAGATCTCCTGATAAAAAATTTATCAAGGCTGTCTCCTGGCCTAAACTGACAAAGCTCCTGAATAACATGGTCTCCAACAGATTCTTGCGGGTATTCCTCGGTAATAAAAATATTACGATAGGATAGAGTAGAGTCAATTATGGCCTACCCCAAGGCAGTGTTCTTGCGGCGGTGCTTTTTAATCTCTATCTAGTGGATATTCCAGTAACTCAATCAAATAACTTCCAGTATGCGGATAATATGACGCTGACTTATCAAGGAAACACCCTCGCAAGCTGTGAGATGGCACTACAACAGGATCCCCAAATCCTAAAAGATTATTTCCACAAATAGCAACTCCAAATGAACACCAGCAACAGACAAATGTGCGCACTCCACTTAAACAACAAAGAAGCACACACTGACTAACAAATAAGCGTCGACGACCCACAACTGAAGCACAACGAGCAACCTAAATATCTTGGGATGTTACAGTGGATCGAGCTCATACCTATCAACATCGTCTAAGTAAAAGTACTAAGGAAGTTACCATGGTCTATGGTAATATTAGCAAAACATTAAACAAAAAGAAGTCAATTTGGAAATATGAAGTAAAGCTCTTCAAAATTGAAACTTAAAAATTAAACGTTGGATATCGAAAACTATGATAATAGGAAACCAAATTGAACCTGAGTTGAATAAACAAGATAACAAAACTTTGGAACCCCCTGACAGTGAATGTTAACGTAAGTATCAGCAAAAGGTAGGAAACGTAGGTATCAGCAAAACAAATATAACGGTAAGTAAAACTTCTTCAGACTAATACTTAGATATGATAATAAAAATTCGGTAATAATACTACAACAAAAAAGCATACCATAAGGGACAGAAAAGAATTACCTAAGAGCGATTAAAGGCATTACAAGACAGAATTAAAAACAAAATGAAAAAAGTCATTAAAAATGGTTTAGTCGCACCCTATGGATGGTAGACTAGAGGCAACTAAAGGGAATATTACAAACAAAAACGCACTAGTTAAAGGAAACAACTTGGAAGACATACAACTTAATAACAAAGTGTTTAGCGAACAAATGAAAAAGCGGAACAATGGAAAAAAATAACATTAAATAGAAAAAATTCGTGCATGAATAAAATACACAAGCCTCAACCACTTTTGGGCGAAGGAACCTTCGTTACAGAATTAGCAAATTTTATTGCAGTCCGTATTAGGTTGGATCTGCAAACTCGTCTCACTCTAACCATGGAGTTCCTCAAACAGCACATTTTTTAGAAGAGTCTGATAATTTGATCATCAGATAATTTGATCATCAAATTTGGTCCATACCACCGTGGTCGACCTACATAGTTTTTTTAACGAATGTATGTGTTGGATAATTGATTGATTATTTTGTCATCAAAAGTTGCATGATTAAAGCAATAAAAGTTATATTTTTCATATTGATAACTTTTTTAGTCTGTAGTTTTTTATTTTTTTTTTAAATTTTTAATAAATATTAAATAGGTTCAGTATATTAAACTGAAAGTAAGAATAAAACCAAACTTATGTATAGTACTGTAAATTCCCAATTCTTATTTATATTTAGCATTTCAGGTAATGCTAAATCAAGTTACCTCTAACAAAGACACCTCCTCTATTAACACACGCTCAGACTCCCTCTGAACCGACATGAATGCTCACAACGTAATATTTTTACTACTAAAAAATATAACCTATTTATTGAAGAAAGAAACTAATCCAAACATATTCACGCATATTGCACGTGATCGTTACAGGACCGCATTAAGAACTGTCCTCTTTTTGGGTGAGGTATAGCTAATATCGACAACATCATTAACTGTGTCCGTATCAGACATTTTATGGAAACAAAATACGATTATTAACAAATCGAATGCAACTTGATAAATGAAAAAACTCACGGCAGTGTATGAGTTACTGTCGCCAACCCTGCGTTTCTGTCGATCGGCAACCTGCCTATCGTTTGGATTTTCATTGGTGGTTTAAATTGGCTCGATCAATTCCCTCCAATAGCAGGGGCGCTTGGCGTTTCTGGCTAAATTATCACGTGCTGATAACGCGTTAGTCGTTTATGTCGACTGTTTTCGGTGAATAGACTTTAGTGAATTTAATCTTCCCTTAGTTAGATTTTTTTTTAGTGGCTAGAAGTAAAACTATAGCTTTTATTAAGCCTTAGTATCATCAGAAATTATTGGCTTCAAGATCCATTATTAAAGGTTGGTGCTTTGTCTGTGTTCATTATGATTAATAATACTATATAAAATATTTATAATAAAGGTACATGCCAAAAATTAACAATAGTTTGAAAAGTTAATAAAATAGTTTATCATAATTTTTTTTTGAATTATTTATTTCTTTATTTCAGCTTCGAAGGAGCGCTAGTAACTTTCTAGTGATTTTAGGGTCTCAGAAAAAATATTGTGGTAACACTGACCGACCCAAACGCCAACGACATTGTTTTAATGTTATCTGGTCCGGAGTGTTTATCAGGTGTAGTTTTTATATTTGTGGGGGTATTATCATAAGGATTTAATTTTTCTGTCAGTAAAAGGCAAATAGTAGTATTCGGGAAGCGATGGCAACAGGATTCTCAAATAATTTAACTTTATCCCGATCATTGATATTTGATGAACGCATCGGATGCGAGCCATGTGGATATTCCGTTGTGTATTGTGTATCCCTGGATTTTGCCCTGATGCAGCAAATTTGTCCTAAACAAATGTAATGTATAATTTATGCATATTATTACTCTTTTAACAAAAACATCGACGTGTCATTTTCTTTCAGATTGTTCATTCCAGATGAACACAGAATTGAGAGGATCAGTTTGGGCGGGGTGGTATATTGGCCCATGTACCCGGGAAATTATATTTTTTATCTCCTTAGTAAAAGAACATTTTCCGAGCCCACCGATTACAACAAGATACGCCTGACATTATTGTCATTAAGAAGATGTATTACTGTACTAGGTGTAAGTTATATTCGTTGTTAAAATTTATTTTAATCTGTATTTTCAACCAGATTACCCATCTGGCGATTCCAACAACCACGTTCCTGACCGGCGTTTCGTCATTGGATTGGACTCAAGTCAGAGCTTTACTTAGGGAGATTCTGAATGATTTACCAATACACGTTTTATGTTTCCACTAGATTACTCAATACAATATATCTCTCTTTAATTTGCTTTGCTTATCTATGTATTATTATTATTATTATTAATGTTCTAAGTAAGGTTACATTTAATACAATTAAATGTATTTATGATCCCGTCTTATTATATTTCGTTGCCTCTTGAATTTTTTTTTTCTTATTTTACATTAACCATATATATTGGTTAATACATTAACCATATATATTGATTAATTAATAATAAGGGAATCTGTGGCGTCGATATCTTAGCAAAATGATTCCCATACGATGCGATAGAGCAGACATATATCCACGTTAATTTGGAATAATAATGCTTTAATAATAATAATAATAATTTAGCATTTTTTAACAATTAATCGTTCAAAATTACAGTTTTATGTAACTATTTGCACCTAGTTTTAATAGAAATATTTGGGATGGGAGCTTTCGAAGTTTCGACCAATGCTTTCCCATACATTATATGAGAGAACATTGATCAATCCATTGGCCATAAATCTGGAGATCTCATCGGTTACCTGACACAGACATTTCTATAGTCAGCATTGTTTAACGAGCTGTATACGGATTAGCCTTACCTTACTGGAATGAGATATGGAAAGCCGAAGAGCACGATGTAGGCGTTCCCTAGCCGTTAGATCATATTTAGACCAGCTAGCACATACGCCCTTCTAATGTAAAAGTTACATTTTGACTGCCGCCTGGAAAGCGTCTGACGTTTTTACGTCCATTATAAAAAATGTATTATAACTCAACTTAATAATGTTTCGAAATTGTATAAATAAAACCACGTTGTCTAATTTCCACTTATATTTTCTTCTAAAAAGTAACGCTTTTCGCTACACTGTAGCTTCTTCGAATGGTTGATAAAGAATGAAATTGTATTGTGACAAATGGTAGGTACTAAGTAATTAAATAATTTTACATGTTTTTATGGGAATTCTCAGAACCCTTACTCAGACCGTTTTTTTGACATACTTAATAGCGGAGAATGGTTGAGGTCTATTTGGTCGTTAAGAAGGACATCTGTGTATTTGTGATGGTTTATTTCCAAACATCCTAGTAAATTCAGTTTGGTATCCTTATTTTCTATGTGTAAGATTTTAAAATCATTTTATTATTTAGATAGCTGCGCTTGTGTTCTACGATTCTAGATTTAAATGATCTACCTGTTTGTCCTATATAAAATTTATTGCACGAGCCACAATTCATTTGGTAGATGCCTGATTTATTGTCTATCCTCATTTTTAAGAAAGAGTTTTAAATCGAAATTCTTTAATTTTAATCCTAAGGTAGGCTTGTGAAAGATATTTATTTTTCTATTTTTTAGAGACTATTTTATCAACTATTGAAACTGGATAGCCGTTATTAACCACAATTTGCTTAATTAAATTTATTTCTATTTTGTATTTATTTGGACTTTGTCTTGGACTGGAATCATGATATTGTAGGCTGTCCGTTTATGTTGTTGTGGGTGGTTGGATGTATTGTGAATCGTGATATCAGTGTGGGAATGTTTATGGTAAATCGAAAACGAGTCCTTATTCGAATTTTTAGAAATCGTTAGATCCAAAAAGTTTATTGAACTGTTGATCTCCATTTCGACTGTAAATATGATGTTTATATGCAGTGAATTTAGATATAATAACAAAACATCCACCCGTAAAACATGTCAAAATGTCATCAACGTATCGGTACCAATTTACATAAACATTGTTTACTTATTTTGTTTTAAAAAAAATTCTCCTCAATGTTGTTCATAAAAATTTCTGCAAGTAAAGGGTTTAGTGGGCTGCCCATAATTAAGCCTTTTTTACTGTTGTACATTTTGTTTTCAAAAGAAAAGTAATTTTGACCAAGACAAGTTCTTAACAAGCTCATTATATCTGCTGTAACTACCAGGTTCACTTTGTTCTTAAGTAATAAAATCTTCAGTAGGATGATCGTGTCTTCTGGAGGTATGCTTGGAAATAAATCTTGGACATCAAAAGAAACACGTATTGAAATTTCCGGTATCTCTAACACAATCGGAGCTATATAAACGCGGATCAATATACGCGGAACGTCTTATTAAAGAAAAACATACATTTAATAATAATTTTAAAATCTTACACATAGAAAATAAGGGTACTAAACTGCATTTACTAGAATGTTATGGCAGATGACCCACTAATCAGACGTTTCAATGACTAATCAGACGTTGTTTGGCCGATGTGTGAAGCTCACATTTTTATGGTGGAGAATGATCCTGCGTCGCTGGTTGTTTTTTCTTATTTCTTCAAAGATTTCTGGTAAACAAACAGTTGTGTACCATTCAAAATTGATCGTTCTACGATTCTCTAGTGGCACAGTGGCTACATGCCTATTTATCCCAAAAAAAAACAGACGACCATTTGCTTCGAAGTACTTCTATCGCGAACAACTTTTGTTGGGTTTGGCTCATTTTGAAAGAACCATACAGTCGATTGCTGTTTACTTTCGGGTTCATACGCATTGATCAATTAATAAACGCTCATTAACGCTCATTAATAAAGAAGTTTTCCCTGCCTAATCTTCTTCTAAAAATAGCTATTTATCCAGTATCTGATAAGTTGAATGGTAATAAAAGATTATTTGTCAAGATTTCAACTTACGAACTTGAAGGGGATGGTCCAATAAACACCAAATCTTCTTCTCGATGTGCGTTTCGCTAACCTCATTAGCACCTTCAGGATATTGTGTCGTTGTTTCGATATTAGGAGATTGTGTTTCGTCATTTCAATAGGAATTTGATACCGAATATTCTAGTAGGAGAATTGATTTCGACCAAACTTAAACAGTATTTTACAACAAAGTGAGGAATTTCTTGAGCGTAATGGCGTTACATCTTTACCTTGGCGGTGGAAGGAGAGAAACGGGAATGTGTTTTGTGGTAAATGGAAGGACAGTAAAAAGCATAATTCGATACATACCTATATTGAATAGGCTGTAGATGGTACCATCAGAATGCTCATACTCTACGTGTCTAC
The DNA here is from genome assembly GCA_031761425.1 of Cosmopolites sordidus. Lineage (NCBI taxonomy): Eukaryota > Metazoa > Arthropoda > Insecta > Coleoptera > Curculionidae > Cosmopolites > Cosmopolites sordidus. The sequence goes on along the minus strand of JARFXV010001877.1, from coordinate 59,140 downwards.
TTTTGAAATGTGCACTACGATTATAGATAATACCCAATTTCAACATTCTCATAAACCTCAACTCGCGAATCCTCATTGCGAAACCTATCTGGCAAGGACTTAGTAACTTCGGACTTTATTCTCGTAAGTGTCAGACTCCGCTCGTTACTTTGGGATGAACGAATTGGGGAATCTGACCATGGAATTGATTAATATTTTAATCAAGCATATATATATATATATATATATATATATATATATATATATATATATATATATATATATATATATATATATATATATATTTTAAGTCTCAGGAAATCAAGAAAATGTAAAAGATACAGATGTATAACGTAAGTAGTAGGAGATATCGATCTATTTTAAAAACAATGATTACAGGTGATATAAGATGGAATGCGTATAATATTAACCTAAAATTGTAATGTAACTCGCGCAGAGATGTCCCTTCAACTAGCGCAAAAGCGAGTTTACATCAGAAGGAGCTTATGCTATGCATTTGATAGAACTGTAAGGGAATCTTTTATTATCAGCTCTTACCTGAATACCAAATCATCAATTCGAGTAAATACTGTTCACAACTAAGTGTATTAAATAACATAAACTTGACCGGGAATGTTTTAGTCCATCCATCGTACTCTTCTGGCCTTGCACCCTCCGACTATCATTTATTTAAATCGCGTCAAAACAGCTTTGATGGTAACATCTTTATTTCCTTGGATGACTTAAAAAATCACAGGCTCAATTCATTAACCAGAAGCCTCAGCAACTTTATACGAAATCAGACAAGACAGACATATAAAACAGAAGTCATGTTAAAAGTCAAGTTAAAAGTCAGGAGCCTTAGATGGAAAAATCTTAACTTCTTTGAAAAACTAGTAACTACCTGAATCACTTCTTTAGCCAGAAACATCAGAATATTTATAAACGCGAAATTATAAGGCTACCGAAGAAGTGGAGAAAGGTCACGAAACAAAACGGCCCATACAATATTGATTGATTGATTGGCTGATTAAATGTAATTTTTAGTTAATAAAATAGGTCTTAAATTTTTCCTCAAAAAAATAAACAAACTTTTTCATCAACAAAATAGTTTGCATAGGTCGTGGTAAGTTTACCGTCACAATATGATCCGATATGATTAATGCCTACAGATCTGTTTGTCATGATAGCTTAAAAGTACAAAAATACCACAATTTCGTACACCAAGTTTTTTCAAACAATTTAGCTATTAGTATGAAAGAAAGAGATATACATTTTTGGAAACCAGTAGGACGATTGGACCTTTGTATAACTATTGTTATGACGATAAGAACAAAATGGTTTAAGCACTAGCCTTACGCACGAGCACTTAGTTTTGTTAACTATAGAAGGATGTGAAGATATTTTAGACCTTTGCACAAACACCTAGTTTTGTTAGCTACAGAAGTGTAGAAGGATGTGAAGACATTTTAGACCTTTTGTCGTACAAAATGTACCGGAGCGGGAGGCTAATAGTAACAGGGGTAAGTAGTAATAGCTTAACTACTCTCAGTAGGTTTCCAATATTTTGCTTTAAATTTACATTTAATTTGCTTCTTATAACGAAGCCTATGACGTAAGCATAGCCAGTGAGACGCGGGAGAGTGAAGTGAGTGTTTTTGAGCAGGCGCGCCATATTCGCCAGGTAACATAAAATTAAGTTCGAAAAATTTGACTCAAAGTTACTGTAACGTCTTTTTTAAATGAATATCTATTAATTTGTGTAGTCAATATATTAAGCTACCATATGTAACTACTTTCATTTGACAATAACATAAACTTTTTTTTTAACATAAATGTTCAAAATTTTGTCATAACATGTTACAACTTGCCCCTTCATATTTTCATGTTAATAGCATGTACATATTCCACTGCTGGGTAAAGGCCTTACCTACTGCAGACCTAACAGATTTACCTTAATCAAATTTCTTTGTATGTCTTAGAATGAGAAATTATAATAGAAAGTCAGAAAGGGCCGCTAAATCTCAAGACGTTTACGAACTAGCCACAAGGGATGTTTTAGAAAAGAGAACAAAAATTCGAAAAGCTGTTGCAATGTTGGATCTTTGTCATGTATCGCTGTTTAGATATATCAAAAAGATGGAAAACAACGAGCCTCTTTCTGTTGGATACGCCAAACCAGGATTAGTATTTACGCCAGAGGAAGAAGAGATAATCTTCGGGTATCGGCTTAAATGTAAAACTTATCTACTTCGGATTGCTTCCATTAGAAGTGAAAAAGGTAGCTTTCCAGTGCACTGTAACAATTGGCGTTAAAAACATGCATCCGTCTTGGCACAAAAATGGTATCTGGAGCAGATTGGTTTAAAAATATTCATGGAAAGAAATCCAAGACTATCACTCAGGACGCCAGAAGGTACGTCGCAAACGTGACATATATTTTTCAGAGGTATGAAACGATTCTTTAAAAACGCAACATTCGTGCTTCTCGCATTTGGAACGTGGACGAGACAGGAATCACAATCGTCCAGAAATCAAAAAAAATCGTCACTGCACGTGGTCAAAAGCAATTACGTGCGATAACGTTCGCCGAAAGAGGAACGCTGAGACTCTTGCTTGCTCTGTAAACGCCTCTGGCAATAGTGTTTCTCCAATGTTCGTGTTTCCATGAATCCGGTACACGGATATATTGGTCCGAAGTGGGCCACCTGACTGTATTGGAGCTGGCAACTCTTCGGGCTGCATGATTGCAAATTCATTTTCAAAATTCATTGACCACTTCACCCAACACATGGTGAAGCTCCCACGTCAATATTGAAGTTTTAAAGAAGGCCAAAGGACTATGACCATTTATGACATTTCCGCCATAGTGAAAGACAGCTTGCCACTAGCTATGAATCTGAACAACATTATGAGTGGTTTCAGAGCAACTGGTATTTGGCCTTTGAATACAAATATCTTTCAAGATTCTGACTTTGTGCACGCTTTTGTCATTGATTGTCTTAACCCCGCTGTAGAAACAGTCGCAGAAAAAACTACTTTATGACGCTTCTCACTAATGATCTGATCATTAGTATTTTTAGCTTCTCACCTAATTTACTGGTCCTGCAAATTAGCGAGTAAGCCATCTTCACTACAATCACGGCTTTAATCCGTGCGTTCTTCGCATGTTGATTCCATGACATCTTCTTGTCGAATGTGATGCCTAGATACTTTGCAGTGTCCTGGCATGCCACATTTTCAATTTCAATTTCCAGTTGGCGATCGGGTTTGCTCTTCTCTCTTTCCCTCCCCCCCCTCTCTTTCCCTTTCCCTCTCCCTCTCCTTCTCCCTGAGGCTATCAACCATTCCATCAGATCATCTGGTTTTTTATGCCTGGTTATTTTGGCTGTGTCGTCGGCATATAGGGCTAACCTAGAGTTATTCCTCCTCGGAATATCACTGGTACATAGGTCGTTCAGATGGGGCACTAGTAGTCAATCAGCTCACTGATCCACTTCGGGAAGCCCATCTCAATCATATTGTGGATAAGCCCGTCGTGCCATACCCTTTCGACATCAAGTAGGAAGATTGACGTTCCGTGTCTTCTGTCCAGCGCTTCTGTTATGTATTCGGTGACACATAACAGTTGATCTTCTGACGAGTGGTTTTTTCTAAACCCGAATTGCTCGGGAGGAAGAATGCTGTTTTCTACAAGCACCTTCTCTAATCTCTTTAAGACCACTCTCTCTCTCTCTCTACGCGAGAATGGTGCCGGGGTAGCATTGAATGCAACCTAAAATAGTGATCTATTTGCTTTAGTAATGAACTTATTACATTTTCGTAGTAAAATACGAAATATTTGCATTGAAAGGGAGGTTTGAAACCAAGTCACCCTATTAACTTTTAGAAAAGGTCTACATATACTCATTATTGAACCACAATATTGCAGTCTATCGTTTGCAGTCTATCGATATATTTGTAAGCAGGTTTAAATACAATATATATTTATATATATTTATATATATATATGTATATATATATGTATATATATATATATATATATATATATATATATATATATATATATATATATATATATACATATATATATATATATATATATATATATATATATATATATATATATATATATATATATATATATATATATAATGATTTATATATATATATATATATATATATATATATATATATATATATATATATATATATATATATATATATATACATATATATATATATATATATATATATATATATATATATATATATATATATATATATTTATTACTTTTATTTCTATTTTTTTTCCATCACACCATTGCATTACAACCCATCATCATTAGAAAAAACTATAAATCATTACTGAAATAGTCATTAAAATTAAATTAAATCAATTAAAATTATTTTATACTATGTGCTTTATTCCATGTGCATTCATTTATTCCTATGTGCATTCCCTTTACAAATAAGTGGAGAGGGGATAAAAAGAATGGATAGGAAAGATCCGTATTAATAATATTTGACCTATTCTTTATTCAAATCCATTGGTGGAATTCGGTCCTCACATTTTGCATACTAGCGCCCGGCCTATAAAATATCACTAGCATAGTTTTTTTTAATAACAAAATAACGTCACAAAACATTCAACTAACATTTCCTTACTATCTGTTATACTTTCAAAATACTTAACTTAAAAATATTATCATAAAAAAGCTTCATCCTAAAAAACCTCTTACGTAAAAGTATGTGATATAAAGATGTATGTATAAAATACATTAAGTATCGAATGTAAACTTCCACGAAATGCCTACAAATGCTGCACTCAAGGATTTATAAGCATCAACAAAAAATATCTTATATAAACGTATATAAAGAATATATTATGCATTGGACGTAAAATTACACATAATTCAAATAAAAGTTGCACTTGTGAACTTATGAGTTATATAAAAAGTAATGACTAAAATATTATCACAAAAAGCATTTAATAACAAAAATATGTTATATAAACGTATGTAATATATATAATGATTTATGTAAAGAATAGCTTGTGTATCGAATGTAAGCTTCCACCTATTGTAGATAAATGCACTCGAAGACTTAAAAATTACATAAATAACACTAGTATTTATTTAGATATATCTAAATCAGCTACAGACAAGATAATATGCATAACAATATAAAAAAATAAAGAAATAGTACTAACATAAATTTTGTTATTTAAAAAGTTGAACTACGGATTCTTTTAAAATACCGTTACTGAAAAAAAGATCTTGTTTACTTTTGATAACCTTCAGTATTGAAGGCAATTCTGTTCGTTATTATTTTCAGTAAAACCATTCTTATTATAGTCCGGTTCAAGATATTTCGTTGCATTTCGGCAAAACGTTAATTACCCCAATAAATTTCAATAAAAATATTCCTAGTTTCTTCAAAGGCGCCAGAGTCGGAGTGGTTTAATTTCTGAATAATTTTGGAAAAAATAAAATTTGTGACTAAAACATTGTTTATTGGTTTGTGTATTTTGAATTTATTAGTACAATAAAAATAAAAAAAATAATTTATCTATTACCACAATAAAAATTATAACATAAATTTAATTATACATTTAATTCGGTTTCACCCTCACTGTCACTTTGATCTACATTAATAATAAGTGGTTCTACATTATTAGTAAATAATACATAGGAATCTTCTATTTTAATAACATGGTTAATCTAATTTATCCAACTTTCTTTGGGAATACTATCTACAACCTTCCTAATTAATGTTGCAGCATAAATGTTGCAGCATAAATATAAATGTTTTCTGTTCTAAAATTGCATTTTACCTGATGCCATATCTTCTCAATCGGATTAAAAATACAATAATACGGGAGAAGGCGAAAAATCGTGTGTCCTATATCGGCAGCAATGGTATCACATCCATATTCCTTTTTAATATTAAATGTCTATAATATTTCTAGCAGATCACATTTTTTTATATGTATTTTCGACGTATATATCGTTTTTTAATATATAGTTCTGAATTTCCAATTTAGTGTTATTTGCATTAGGAACTTAATTTTTTTGGCGGTTATGATAACTGATATTCCTTAGGCACATTGGGCAAAAGGCTATTTATAAACCAATCTTCAAAAAGTTCTTCTGTGGTGTTGTCATTGTAGTCCAAAGGTAGTGTTAATTAAAAAAAAACATTTATCGCCCGATGCTAAACAAATTGTTAAAAATGTGTATGTTTCTTTATTGAATAGGGGACTTCATGTAAATGCAACCGCAGCAGAAACGTCTTCATTAACGAAAACTACATTGTGTACAGTTAAAGATATTGTAACGAAGCCAATTAAAGAAAAAAAAGTCTCATTATCTACCTTGATGAAACATGGTTCGATACACATGAGACGCCAGCAAAAGGATGGGTAGATACATCAAGAAAATGTCAAACCAAAGCCACAGCGAACAAGGAAAAGAGAGTTACAATTTTACATGCTGGTTCCGAGTATGGATGAGTTCCAAATTGTTTACAAATTGGTTGTCCTCCAAAAATATTAAACATTCATCTTTGGACTACTATGACGACACCACAGCAGAACTTTTTGAACATTGGTTTATAAATAGCCTTTTGCCCAATGGGCCTAAGGAAAACGTAATTATAATAGACAATGCTAGTTATCATAACCGCCAAAAAAATTAAGTTCCTAATGCAAATAACACTAAATTGGAAATTCAGAACTATATGTTAAAAACGATATATATTTCGAAAATACATATAAAAAATGTGATCTTCAGAAGTATTTAAAGATATTTAATATTAAAAAAGGTATGTGATACCATAGCTGCCGATGCGGGACATACGGTTTTACGCCCTCCCCCGTATTAATGTATTTTTAATGCAATTCAGCATATGTGGCATTAGGTAAAATCCAATGTTACAGCAGAAAACATTTCTCCGACTCTAAGTGCAAGTACTGCAACATTAATTAGGAAGGTTATAGATAGTATTCCCAAAGAAACTTGGATAAATTCATTAACCATGTTATTATAATAGTAGATTCCTATATATCATTTACTAATCATATAGAACCACTTATTATTAATGTAGATCAAAGTGACAGTGAGAACGAAGTCGAATTAAATTTAAGTTATAATTTTGATTGTACTAATAGATGAATTTATTTATTTATTTTTATTGTATTAATAAATTCAAAATACACAAACCAATAAATAAAGTTTTAGTCATACATAATAGTAATAATAAAAATATAATCATAATTTAACAATATTTTATTTTTCCCATAATTATTCAGAAATTAAACCACTCCGGCTCTGGCGCCTTTTAAGAATTGAGGTTTGTGATTTATTGAGGCAATTAACATTTGGCGAAGGGCACCGACATTTTCGAAACGAACTATACACATGATTGTTATTTTAATAGACCTTCTTCTTCTTCATCTTCTTCTTCATCATCTTCTTCATCATCTTCTGCATCATCTTCTTCATCTTCTTCTTCATCTTCTTCGAAAATGTAGCTTTGTAACTGATTGGATCATTTGAAACATGATCATTGATTATTTTATCAGAATTAACACATGATTGTCTATTTAAGGTATGTTCTCTTTTAGCAAGTATTTCTTCAATATTTTTTGCGTAACTAGGTTTTCTTATTTGAACAAGAGGTGTAACTTTATAATTGTCTTGAAGTTCAGCAACGTGAATTAATAATACAATCTAATAATACAGAGGCTACCCTATGGAAAAGGTGACTGGCTGAATCTTCGCGTAAGTAACATTCCATCCTTAATGCAACTGTTGTTAAGTTGGTTAACAGTACTATAGAAAGTTTATAACAATTCAAACTTCCGTATACCCGATGTAAATGAAATAATGAAATATATCATGTAAATATCGGTATAACCCGGCTTATCGAAAAGCTCACTAGCATTGCGAAGTAAAGCACAGATCTCATTTATGCGGAAATTTTGAGAAGCAAGAAAAGTTCTAAAGGGGATTTATCGATATAAAAATTTTCGCGATGCTAGCTAGATCCACCTGCATATTCAGATTATTTGGCTCCAAGCTATGAAAATAAAATGCCATCTATTATAATTCGAATCAATCACCTTTTCCTAAATAGAGGATATAATTTCAAAAATTCGCTATTAAATTTGACATAAAAAATCACCTTGTATTTGAGAAAATTCCTCTTCCATAGCTTCTTCAGGCACTGAACTATCCAGAATAAAGCGCGTTAATACAGACAGGTCAGGATTGTTTGCATCGTTGAAGATGCTGCTATAAATTTTTATTTTCATCGTGGGCGATATGACGGTAATTCTTATTTTGCCCAATATTAATCAAAATATAGCCTGTTGACAAGTTTTCAATTATTGCTTCACTCCCTTCAAAATTCTTCATAATAAATAGATAAATGAGTAATATAATAATATAATATAATATAATAGAAATAATAAATAGATAAATGAGAAGCAGAGTTCTGTCTACTTGATTGTATTAATAATTAATATACATTAATTAAGTGTTCAGACTGGTCTTCCACAAACTTTTTGTGTTCAAAGTAGTACACTAAATCAAGAAATTTTAGAAGAATTTAGAAATGTTATTCTTATTGCCAAAGAAAAAACCAATAATTATTTAATATTAAAATCAATATAATATGAAAAGATGTTTAATGAGAAATGTGAGCCTGCTCAACTGAGCAAAGGCGATCAAAATTTGGAGCAATCGTTGATAAGGCTGCTCTCATCTCTTAGTCGATCGTCCTCAGGCGTTCTCTTTTTATTTGATTTAATCGTTGTGAGAGCTAAAAACCCCAATTCGCATAAGTAGGTCGTGGCAAATGGTAAGAGGGTTGTAATAGCACACTTTGAAAGCATTGGATACTCATTTTTTATATGCAGCCAAACAATGCGCTAGCTCTCTTTTGGAAAATTTTAGTTTTAATATCCGATCAGTTTTTAGCTCCATGAATTCTTCCTACTCGTTTATCGGTCAGTGCCCAAACGAAATAGTATCTGAGAATGGATTTCTTACCGGGTCCATAGCTTGCAGGTCACTTTTACGAAAATAAGAGTTATTTTTTTCTGCGAATAGGTCCAAGTGTTTCACTATCAATGCTAGCACTTTTTTTTCCTGAATCGGTAGCCATGACATTTGGGAACATTTCATTACTACCATTAGTAGCGTGGCCGATCCATAACACCAACTTAGCGCAAAAGCTTTCAATCTTGTCTGATGACGTTCAAATATTATAATTCCTGCCTTGCATTTTTTTTCCATCTCATTTAAATGAGCGAATAAGTCCGCCGGATAAGCAAGTTTTGCTACCCATTCTTCTTTTTTAAACAGAGAGGCAAAATCTGAACCCTGAGCCTCTAAAAAGTCTGAGTCTCATTTTTAGCTCGTAAATCAGAGAAAGCACTTTTTCGCGAGAAATCCATTGCACGTCTGTATGAAACAGAAGTGACTGATGATCTGCTCCCATTTTCTGATACATTGCATTAAACAGGCGAGAGTTCAATGGTTGCGACTTGATGTAATTACATCAAGTCGCAACAATTCAATTAATCAGTCGTCAATTGACAATTTTGACGACTTCTTGTAGAACAGATAACAATTGATCGGGCAGAGACTTCGTCAGCAGTGCTTCCCTGTGTAAAAAGCAATATACATTTTTAATATTAGGATTTTTTTCTGAAGCCCCTAATTTTTCGCGTCATAGCTGCTGCTCCGTCCGTGCAAATGCTTATTCAGTTGTGCCTGTCCATATTATTCTCACTGAAGTACTGGTCTGTTACTTTGAATATTTTTTTTCCAGTGGTATAACCAGGTAGTAGCAGAAAAAAGAAAAATTCCTCATTTATTTCATATCCGTCAGTGTACCTCACATTTGAGATGAGATGCGCGTAACCACTAATATCAGTAGACTCATCGATTTGTAGCGCAAAAACTCCACGAAGTCATAATTTTTCAATTAACGTTGATTCACTGTCGCTAGAAATATCATTAATGCGACGTGAGTTTGTATCTGTTGATGCAGGTATTTTTTCGATTTCATTGGAGACTTCTTGGCTAATCATAATCTTGACAACTTTTGTGCACACAAGTAAATTAAGGTTTCAGCGAGATAATGGGCTTCTTGGATTTAACTAACATATTAGCTTGCTTTTTGCGCATTGTCTGATGTTTTGAAAGACGAAGTCATAAGAGTTACCTGTTTCTTCTGGAGTGGTCTTTCAAACGTTGAAAAAAGGCTTTGTTTTTTTTGGGCCACCGATGGATGTTTAGTAGTTAAATGTCGTAAAATTTACTGGGCACCATCGAATTATTACCCAAAGTTTCTCCACAGAAAGGCATTTTGAAATTGGGCATGATTTGCAGTACATAAAGCCATAAGTTACATAGCTCTCATAATATTTTCGATTAACAAGTGTAGGTTTTTTCTTCGTTGACTCTGCTTCTTGGGAATTATTGGTTTCACTTGACAAACTTGTGGGACGCTTAACGAATTTATCCATTATATTCACGTATTATAGTCAATTTTATATTACTCCACTTATTTATAATTAAAAAAGTCAATTAAGTTCGCGACGACACAACTAGCGGCTAGTTAACGGTGCGCGACAACGATGTCTAAGCGGGGCGCTGCATCATGTCACACGACACGCGCATGCGCGCGGTGGTAGCTTGTGCGCCAGGCGTGTGCGCGGGTGAGGCTGTCCCGCTCCTCGCGCAACAAAGCGCCTCGCTCGCATAACTCTCAGCTATGTGTGGGTGTATTATTTTCATAAATTTCTGACAAAACATGAAAATTTCCCCGGCACACCAACTAATGACCACGGTACACCAGTGTGCCGCGGTATACACTTTGCAGAACTTTGGTCTAGACGAACGATGTCTCGTTTGATTACAAGGAGAAAAAATCCATCTACATCTTAAGAACGATTTTATTCTTTGATAACTTATCAGTTAAGTTTATTTTCGCTTACGCAATAACGGGCGAATGGGCAGGTATATCGTCGCGGCAAAACAGCCTTTTCGGTGCTTGGTTAACAACTTATGAACCATGAATTGGGAAATGGCACAGTCTCCATAATAATTTTTAATCTGCCAATGGTCTTTTCGTGCAAAAACTACTATTTAATCAGCACATAAAAATCGCTAGTTTCTATAATAACAAAAATATCGGAACTAAAAACCTATATTTTGCCTACCCCAATCTATAAACCAAGGAATAATCCAGGCCTTTAAGCTGTATTACATTAGACAAACCATTAAAATCAGACTGGATAATCAATTTGGCAATCCGTGCAAATTCAAACATTAACTGAAAACATGGCTCAAGTGGCGAATGGTATCGGACTAGATGGTTTCGAACAGATGGAACCGAGTGACATTCAAGAATTGCTTGAATCACAAGATGAAGATTTGACTGAAACCGGCTTGGAGGAATATGCTTAATTCCCATTCCATTTGAAAAGGAAGCCTCAACGAGCACTAAAAAGGTGACATTAAACTTAAATAAAACAATAAACCTGAGTAAAGGTTTACGAATGGCCAATGAGCTTTGTGATTTCTTCATAAAACTTTCATTCCATTTGAAGAGGATGCATCAACGAGCACTAAAAAGGGTGACATTAAACTTAAATTAAACAATAAACTTAGTGAAAGTTTAAAATGACCAATGAACTTTGTGATTTCTTAAAATAAATATTGATAAAAATTGATCTATGGAAAGAAGTCTTGTTTATAAAAGACAAATTGTTAATGCCACATGAGAAAAAAACACTGTATTCTTTAATCCAAAAAAAAAATAATCAATTAAAAATGTCTCATTAAATTGCTTTTATTATATATTGTTTCTTTTTATTTTATAATCTTGGAACATATTCCATATTACATTTAACCATATATCCCCCACAACATTATTCCATATATCGACCCCCCCCCCCCAGAAAGACCAAAATTTTCAAAAAACAAGAAATATAAATACATCACTAGATATAGATCAACAGATCCAGTTCAATTCTGCTAATGGAACTTTCAGTGTGAAACAATAAACTCAATGAGATATACCACCAAAGGCCAAATCACTCTTTTGAACTCCTCGACTCGCCTTCCATCAATTCATTCAGATTGAATCATCTCGTGATGATGCTAATATGGTTAGAGAAACACAGGTGGAGAAGGTAAAAAAAAAACGATTTGATGCTTAGTGATAAATCTCATCGGGTATAGTATATAAAAGGGCAAATCCAAAAACATGACAAAATAAATCAGACAAAACACAAAACAGAAAGAAAAAGATTACAACTATCCAAGATTGGAAACCATGTAAAGGACACCGAACGACAGGACAGCCGCAGATGAGATGAGGCAATGATCTCAAAAGAATATGCGGACTAAATTGGAAGCAAACTTCGCAGAACGGAGATCGGTGACAAAAACTAGAGAAAATCTGCTCTCGCCATAAGACAGCCAATTCGGAGAGCCTAAAATAAAAAAAAGTTGAAAACTGAAGAAGTTTGAGCTTGAGAGAAAAAGAGCGATAGAAGCGACTAAAAATTCGATGATTATGAAGTTAATAAATATATAACATAATAAACTAAAAATTATATCGAACAAATGGCATTAAGTGAACAAAGTCAAGCAGATAAAAAAACACAGGAGAAAAACATTGTATAACTGAATCGAAAGCTAGACAAGCATTATGAATTAAGTAATTAATGCTTAAGAGAGAGAGGTTAAGAGATAAATATGCACTTAAAAAAAGGAACTTTGGGTTATTCGTAAATATTCAAACTGTGTCGATTTCGGATTAACATCTTACATTTTAGACAATATAACCTCATTTTTGATTTTCGGAACACCTAAATGGGCCCAATATACTCGATATATACCCCAAGCAACTGAATTTATGCAAACTCAATAATTTTAAGCACAATAAATATAACATAAACAATCCCTTAACTAAACAAAAGCAGAATTTATATTTTCGATAGATAGCTTTATGTACATTTACCCCGCTATTACATCATCCCAAATTATTTACTCCCTCCTATATAATAAAAGCACATATTTATATAATAATCATAGGAATAATAAGGAAATATAAACAAATAATATTTATATAAATACTTACTTTTATCACTTCCAATATACCACATGCATCAAACAATAGACTGAAACCAAAAATATCAATGGTCACAAAATTCACAAATTAAAAAAAAGTAAAGTAGTTTGGATTAGAGGCGCATCAGCAACTAGGCTATTTAGCGACTGGACCTACAGCTTAACGTGGGTTCCGAACCACGGTCATCAGCTTCCGACAAACCCAGGCCAGCACCCCCCTCGGGCTATAAACCCTTGGTTATGTGCCTACCCATAAGTCTATCAGGAAACCTACCGACTGGCGAGTGACCAACGTAGAACACTTCTCAGAAGGCATCCGGCCTTACCCAGCCTTTAACTGGCGTGACTGAGGGGTAATTCGTAGTCGGATTTTACACTCTTGCCTAGAAACAATCACAAACATTTAGGAAAGATAAACGGACAGAAGAAAGAAAAATAACCATCCGAGCGCTGGAATCGAACCAGCTACCGCTCCAGCGCCGATTCGGCAAAGCAGACGCTCTTACCGCCGCACCAACGCGACCGGCACAAAAAAAAAAAAAAAAAAAAAAAAAAAAAAAAAAAAAAAAAATCTCTAGGTTTTCATATCCGGGGATTTCAGGACGGTGTCGATCAAAAACAATGGCGGCATCCGTTTTAAGGCATGTAATTCTGATTGTTATATTTCAAAGACGCCGAGCATATAGAAATTTACCATAAACTTTAAAATATTTGAAAATTGTTTATGGATATATATATATATATATATATATATATATATATATATATATATATATATATATATATATATATATATATATATATATATATATATATATATACTCTTTTAATTCCTAGTTGATGTAATGTCATTTTGCTTTCTCAGTAGATGGCGCTGTACGTCAATGTACGTCAACGGCATGTACAAGAGAAGAACCGAAAATATTTTTTATATATTTTATTAAATATAATGCAGTACTGTATATTTATGTAATAGTAAAAATAGGTTTATTGTTATTTTAGCGTTCAAAGAATTGTGTTTACATAAAAATACTAACATAAAGGGGAATGTTTTATAAGTGGTAATTTGTAAAGTGCTCTTGTTTACCAAGTCTATAAATAAATAGACCTGGTAGTAGTCAACTTATGCGTTTTATTAAATTTTAAGGTAGGGTCTATTTATAAATAAAGAATTTTAAGTAAAGGGGGGGAGGGGGGCGACAACAAGTAAGTCATAGTGTATTGGGAGAAGGGAATTTTTTGATAGGATTTTATTGTATTCCCTGACTAGCCTTTCCTGTCTGCGGATAGTGGGAGGAGCAATATTACTCAAAGTTGGGAGCCAAGCTAGTGGTGTGCTTCTTAAACAGCCATTAATTATTCTTATTATCTCGTTTAGTTTGATGTCAAATTATGTTTCAAGCAACCAAGTAGACCAGGCTAAGAACTGATGTTTTAAGGGTATATGCATTTGTGCCCCACGAGGTATCACAAAGTTTGTGACTTATATTATTTCCGATATTCATTTTAGCTGCGATATTCTCCAGATCATTTTTATATGAAAGTTTTCAATCCATTGTTACTCCTAGGTATTTTGAATAGGGATTGTAACGTAGCGGGATGTTATTGAAGCATACTTGGGACTCCGGGCGTGTTTGTTTGTTATTAAGGTAGAAGCACGGTATTTCAGTTTTATTCATGTTTGGGATTAATCTCCAGTCAGCAAAATATTTTCCCAAACAGACAGGTCTTCTGATAATATGTTACTAGCTTCTTCTATATATTCTAGCAAGAGTTAGGTCGTCAGCGTACCCAAATTATGGTGTCTCATTAAAAAAGTATCTCTAAATTGAGGTGTCTCATCTTGCTCTTGCTCTTTCCTGTTTTTACTTGGAATTGACTGTCGCAGAGCATGTTGTTTAATAGAGTTGTTACCCGGCCGCATGGTGTAACGTTAAGGAATTTGTAAACCGTGTCATGTGCTGCAGTCAAGTTAACATACAACACAGCAGTCTTCAGCCGTTCTTAAAACTCTGCCTCAATATGTGTTATTAAGCTGAGTACCTGGTCTACACAGTTGCAATGGGGCCTGAATCCAGCCTGTTCAACAGGAGTATGTTTGAATATCAGCGGGTCTAGTTGGTTCAGTAGCAATCTCCCTAGAAGTTTATAACATGAACTTAATAGAGCTTTCGGGCGGTAGCTCTCAGGCAAGTTCTTGGGTTTGTTTGGTTTTGGGACTGCGATTATTTTGGATTTTTTGAGCTCCACTGGGATACAATCAAAAAATCCAATCCAAAAATCTTAATTAGTACAAGAAAATGAATCATTAATTCGTGAGAATATTACTCCTAATTACTATCGTATATAAAATTAACTAAGGACTTGAACTGAAAAGTAAATTCGCGAAAACTGAATCAAAGCCTTATTCTATATAACGGCTAGGTTTCCAGCCCCTCCAGCACGAAATCCCCCAGCAGATCGAGCCTGTCGCTGCTCAATAGTCTCAGCAGCAACCCTTCAGGGTTTAGTGGCCTGTCCGGGCCAACAAATCTAACTACGTCAGCCTCTCATCATAATATCTCACGCAGTCGTAAATTCTGTGGAACGGATCGTCAATTCCATCAATACAATACATGCATCTAGGGTTCCCTATTTTTCGGATTCTTGTATAGTGAATACCGAATTGACGGTGTCCGGTTAACGTCTGAACTACCTTCCTGTCAAAGACAAGACGGAGCTTTTGCATGATGTTGACATTTGTTATAAATTTAAATGTAGTTCTCCCGGTCAGTCCTGTTCTCCACTCTTCCTGCAATCTCAGTAGAGTTATTTTCCTAAGTATATCCTTTAGGGTTTTCTTCGAGAGTCTAGGGTCCGTAGCAATATTCTGTTCAAGTCTATCGATGTTAAGTCCTCTTCGGTAGATCTTCGCATCCGAGTGTTCGTAAATCAAGTCTTCCATTGGTGGGATATTGGCCAACACCGAAGCCGCTGCCGTGGAAGTTGTAGTATATGCCCTAATAATTGTGCGAGAGACAACGCCTCTTAGAGATTCTAATCTCCTCACGTTCCTAATCTGAGCAAGCCTGTCCGAAAAGATCTCCGACCCATAGGTCAGAACCGGAACGACTGCGCCGAAAAATATAGTTCTTAAAGATTCGGCCGGAAGAGCATACACTCTGCCAAGGGTTCTCTTCAATGTTTGGAATAATGTTTTCCCTTTGTCACACATCGTCCTGATGTGCAACGTGAACGATAACTTATCGTCCATCATCACACCCAGGTACCTCGTTTGATTGGATCTCCTGATCGTATTTGGGCCTATTCTGATTGTAGGATTCCTTGTTAATTTTCTACCAGAGACCAGGTACGTGGATTTATCGGTCGCTATCTCCAATTTGTTGTTGGTGGCCCAGTTGTTAACCACTTCCAGGGCCTGGTTCATCTTAATTTCTAATGCTAGTCTGCTGTTTCCACCAACTATGATGGCCAAGTCGTCCGCATACGCGATAATCTTCAATTCCTCATGAGTATCCAACTCAGTTAATAAAATGTCTAGGACTAGGTTCCACACAGTTGGGCCCAGCTTAGAGCCCTGAGGGCATCCCCTTTGGAGGGTCTTACTGACCGCATCTGGTCCCACGTCCAGTCTCACAGTCCTGTTACTAAAAATGAAATAAACATCTTGAATAGATAATTTGGAGGGTTCTTAGTTTTCAATGCGTGCAGCACAGCTGGCCACCAGACGTTATTAAACGCCCCCTTAATGTCCAGGAAAATTCCCGCAGTGTAACGATACGTACTTCTTTTGATTGAATTAGTCAACATGACAAGCGCCTGGTTCGTGCTTTTGCCCCGAACAAACCCATATTGGTTTGGATGATGAAAAACCTGCTCGTCTGTATGTTCGAAAAGTTGTTTCCTGATGATGTGTTCAAGGATCTTACCCATAATGGGTAGCAGGGTTATGGGCCTGATTGACTTAAAAAATTCAGGGTTGTTGCCCTGTTTGGGGATCAACACCAACAGTCTCAGCCTAGGCTGGTCGAGTTTATAATGCCAAGATGAAAAAGCAGTTCAGCTTCTCCTATTCAGCTTAGTACCTTACAAATAATGTGGAAAGTGTGTATCGAACCATGTTTCATGAAGATAGATAATGGGATGATTTTCTAATCTGTTTTTGTTTATAGAGTTTAAGCAGTCAAACCGCCATCGTCATAATCGTTGTGATTCCATTAATATTTGTCTTTTATTAATGGTCCGATATTCAAAACCCATTAGAGATAATATTCTCCGGAGGCTAATTCTGCTACAAAGAATGTTGGTTTCATCTTTCCTTAGTCGCTGTTGCAATGAATGCAATGCAGGTACAGTTTGCTCTTCATACATAGCATAAATTTTGCTTCGAATTAAGTCTTAGTCTGTTTCGTCAACACATTTGCTTTTACCAGAATCACTACAAAGTTTTTTGGCTTTAATTGGCTTCGTCATAATATCTTTAACTGTAGACAACGACGTTTTCGTTAATGAAGACATTTCTGCTGCGGCTGTACTTACATTAAGCTCCCTATTCAATAAAGAAACATGCACATGTTTAACTATTTGCTTAGCATCGGAGATAAATGTATTCTTTTAAAACTAGCATTACCGGAGGACAATGATCATTTTCTTGGTAAGAACGTCACATTTTTAGCAGATTTCTAAAAATTAAAATTAACTAAATAAAACTAAAATATTTCGAAACTATCGTATTAAGCCCGGCCCTGTTTACGTTTTTTTGCAACTTTACCAGGTTTCGTTACGACAGGAGTTGTTAACAGTTTATTGCAGCCATTCGGTTAACGATATATCTTGAACCACACTATAACAGTGCCCGCAGATTTGATAGTTTTATAAGGCTCGACAATGGTCTTTCAAATGAATTTAATAATTATCTAATCTAAACCTACATTACATTATTTCTGTTAATAAAAGTAGACATATGTCTAATCTGTTGCATAATATGGGAATAAACGAGGGAATATATTACCGTCAAACATGTCTTCATGTAATATCTCGAAAATTTACGAACCAACCCGAACCATGATGAACAATTAACACATGGTTGATGAAATTTTTAAAGGCAAGGATGTTGAGGAGGATAAATTGGGAAAGAAAAAAAGAGAGACATTCTGTTGTTTGTAATTATATTTAGAACATTACTACTAATAATAAAATGATATGTTAAAGGCAGATACGGTATTAACTAATGGAAACATATAACGTACATTTGGAAGTCATGCAGAATCTCCTGAAATAGATTTTTGAACCGAGTCCATTCCAATTCACCGGTATAGAATTGGATTGGTGGAATCACCAAATGACTAATCTGATTAGAACAAACAGATTTCAAAAATATACATTTAAGCAAGCAATAGAACTTACATTTAGTTGAGTAAGACACACTCTTAATGAAAGTAAGGCTAGACGTAACCAGTTATGATAATTGGCTTCTAAAACAGACGTTTTGGTTATTAAGTAGAAATAATTATTTCCTGGATACATGGACCAATATACCACCTTTCCCAGCTATGTGTCTATAACCTAGGAGTGAATGAAATGAGTTTCAGTCACAAAAGTAATAAAATAAATACGTTAAATCATACCTTTGATCAGGGAAATTAGCTGGATCAAGGGAAAATCTAATGACAGGCAATATACAATTGAAAAGCCACATGGCTGGCAGCCGGTGTGTTGTTCCAGTACCATAACCTCGGCATATTTAAATTGTCTCCATGACTTGTCATTGTTTTCTACTATGATCTGGCTTTCAAAAGAGCTAAGTACAGCCACTGGCTTAAAAATGAAGCACTTATGGTAATTATCCGCTGAAAATACAATGGCAGCCACTATTCAATATTTAACACAACTCAACTAAAAGCCTATCAGTATCTAAATGCGATGTCGTTTGTATTTAGAAATGCAGAGGGAGTCAGAACGCGTGCCAATGGGAAAAATGGAGTTATCGCGCGTTCTATCATTAGATTTTGAAATCTTGATTCTGCTAGATGCGAAGGATTGAGATCTTCCAATACTATGTATAATTTTGGTGCTTTTTTTATATTCATTAAATAAATTGAAAATATCTAATACTCATTTATTACAGAATATTTTTACTACAAAAATATATTGGCTTTGAAATAAACTGAAAAAATGATATATTAAGTTACATATCTTATTTTCAATTTTGGTTTGTTAAATACATTTTATAAATCGTCAACTGCTTGCAGTACCTCCATATTTCAAACTGACGAACTGCCACTGTGCTACATTACATATACATACATTTTATAGTTTTTAATAATAAAAAGAAACAAAATATTAATTAATTATTGTTGCTCTTCCTGTAGCTGTAAGTCTATTTGGCTTTCCCTTTTGACGCACTAGTATCTGATCTATATTGATGTGTATTCAAAGTGTTTTGTCATTTTAGCGTCTTTATTCTCTTTCAATAATCTCTCTTCTAAACTTGAAAAGATTTGCGTCGAGAAAATTCGCAAAACGTGCGTCGAAAAGTTAAAATAAAAAGTGATTTGGTGTTTAGTGGTAAATCTCTTCAAGTTTAGTGTTTCACACCAAAAGCTTCAATAGAAGAATTAATCTCTCTTCCTTTTTATGCACTTCCAATTTAATGCACTCGTATTGCTTTTCGTTTCTAAGTGATTTTAATACACTGTTTTCAATCTATCTCTATTATTTCCCCCAACTCTTTCCAAAATATTTATTTTATTGTATTTACTAATTTATTAGCTTTCTTTCCTTGATCTTTAAAAGTTGATAAATTATCTCTATTTCTATTTCGCAAATATGATGAACCTGGTCTCATCGATGGTCCTTTGAGCCCTCTCGGAGACATTAATTCACCAATGTGAACTAAGAACGTATGCCGTGTCATACTCATGTCGAGACTTAAAAAAATGAATCGGATGGTTGAGGCTGGTGGAGTTATAACAATTTTTTAATATCGGGTTCAGTAATATGCAGTCTGTTCTTTTTCTTAGACGGTAAATTAATTACTGCACTGAATTCACGCTCAGTCAAATACAGTGAAGGAAATGTAATTAAAAAACTCTATACTATTATCCACAATCCAGGGTATAGAGCCGGTACTGACCTTTGAAGCGTTTGAAGACTTTTATATATATATATTTTATATATATATATATATATATATATATATATATATATATATATATATATATATATATATATATATATATATATATATATATATATATATATATGTATATAAGTAGTAGAGGGGGCGGAGTACTGGAACACTTTAAGGCCGTTTTGGCCATGCAAAAGTGGGGCCCGACAATTTGGGGGGCAAATTCTCCGAGGGTGATTGTTGTGGGGCCCCATTCCACCGGGCTGATGTTTTCTGGTGGCCCCATTCGTCATCGTCGTCATCGGTCACTTGACCACCGAACTGTCAGCTGACCAGCAGAGGGCGCTGGAGGGATGAACCTCGCCTGTAAGGTTGGAAAGGGTGGCCAAAAGGTTTTACTAAGAGGGGGTAGTTTTTATGGGTAGTTTTAGTATGACAAAATAAAAGTATAATGATAGCAAATGGGCCTTAAACGTACTATATATGAAAAAAAGTTTTATACTGTAGCATAATAAAGTTTTATCCATCGCCTTAACCTACGTAAACTACTTGCAAACATAAAATATTTACTGTTAAGTATTCAAGCGGATTTGTAAACTGTTTGATCTTTTATGAATGTGTCTTTGTTTCTGTATATAAGGAAAATTTATGGGGTTTGAAATTCGTTGGGAATTATAAATTAAAATCAAATTAAAACTTATAAAAATATTTATTTTGTTATGAATACATTAAAATATTTTTTGAATCTGTAATCTTTAACTGTGATTTTTTTCTACGACAAGAGGATAGTCTTTTAACATATCGATTTCTTTGGTCTTGTAGAAATTCTTCCCTCTCGATGCATGAATTAAGGTTTTCAAAAAGTTTCTTTTGATGCTTAAAATTGTCATTAAAATTTATGTTGGATTGTTGGATTTATCAATGGATTGTTCAGCTTTCCAAAGGTCGTGCGCGAAATTAGTTACGTTCAAGTGTAATTGTATATGCTCTTCTTTGTAGTCTTCTAAGTAAAACATACCAAAAGACAACAAATAAACAATAATATTTTGACTCTTGTTCTTCTTCATCAACACTTAGACCTTCATTGACTGCATGTAAAACCAAGTAATGTTTTTTTTCTATTGTGGTGAGTAGTGGACGGGAGGGATTATACAAGATTAGCTTTATCAATCCAGCTGTTATGTTTATCACTAAAGCCCAACTATTTGACAAACACTTTATTGTTTTGTCTTTTTAAAACTTTTTCAACTAATTAGACATGATTTATTAGACAATTTTTTGTAATTGTTCCTTACAGAATGCTCCTTCTATAGGTTCATTTTGCATGGCTCTTAGAAGATATGTGGTTGGATTTGTTAGTTGAATTTTTCTAATAATAAATACCTCTGAAGGCCAAGTGGGATTATATTTCTTATCAAAAATTCCTCGAACTTTTGATATCCGCACATAATCTCCTATTTTAAATTTCGTATTTAAATCAGATATTTTAATGTTATTGTAGCGGAGAATTACATTTTCGAGTCGAGAATTATACTTTCATTCTTACTATTAACATCAACTGATTTCATTTTTATTGTTCTATGTAATGAATTATTATAACGATGAACAATTTGTGGGAGCAGCTTAAGCCATTTATAATTTCCTTGTACATTGAATTAAATTTTTTTTCAGCAAGCTTCATTTTAAACCAAAAATAGCTTGTTGATCAGGTTTTTGATCAGGTTTTTGATCAGGTTTTGATCAGGTTTGAAACTATTTTAATCCGCTTCTGAACAGGTTTGAACGGCTATAATCAGTTATCTGATTAAGACACTTCTGAATCGATTCCATTCTAGGTGAAACATATATAGTAATCGAATCTCATGCGGTAGCGTCCACTGCAAAGGTCGTCCTTTTTGAAAATTGTAAAAAATCCATACGGTTTTTGCCAGCATTTGTGGGAGTAGCTTAAGCCATTTATAATTTCCTTGTACATTAAACTCTTTCCACATCCAATTTTTCAATGTTCTATTCACTCGTTCTACAATAGCTGCCTTCTTCTCACTAGAAACAGTGGAGTGGTTCACCTTATATGTTTTAGTCAGTTTTTCAAAGCCCTTGTTAAAAAATTCTTTTCCCATGTCTGTTTGCAAATTTTTCCAACTTACTGCCATCAACTTGCTTAGTAGACTGATAATAGCGTCTGTGTGCGTTTGTTTTTGAGACAATTTGTTTGTAATTTTTTTCATCATCCACTGTATATTCAAGGGGGTTCTTTTTAAATAAAAGTTCGTATAACCCTGGAGTTCCCTTGTATCGTATATTCTTGACAATGACATCGTTTCCATCAATATTCACTTGAGAATCACCAATACAAAACTTCTCTGTTTCAGGATAAAACCGGATTCCGAATTTGTGATCAAATTCATGTTTGGTATCGTTACGCAAAGCTGAAATGTATTTTCTTGGTAGTATGTCATATTGTTCCAAATATTCTGTTAATGCTTCCCGAGCTAATTTATCAAACTTATCACATATTCATCAACTGCATCTAATATTGATTATTTTGAAGTACATTAGCATCATCTCTAATTAGGTGTTTGGGGATTTTTGCTTACGTTTGACATAGATAAAATGAATCAATATTATTGTGACGGCCCATACTGAAATATTCACGAATTACGTCTTGAATATCACACGCTACATCGTCAAATACAAATAGAGAATTTGGTTTGGCCTCAGATGGATGTACAACATTGTCACTAGCACTAAAAGCGTAATATTTGAGTCCTTTGATGGGCCTCAAAAGTTTATTAAGATATTGATACTTTGGTTGGTAGAGCGAGCGTGAATATACATATATATTTTCAAATTTTAATCCATTTTCGTGTTCTGTCAGTGAAATCATAACGTTGGTTTTTCGACAATTTGAAGGACCCACTATAATACAACGCAAAGTAGATGGAAATAAAGGTCCGTTCTTTCTGTACGATGACTTGTTGCATTTTTGCAAGTCATTATTTTCCACACTTAAACTAACTTTTTGTTTTATTATTTTCATATTGACAAGTTGAAAGGTAAACTATAACTAACTGAAAAGGTTAGGTAATCATTTATTTATGGTTAGTTGTGTTTCTCCCGTTATAATGAAATATTATCTAGGGACGGGTTTTGTGAATAACCTTATAAATAAATTCCGGGGTATAATTTTTGTGGTCTCGGTATTACAAGCTACAGAAAGGAAAATTGTAACCAGTAGAAAAAGGAAAAATGAAGATTTCAATGACGCTCCAATTAAAGTTCCCAAATTGGATTTAAACAAACCAATAATATATTCAGCAGCCAGGAAACGCAAATTGAGTGATAACGCTGACCATGATAGTGGTGATATACGTTAAAGGCAACGAGTATTTTAGTGTTTAACAACGTTTCGTTTAGATATGTCTAGAACAAAGCAAAAGAGACCCATTAAACGTAAACCTGTTACAAAATTAAAACATATCGGTTTACAGAAAGCTCTAAAACAACTGAAACAATATATTTTAAAACAGAAACCTTGTAATTTAAGTGATGCAATTAAGTTGGCTTTGGGTGCTGCAAAACAATTGAAAAAGGAAGGAATTAAACCGAGTGGTCGTGTAATCCAAGTTCCAAAAACGGGTGGCGTGTTACCGTTAATACCAATATTTGCCGGTCTTAGTGCATTGGGTGCTTTAAGCGGTGGAGCTGCAGGAATTGCAAAAGCAGTAAGTGATGCTCGAAATGCAAAACGGCAATTGAAAGAAAATCAACGTCACAATAAAACTATGGAAGCAATTGCAATGGGTAAAGGTCTCTACATGAAACCATATAAATCAGGTTTGGGTGTTTTTTTAAGACTAGCCCAACAACACCACCGATAATTTTACCAAATCGTCCGCTATCAAATTTGGTCCGCTATCAAATTTGATCATGTACGCAAAGCAAATTAAAATACCCCAATTCCGAGGTGTTTATATGCGGGATTCCTTGCCAAAGAAAGTCGCTGCCTACGAACGAGAAATAATTAATTTGGACAATAGCAATGGACCAGGGACACATTGGACTGCTTACAGGAAAACTGGAAAGAAGATTGCGTATTTTGATAGTTTTGGTAATTTGAGACGTCCCCTGGAAGTGATGCAGTATTTTCAATCCAGCAGTCCAGTTGATGTTACTTTTAATTATAATGTTTATAAGACTTTTAATAGCTATAATTGTGGTCATTTGTGTTTAAAATTTCTCAATAAATGATGTCACCAACATATATTTGAGTTTTACTGATATCACAATAACAACAAAAAGGAGGTAGTTTTTCCTTAGACAGTTAACTTATAAACATGGGTTCTTATATTCTTACATTGTCGGGTCACGAATCAGTTTTAGCCTACAACTATATCCTCCGATAATATTAAAGGATACGCAAAAATACGAATTGGGATTGATTAATTTTGCATCGTACAATACAAGATATTGGAATCATCAAAGATGGTTCCAATAATATTTATTATTTTGGACCCTTTACTATCGAGATACCAGAAGGAACATGCGAAATTGAAGATATTGCAAAAATAATTAGCGATTATGTGAAGACGGTAAAGCCTTATCTACCACTACCTTTACCAGATAGTAGCATACCATAGTAGTAAATCAAAAAAGTAACAGAGGAAACGTACCACATTGAAGATATTTCAAAAATAATTAGCGATCATATGAAGACGGTAAAGCCTCAACTACTATTACCTTCATCAGATAGTAGCATTAGCAGCAGCAGTAGTAGACGTGTTAATAACCAAATCAAAAAATTTAGCGGTGATGATGATGAAGGAATTCTGCATCCTGTGCGTAAGAAGAAGAAAAAAGAAAAAGGAGACAGCGCTGAGTTTATTAAAATTAAAGCCAATTAAAACACGCTACGATATGAGATAAGGCAACTAAGTGAATAAGTCTTAGCCCCGAAGTTGGTGAGAACGAAGCACCGGGACCGGCAGCAACACCAAATCCTTGTTGCCCGGACTCGCTAACCAAGAATAAACAGTGTAATACTGTAAGAATTGGGTGGACTCTGTGGTGGTCGGATGCGTTGCGAGCGGGCTGGCCATCGCGGGGGCAGACGTCCATTGCTGTTGACTGTTCTAGCAGCGGAAGTCCGAAGTGAAGTAGGGAGCGGGTACCCCCGTAGTCGTCACGCAGAAGCGCGGCGGCCTCAAACCTAACCAAGTGAATAAGCCTCAGCCCCGAAGACGGTGAAGATACGATGCACTGGGACTGGCAGCAACATCCAGTCCTTCCATTCCATGCTACCAATAACATCAGAACAAAACCACTAACACCGATATAACATCAAGAAAACAAATAAGAGAATAACATCAAGAAAACAAAAAAGAGAATAACATCAAGAAAACAAAAAAGAATAACATCAAGAAAATAAAAAAGAATACGCCAGAAGACCACAGACACGAATAAGAACCGAACAGTACACCAGTTCATTCAAGGAATCCAGCGTCAATGACCAGTGAACCAACCATCCAATCTACGAATAAACTTCCACCGGATTCGATCCTTGCGGGTCGTTTCCGGAGCTGTAACCACCTTTCACTTCGGTCGATTAATCTCGACCAGTACCGTATGGTATTAACCGCGCCAAAAGGACGGCGCATAAAAAACCTAGATTGTGACTGACACGAAACAGTTGCAATCGACTAACAAGAGAACAAAAGTAAGGGCCTCAGGGTTAACTTGACACACAGGCAAGAAGTAGTAGTAGTAGTGGAAATCTAGTCAATTTCAATAAAGAGGCCATAACGGTAAGAGTGTATCTGAGACCGATCCAACAATAATGGTGTTGCGATATAATTATTTCACTATAAACAGCCAATCAGGGAGTGAAAGTGTCAGTTCTAATAAACATTGCAAACAGTTAACATCTGCAAATCCACTTTTTCTAGAGTCGTTGGGATTTAAAGTGTTAGCGTCATCATCATCATCATCATCAAAATTAGTAAAACACGAAAACAGTTTTGGAAGGTCTGGTGTCGATGTAGATTAATTGTCAGTACTAATCTTAGAAGAATACTAGTAATTTGTTCCTGTAGCAGTGGTAGATAGACCATTCAAAAATAATGAATATTTAAATATAGGAGAACGAGTTTTTAGTGACCATTCAATTACAAACAAAGAATACCATACTTATTAGCCATATGCCAATACAAGTTTGAACAAATCCGATGAGATAAGAATCCCTATTCAGACACAAGATATTTACACGTATTCAGCGGAAAGTTTTCATGAAATTGAAGGTGTTATTGTGGATGAAACTGGAAAAGCAAGTGATAACATTAAATTGGTGAATAATGCATTGGCATTTTTTGTTTGATGAAATCCGATACGAATTGGGGGGCGCTGTAGTGGATCGTGTACGCAATCGAGGTATAACGTCTCTTATGAAAGGGTATGTTAGTTTTACCGAACAAGATTGTGTACGTTACCACAATGCTGGTTGGAATCATTTAGAAAAACCGAAAGTTTTATCTTCAACTGGATTTTTCAAGGTTTGTATACCGCTGAAAACGTTGATGGGTGTATTTGAAGATTTTAAAAGAATTATTGTAAACATTCATCAGGAATTGGTGCTCATTAGAATTTTCTCTGATACAAATTGTGTGCAAACTACAAAAGTTGGAGAAAAACCTAATATTGGCATTGACAAGATTGCTTGGAAAATTGAACATATAAAGGTGGACGATCAAGCAAAACGTAGATTGTTAAGTTGTGTTGAAAATGGTCGAGATTTGACTATAGCAATTCGTGGATGGGAATTACACGAATACCCTCTTTTACAACAAACAATGCATCACACATGGAATGTAAAGTCTGTAAATCAATTGGAAAAGCCACGATTCATTAAATATGGTTTTCAAACGGCGAGGAAAAATCAACTAGCCCAGGATAAGAGCCTCTTTGATCTCTGTAACATGACCAATTTTAAAGCCTACCTTAATTCTGAAATTTATCCATACGACAATTTAAAAGTGAATTTTCATAAGAAGCAATGGGCTATTTTGTACGAGATGTACGCCAGATTTCAACAATCGTATTTTTACAAGACAGTTGGACAACCGTGTCTATCTTTAGAAAAAATCAGTGAAATTGCACCTCTAGTGGTGGTAGGTTGTTGTTATCAAGTGGACACATTAAAAAGTGGTACAGTGGATATTCGATTGGAATTTGAAACGAATAAAAATATTCCTGCAGATACGGGTGCCTATTTACTAATTTTACACGATAAAAAAATAAAATACAACCCTCTAACTAGCATTGTAAAAACAGAAGTCTAAATATATTCTTATCATTACCACCACCACCACAACCACCACCACCACCACATACCAGAAGTATAAAAACGAGGTAGCCTGGTTGTGTAAGGTAGTTTAATCTGTTTTAAACTACACCAATAACAATTCAAAAACAATTACAAAGATGCTTATTGTAGAAGTTCAGGGTTTTGAAAGTGAAAATTTTAATCAAGTTTTCTGTAAAGAAATTGCGATTTTAAATACATTAACTATGGAATCTCAGCATCGATTTGTGGAAATGCCTATCATATTTGAAGCACTCAATTACAACCTAAAACAGTATTTTCTTGCAACAACAAATAACCGACATGGCTTGGAATGGAATAGATGTACATGGGATACAGATGGTGTTTTAAAACAAGAGGGCCTTTCTGGATTTATAATACAATACATCGCATTAACGCAAATGGTTGTCATAGTAAAGGGGGCACAAACAAGAGAATTTTTGGAAAGATATTTAAAAGGAGCATCAGTAATAATTGATTTGGATGAACCAAATGAAGAGGACTGTTGTCCAACTGTACCTAGTTTAAAAGCTGCTTTTAAATCGTACCATTCTAACTTACATTTTAATAATAAGTTGGATTGTGCTTTAGAAAACGTATATAATTTTTATCATCTGTATAATTATTGTAAAAAATCGAAATAAAATAAAGAAAATCTGTTTTGAAACATTGTTTTTTTTTTATTTTTCACTTCTTCACAAATGAGTTTTTAACAATGTCTTTAAGATACCCTCCTTATATACAAGAACAAATAACCTTTTAAGTTAGTTACAGTTTACTTTTTAACTTGTCAATATGAAAATAATAAAACAAAAAGTTAGTTTAAATGTGGAAAATAATGACTTGCAAAAATGCAACAAGTCATCGTACAGAAAGCACGGATCTTTATACCCATCTACTTTGCGTTGTATTATAGTGGGTCCTTCAAATTGTGGAAAAACCAACGTTATGATTTCACTGATAGAACACGAAAATGGATTAAAATTTGAAAATATTTATGTATATTCACGCTCGCTCTACCAACCAAAGTATCAATATCTTAATGAAGTTTTAATAGGAATCCATCAAAGGAATCCAATATTATGCTTTTAGTGCTAGTGACAATATTGTACACCCATCTGAGGCCAAACCAAATTCTCTATTTGTATTTGACGATGTAGTGTGTGATAATCAAGACGTAATTCGTCAATATTTTAGTATGGGTCGTCACAATAATATTGATTAATTTTATCTATGTCAAACGTACGCAAAAATCCCCAAACACCTAATTAGAGATAATGCTAATGTACTTGTTATTTTTAAACAAGACGAACCGAATTTGAAGCATGTATTTAACGATCACGTGGGAACTGCTAAAACCGGAGAACTGAATATACCCGTTCAAACCTGTTCAGAAGCGGATGAAAATCGGTTCAAACCTGATCAAAACTTGATCAAAAACCTGATCAAAAATCTGATCAAAAAGCAATTTTTTGTTTAAGAATGAAGCTTGCTGAAAAAAAAATGAAAAATAAGATTATTACAAAAACGAAAAAATATTAAAAATAAATTGACTGTTTTGAAGCAAGGTGAACTAGCTCAAGAGCAAATGTTTTCACGTATTACCAAACAATTATAAAATATCCAAAACGAACTAAAAGTTAAAACGCTTAGTGTACAGCAGCAGCAGCAGCCGCCAAACAACAACGAAAACTCAGAAGCCAATTTGCTTGTTGACAAGGGTGATATTAAACAGGAGGAATAATTTTTTTTTTTGGGAAACACCAGCTTTCAAGAGCAAGCTTTCGAGAAAAAGGAAATTAGCGTCTGTAAGTATCATGTCTCCATATGATATTACTAAAGAAGATAATCCAGAAGACGTAAGCACAGAAAAACTATCAATATGAGATGCAGTTGATGAATATGAAGAGAGTGATAATATAGATAAGAGTGATAAGTTTGATAAATTAACTCGGGAAGCATTAACAGAATATTTGGAACATTATGACATACTATCAAGAAAATACTTTTCAGCTTTGCGTAACGATACCGAACATGAATTTGATCACAAATTCGGAATCCGGTTTTATCCTGAAACAGAGAAGTTTTACATTGGTGATTCTCAAGTGAATATTGATGGAAACGATGTCATTGTCAAGAATAAACGATACAAGGGAACTCCAGGGTTATACGAACTTTTATTTAAAAAGAACCCCCTTAAATATACAGTGGATGATGAAAAAAATTACAAACAAATTGTCTTAAAAACAAACGCACACAGACGCTATTATCAGTCTAATAAGCAAGTTGATGGCAGTAAGTTGAAAAAAATTGCAAACAGACATGGGAAAAGAATTTTTTAACAAGGGCTTTGAAAAACTTACTAAAAAATATAAGGTGAACCACTATAGTGTTTTTAGTGACAAGAAGGCATCTATTGTAGAACGAGTAAATAGAACATTGAAAAATTGGATGTGGAAAGAGTTTAATGTACAAGGAAATTATAAATGGCTTAAGCTACTCCCACAAATGCTGGCAAAACCCGTATGAATTTTTTACAATTTTCAAAAAGGACGACCTTTACAGTGGACGCTACCGCATGAGATTCGATTACTATATATGTTTCACCTAGAATGGAATCGTTTCAGAAGTGTCTTTTTCAGATAACTGATTATAGCCGCTCAAACCTGTTCAGAAGCTGATCAAAATCGTTTCAAACCTGATCAAAACCTGATCAAAAACTTGATCAAAAACCTGATCAAAAACCTGATCAAAAATCTGATCGAAAAGTTATTTTTTGTTTAAAATGAAGCTTGCTGAAAAAAAATTAATTTAATGTACAAGGAAATTATAAATAGCCTAAGCTGCACCCACAAATTGTTCATCGTTATAATAATTCATTACATAGAAGAATAAAAATGAAATCAGTTGATGTTAATAGTAAGAATTAAAATATAATTTTCGACTCAGTTTACAATAACATTAAAATATCTGATTTAAATACCAAATTTAAAATAGGAGATTATGTGCGGATATCAAAAGTTTGACAAATTTTTGATAAGAAATATAATCCCAATTGGTCTCCAGAGGTATTTATTATTAGAAAAATTCAACTAACAAATCCAACCACATAAATGAAACTATAGAAGGAGCATTCTGTAAGGAACAATTAATTGTCTAATAAATGATGTCTATTTAGTTGAAAAAGTTTTAAAAAGACAAAACAATAAAGTGTTTGTCAAATGGTTGGGCTTTAGTGATAAACATAACAGCTGGATTGATAAAGGTAATATTGTATAATCCCTCCCCTCCACTACTCACCACAATAAAAAAAAACATTACTTGGTTTTACATGCAGTCAGATAAATTTTCCTTAAATACAGAAACAAAGACACATTCATAAAAGATCATTAGTTTACAGATCCGCTTGAATACTTAACAATAAATATTTTGTGCTGGCAAGTAGTTTAGTTACGTAGTTTAAGGCGTCGAACTGCGGTGCGTACGAGACCTGGTTCAAACCCTGCTGCAGTATGAAGCTTTTTTTCATATATAGTACGTTTAAGGTCCATTTGCCATCATTAAACTTTTATTTTGTTATACTAAAACTACTCCTAAAAGTACCCCCTCTTAGTAATGCCTTTTTGCCACCCTTTCCAACCCTACAGGCGAGGCTCATCCTTCCAGCGCCCTCTGCTGGGCAGCTAACAGTTCGGTGGTCAGGTGACCGATGACGACGATGACGAATGGGGCCACCAGAAAACACCAGCCCGGTGGAATGGGGCCCCACAACAATCACCCTCGGAGAATTCGCGCCCCCCAAATTGTCGGGCCCCACTTTTACATTTTTGCATGGCCAAACCGGCCTTAACGTGTCCCAGTACCCCGCCCTCTCTACTACTTGTATTATATATATATATATATATATATATATATATATATATATATATATATATATATATATATATATATATATATATATATATATATATATATATATATATATATATATATATATATATATATATATATATATATATATATATATATATATATATATATATATATATATATATATATATATATATATATATATATATATATATATATATAATAATATATATATATATATATATATATATATATATATATATATATATATATATATATATATATATATATATATATATATATATATATATGTAAATAAGTTGTAGAGAGGGCGGGGTACTGGAACACTTTAAGGCCGTTTTAGCCATGCAAAAGTGGGGCCCGACAATTTGGGGCGCAAATTCTCCGAGGGTGATTGTTGTGGCAGCAGCAGCAGCCGCGCAGCGGTGTAACCGAGGGATGAGCCGAGGAGTAGTTTTTAGGGGTAGTTTTAGTATGACAAAATAAAATAATGATGGCAAATGGGCCTTAAACGTATTATATATGAAAAAAAAGCCCTGTACTGCAGCGGGGTTCAAACCAGGTCCCGTACGCACCAGAGCCCAACGCCTTAACCTATATAGCTACACTACTTCCCAGCAAAATATGTATAATTAGGTATTCAAGCAGATTTGTAAACTTTTTGATCTTTTATGAATATATTTTTGTTTCTGTTGATCGGGTTTGAAATTCGTTGGGAATTATAAATTAAAATCAAATTAAAACTTATAAAAATATTTATTTTGTTATGAATACATTAAAATATTTTTTGCATCTATAATCTTTAATTGTGATTCTTTTTTCTACGACAAGTGGATAGTCTTTTAACATATCGGTTTCTTTGGTCTTGTAGAAGTTCTTCCCTCTCGATGTACGAATTAAGGTTTCCAAAAAGTTTCTTTTGCTGTTTAAAATTGTCATTAAAATTTCTGTTGCATAAATCACTGGACTGTTCAGCTTTCCAAAGGTCGTGCGCTAAATTAGTTAAGTTCAAGGGTAATTGCATATGCTCTTCTTTGTAGTCTTCTATAATGTTATAAGCAGTTAATTTTTTGTTGTTGCAAATAGCGAAGTTTTTTCTTTCATGGAGTAGTGATGTTTCTAGTTGAACATTTTCTCTAGTTAAGCTGATGTAGTTAGTGTAATTTGCTAATGATGTCAACTGTTTTGTAGAGTCTTGACACTGCTGTAGAGTTTTGCGACACATTTCGTTTAAGGCAAACTCTGATTCACACGACATAACACAATTGTTTAATTCATCTGTGCAATTTTGATATAACTCCAAACTTGTATTATATAAGATGTTGTAGTCATTTTTCCAATATTCGCAATCACTGCTGTTTTTATGATTATTTTCCAATGTTAAACGTAAAGTAAAACGTACCAAAAGACAATAAATAAACAACATTTTGACTCTTGTTCTTCTTCGTCAAGAGTTAGACCTTCACTGACTGCATGTAGAACCAAGTAATAATTTTTTTTCTATTGAGGTGAGTAGTGGTTGGGGGAGGGATTATACAATATTAGCTTTATCAATCCAGCTGTTATGTTTATCACTAAATCCCAACCATTTGACAAACACTTTATTGTTTTGTCTTTTTTAAACTTTTTCAACTAAATAGACATCATGGATTTTTGTTGTTTGTAATTGTTCCTTATAGAATGCTCCTTCTATAGTTTTATTTTGCATGTCTCTTAGAAGATATGTGGTTGGATTTGTTAGTTGAATTTTTCTAATAATAAATACCTCTGGAGACCAATTGGGGTTATATTTCTTTGGTTAGGATATGGTGCCAAAGCATACATATCCAAACCAAATTTTCATAGTTTAACCATTTTTAATGATGATATGATTATTATTGAAACGAAAAGGTTGAATATAACTTTCAATAAACCTATATACGTTGGTTTCAGTGTATTAGAAATTTCAAAAGTTATTCTATATGATTTTCATTGTAATTATATTAAACGAAAATTTAATTAAGCGGTAATATTGTACCGTTTTCGTTTTCCGGCTTCTATTTTCGGTAAGTTGTTAGAGTCTAACTCTTCATCCAATAAGTTGAATCGGTAACGTCGCACTACTTTTTCCATTATTTTAAAGTCCTCCATGTTATCAATTTTGGTTCGCATGTAGCGAACTGGAAGGGTTCCGAATTTTCGTTTCAAAGTTTGATCTTTTGGCGAATATGAAAGCGATATAAATACTTTGTCATCTTTCAAAGAAATATCGTTTACGCCATATCTATCAGAAAACCAGAGAAATAAGAAAATAAAAGAATAAATAAAATAAAGCAAAAAAATTAAAAATTTTACTGAAATATCTGTTTGACGATAACGAGTGTTCATTTTGGTGGAAAATTGATTTTGTCTTCGGAGAAGGCCACGAACACGCAAAACAACTAATAACAAGAAATTCACATTGGTCAGCAGAACTATTCCAACACGTGAAGGTTTGTGGTAAAGAAAGAAAAAATGCACAACATTGTAGCACTGCAAACGTTGCATATTTTTGTTATTCATAATATGTGCAAATGTGTTGCAGAAGAGCAAACGAAAAAATGTGCAAATGTGTTGTCTAGTAGATAATGATTGAGAATTAACACTTGTTTTTCTGAACTTTCTACTTTTCGATTAAAACAGTACCATCTTTTGCATCAGAAATTGATAAGATTTTTGTATTAATACCTCGGATTCTGTCAGTGGCCGATCAATCAGTCAGTCAGTCCGTTAGTCTGTCAGTTACCCTAGCAGTGTACCACCACCACCACCACCACCACCACCAACACCAGCCCACCTACAAAGATCTGAAATAAAAATATGAGACTAATTTTGGATATTCAAGGATTTAAAGATGAAAGAAATATCTTTTTTTAAGGAGCTTGCAGCTTTTGATGGACATAGAATATCTCATTATGTTTTTAAAAAACCATATCCGTTAGAGTTTCTGTCACCTGAATGTCACAAGTAGGCCGTATGGCTAATGGAAAACCATCATTGTATTAAATGGAATGATTGACTTACACCACATCATCATTTTTCAGCAATAATCGAAAAACTGACAAATAAAGTAGAATTTGTTTATGTTAAAGAAAGAGAAAAGGCAGAATTTGTGAAGAAATATTCGAAAAAACCTGTGATTGAACTAGATGAACAACCACCTTTACCTAAATCGAAGGCAAAATGTTTTTACCATTCAAAATCAACATCTGTGTGTGCATTATCAAATGTATTATTTTTATATGACAATTTTTTATGAATGAATAAAATCCATAGAATATTTATTATATGCTTTATTTATTATTAATAAAATATTTTACAAAAATGATTTCTTTATATTATAATAATAATATTTCTTCCTCAACTAAATTACTATATGAGTATCTGCATTAATTAGGTTATTATTTGGGTGTGTGTTTTCATGATCTGATACTTCTTCCTGGGATATTCTAGCACTGTTAACAAATTTATTTAAATATGTTATTTGACTTATATTTAAAAACTAAAGTCTTTACCACATATTCAAATTTGAGGTTCAGTTTTGGCTCGGTTTGAATCAGTTTGGTTCGGTTTGGTTGGGTTTGGTTCGGTTCAGTTCGGTTTATCAGATTGTTTTTGAACTGCTGACCTTTTATTAATTCGTCTTATCAAAAATGTTTTGTTTTATCCTTAAAATAATTTAAAACCAAATTCTCTACCATATATTCAAATTTTGGTTCGGTTTGGTTTATCAGATTATTTTGAACTTGACCTCTTGTTTTTAAAATAATTTAAAACTAAAGTCTTTACCATATATTCAAATTTGAGTTTCGGTTTTGGTTCGGTTCGGTTCGGTTCGGTTCGGTTCGGTTCGGTTCGGTTCGGTTCGGTTCGGTTCGGTTCGGTTCGGTTCGGTTCGGTTCGGTTCGGTTTAACAAATTGTTTTTGAACTGTTGATCTCTAATTAATTTGTTCTTAAAATAATAATTTGTAGAATATGTAGTTGTATGTTCTAGTGAAGAAGGATTAATAAAAACAGTGTTCAAAAACAGATTTTCTTTATTTTATTTCGATTTTTATTAACATTTTCATTAATATAATATAATATATTATTTATAATATATTTTTACAATAATTATACCAATAATTGAGAAAGTATACATTCTCTTTACAACAGTGTAGATGATTATATAAGTGTAAGTTACAATGATGTGATTTAAGAAATATTTTTAAATTTTCTAATGAAGGACATCCTTCAGTATATAAATCTATAATATTATTATTAATAAACTTTTCCAACCAGTTTTTTTTCTCTAAACCTTTAACTAAAACAGTAGAATTGTCATCAAGGTACTGATTGAGAAATGAATCAATTTCTTCATAATTAATTACACTTGAAGAAGGAGTAGCAAGAAAAATGTTACCGCAACAATCACCCCATTCATCCTGTGAATTGCTGTTGTTGTTTATTCCGTTTTCCCAGCTTAAACCATGTAGGTTGTTGGTTAGCCAGTTCATATGTTGTCGAATTTTATAATTATATTGTGCAAGTGACGTTGGTAATTTTATCATCCTATGTTGACAGGTTTGAGTTGATGATCTGAGACAGATCTTCCAAAACTGTTTTCGTGTTTTACCAATTTTGCTGATGATGATAATGATGATGACGATGACGATGCTAACACTTTAAATCCCAACGACTCTAGAAAAAGTCGATTTTCAGATGTTAACTGTTTGAAATTCCTACTAGAACTGATACTTTCTCTCCCTGGTTGACTGTTTATAGTGAACTAATTATATCGTAACACCATTAATGTTAAATCGGTCTCAGATGCACTCTTACCGTTATGAGCTCTCTATTGAAATTGACTAGATTTCCATCCTGATCCGTTATTTTTATAATAATTTCATCTAAATACCTTGTGTTGATTGGTAGATAAATGACATTTGAAGGTGTTTCCACAATTTTATAACCAGGTGGCACTGTTGGATTGAACATGTGTAGTATGTGTGATGGTGTGTTATTAATATACGAATTTGTCACTAGATTACATTCACAACAGACTGCATTTACCTTACTAATATTTATTGTATAGTTTGAGATATGATTTTTATTAGCATTCAATTTACGCTTTTCAAAACTAAATATATTTGCCAACGAATGGGGTTTGTCAAAATGCACTTCTTGAGTTGCCTTTATCTCACATCGTAGCGTATTTTGATTGGCTTTAATTTTAATAAACTCAGTGCTGTCTTCTTCTTCTTCCTTTTTCTTCTTCTTACGCACAGGATGCAGAATTCCTTCATCATGATCATCATTATCATTTCATTTTTTGATTTGGTTACTAACACGTCTATTACTGCTGCCGCTGCTGCTGCTGCTGCTGCTGCTAATACTACTATCCGGTGAAGGTAGTAGTAGTTGAGGCTTTACCGTCTTCATATGATCGCTAATTCTTTTTGAAATATCTTCAACGCTAATTCTTTTTGAAATATCTTCAATGTGGTACATGCTGCTGCTGCTGCTAATACTAATATTTGGTAAAGGTAGTAGTAGTAGTTGAGGCTTTACCGTCTTCACATAATTGCTAATTATTTTTGCTTCTCTTCAATCTTCAATTTCGTACGTTCCTTCTGGTATCTCGATAGTAGAGGTTCCAAAATAAAAAATGTTATTGGAACTATCTACATTTGGAATTATATTGTACGATACAAAATTAATTAATCCCAATTCGTAATTTTCCGTTTCCTTCAATATTATCGGAGGATATAATTGTAGTGCTAAAACTGATTCACGACCCGACAATGTAAGAATGTAAGAACCCATGTCTATAAGTCAACTGTCCAAGGAAAACTACCTCATTTTTGTTGTTGTTTTTGTGATATTAGTAAAACTAAAATATATGTTGGTGACATCATTTATTAAGAAATTTTAAACGCAAATGACTACAATTATAGCTATTAAAAGTCTGATAAATATTATAATTAAAAGTAACATCAACTGGACCGCTGAATTAAAAATATTGCATCTCTTCCAGGAGAGGTCTCAAATTACCAAAACTATCAAAATACACAATCTTCTTTCCAATTTTCCTGTAAGCAGTCCAATGTGTCCCTGGTCCATTGCTATTATCCAAATTAATTATTCCTCGTTCGTAGGCAGCGACTTTCTTTGGCAAGGAATCCCGCATATAAACACCTCGGAATTGGGGTATTTTCATTTGCTTTACGTACATGATCAAATCCAAATTTGATAGCGGTCGATTTGGTAAAATTATCAGTGGTGTTGTTGTTGTTGTTGTTGCGCTGGTCTTAAAAATACACCCAAACCTAATTTATATGGTTTCAAGTAGAGACCTTTACCCATTGCGATTGATTCCATAGTTTTATTATGTCGTTGATTTTTTTCCAATTGCCGTTTTGCATTTCGGGCATCATTAACTTCTTTTACAATTCCTGCTGCTCCACCGCTCAGAGCGCCCAATGCACTAAGACCGGCAAATATTGCTATTAACGGTAATATACCACCCGTTTTTGGAATTTGGATTACACGACCACTCGGTTTAATTCCTTTCCTTTTCAATTGTTTTGCAGCAGTCAAAGCCAACTTAATTGCATCACTTAAATTATAAGGCTTCTGTTTCAAAATATACTGTTTGATTTGTTTTAGAGCTCTCTGTAAACCGATATGTTTTAACTTTGTAACAGGTTTACGTTTAATGGGTCTCTTTTGCTTTGTTCTAACCATCTTCTCTAAATGATACGTTGTTAAACACTAAAATACTCGGTTACCTTTAACAGTACTTATATTAACACTAAATTATTCTTTGTTTTTTTTCTGTACCTGTATCATCACTATCATGGTCATCGTTATCACTCAATTTGCGTTTCCTAGCTGCTGAACATATTATCGGTTTGTTTAAATCCAATTTGGGAACTTTAATTGGAGCGTCATTGAAATCCTCATTTTTCCTTTTTCTACTGGTTGCAATTTTCCTTTCTGTATCTTGTTGTTGTTGTTGTTGTTGTTGTTGTGATGATGGTAGGGATGGATCATCAATATCCTTAATTTCAATTTCTTATATTTTTGAGTTTTTTCTGTTTTTTGGAGGACTTTTTTTCATTTGGAGGCGGACGAGCAGTCCTTGGTTTAATTACTGATCGACTCGTACTACAATTTTCTTGTAATGCTGCAGTACTCTTGTTAATGTCGTTTTGCACATTTTGCATCGATTGTTTAACTTTTTCCATTAACTTTAAACACCTTTTCAAATTTTGATTGTTTAAACCCATACCAAGTTTCACTTTAGCTTTCATTACACCAGAAACACCGAGAGCAGATAACCTTTCTCCAATGGACGCTTTTTTCGACTTAACCACATTCTAAGCTTCCTTTGCTAATATATCATCAGCTTGGTGACGTGCTCCGATATCTTTGTTTTGAGCGTACGCAATGTCATGTCGTTTACAGCTTTCATCTAATGCGTTCACTCCTCTGTCACCTCGTCTTAAGCGATTCTCAAGTCTAGTACCAGGACCACAAAAATTATACCCCGGTAGATGCAATTCAAATGGTAATTTATTTATAAGGTTATTCACAAAACCCGTCCCTAGATAATATTTCATTATAACGGGAGAAACACAACTAACCATAAATAAATGATTACCTAACCTTTTCAGTTAGTTATAGTTTACCTTTTAACTTGTCAATATGAAAATAATAAAACAAAAAGTTAGTTTAAGTGTGGAAAATAATGACTTGCATAAATGCAACAAGTCATCGTACAGAAAGCACGGACCTTTATTTCCATCTACTTTGCGTTGCATTATAGTGGGTTCTTCAAATTGTGGAAAAACCAACGTTATGATTTCACTGATAGAACACGAAAATAGATTAAAATTTTAAAATATTTATGTATATTCACGCTCGCTCTACCAACCAAAGTATCAATATCTTAATGAACTTTTAATAGGAATCCATCAAAGGAATCCAATATTATGCTTTTAGTGCTAGTGACAATATTGTACATCCATCTGAAGCCAAACCAAATTCCCTATTTGTATTTGACGATGTAGCGTGTGATAACCAAGACGTGATTCGTGAATATTTCAGTATGGGTCGTCACAATAATATTGATTCATTTTATCTGTGCTAAACGTATTCAAAAATCCCCTAACATCTAATTAGAGATAATGCTATGTACTTGTTCTTTTTAAACAAGATGAACTGAATTTGAAGCATGTATTTAACGATCACGTGGGAACTGCTAACATGACATTTGATACTTTCAAAAGCATATGTTCCTGCTGCTGGCAAAAACCGTACGGATTTTTTACATTTTTCAAAGAGGACGACCTTAACAATGGACGCTATCGCATGGGATACGATCAATATATGCGTTTCACTTAGAATGGAAACGCTTCAGAAGAGTCTTAATCAGAGAACTGATTATAGCCGTTCAAACCTGTTCAGAACCGGATCAAAATCGGTTCAAACCTGATCAAAACCTGATCAAAAACCTGTCCAAAAGCTATTTTTTGTTTAATAATAAAGCTTGCTGAAAAAAAATTAAAAATAAGATTATTACAAAAACGAAAAAATGTTAAAAATAAATTGACTGTTTTGAAGCAAGGTGAACTAGTTCAAGAACAAATGTTTTTACCTACTACCAAACAATTACAAAATATCCAAAACGAACTAAAAGTTAAAAGGCCTAGTGTACAGCAGCAGCAGTCAAAAAACAACTAAAACTCAGAAGCCAATTTGCTTCTTGACAACGGTGGTATTAAACAGGAGGATGAACTATTTTATTGGGAAACACCAAAGCTTTCAAGAAAAAGGAAATTAGCGTCTGTAAGTAGCATGTCTCCATATGATATTACTAAAGAAGATAATCCAGAAGACGTAAGCACAGAAAAACAATCAATATTAGATGCAGTTGATGAATATGAAGAGAGTGATAACATAGATAAGAGTGATAAGTTCGATAAATTAGCTCGAGAAGCATTAACAGAATATTTCGAACAATATGACATACTACCAAGAAAATACATTTCAGCTTTGCGTAACGATACCGAACATGAATTTGATCACAAATACGGAATCCGGTTCTATCCTGAAACGGAGAAGTTTTACATTAGTGATTCTCAAGTGAATATTAATGGAAACGATGTCATTGTCAAGAATAAACGATACAAGGGAACTCCAGGGTTATACGAACTGTTATATAAAAAGAATCCCCTTGAATATACAGTGGATGATGAAAAAAATTACAAACAAATTGTCTTTAAAAAAAATCATTTAATGTACAAGGAAATTATAAATGGCTTAAGCTACTCCCACAAATTGTTCATCGTTATAATAATTCATTACATAGAACGATAAAAATGAAATCAGTTGATGTTAATAGTAAGAATTAAAATATAATTTTCGACTCAGTTTACAATAACATTAAAATATCTGATTTAAATACGAAATTTAAAATAGGAGATTATGTGCGGATATCAAAAGTTTGAGGAATTTTTGATAAGAAATATAATCCCAATTGGCCTCCAGAGGTATTTATAATTAGAAAAATTCAACTAACAAATCCAACCACATAAATGAAACTATAGAAGGAGCATTCTATAAGGAACAATTACAAAAAAATTGTCTAATAAATGATGTCTATTTAGTTGAAAAAGTTTTAAAAAGACAAAACAATAAAGTGTTTGTCAAATGGTTGGGCTTTAATGATAAACATAACAGCTGGATTGATAAAGCTAATATTGAATAATCCCTCCCCTCCACTACTCACCACAATAAAAAAAAACATTACTTGGTTTTACATGCAGTCAGTGAAGGTCTAAGTGTTGATGAAGAAGAACAAGAGTCAAAATGTTATTGTTTATTTGTTGTCTTTTGGTATGTTTTACTTAGAAGACTACAAAGAAGAGCATATACAATTACTCTTGAACGTAACTAATTTAGCGCACGACTTTTGGACAGCTGAACAGTCCATTGATTTATGCAACAGAAATTTTAATGACAATTTTAAGCATCAAAAGAAACTTTTTGTAAATCTTAATTCATGCATCGAGAGGGAAGAACTTCTACAAGACCAAAGAAATCGAGATGTTAAAAGACTATCCACTTGTAGAAAAAAAACACAACTAAAGATTATAGATGCAAAAAATATTTTAATGTATTCATAACAAAATAAATATTTTTATATGTTTTAATTTGATTTTAATTTATAATTCCCAACGAATTTCAAACCCGATAAATTTTCCTTAAATACAGAAACAAAGACACATTCATAAAAGATCAAACAGTTTACAAATCCGCTTGAATACTTAACAATAAATATTTTGTGCTGGCAAGTAGTTTAGTTACGTAGTTTAAGGTGTTGAACTGCGGTGCGTACTGGACCTGGTTTAAACTCTGCTGCAGTATGAAGCTTTTTTTCATATATAGTACGTTTAAGGTCCATTTGCCATCATTATACTTTTATTTTGTCATACTAAAACTACTCCTAAAAGTACCCCCTTTTAGTAATGCCTTTTTGCCACCCTTTCCAACCCTACAGGCGAGGCTCATCCTTCCAGCGCCCTCTGCTGGTCAGCTGACAGTTCGGTGGTCAGGTGACCGATGACGACGATGACGAATGGGGCCACCAGAAAACACCAGCCCGGTGGAATGGGGCCCCACAACAATCACCCTCGGAGAATTCACGCCCCCCAAATTCGCGCCCCCCACTTTTGCATTTTTGCATGGCCAAACCGGCCTTAACGTGTCCCAGTTTTCTGGTGGGCCCCATTCGTCATCATCGTCATCGTCGGAATCCTGACCCCGAACTGTCAGCTGACCAGCAGCAGCAGCAGCAGCAGCCGCGCAGCGGTGTAACCGAAGGATGAGCTGAGCCTTGCCTCGCCAGTAGGGTGGAAAAGGGTGGTAAAAAGGCCTTAATAGGGTGGTAGTTTTAGTATGACAAAATAAAATAATGATGGCAAATGGGCCTTAAACGTATTATATATGAAGAAAAGCCCTGTACTGCAGCGGGGTTTGAACCAGGTCCCGTACGCACCAGAGTCCAACGCCTTAACCTATATAGCTAAACTA
Organism: Cosmopolites sordidus; assembly: GCA_031761425.1. Taxonomy (NCBI): domain Eukaryota; kingdom Metazoa; phylum Arthropoda; class Insecta; order Coleoptera; family Curculionidae; genus Cosmopolites; species Cosmopolites sordidus. The sequence continues at coordinate 16,529 of JARFXV010001877.1, read as the reverse complement.
CTTACTCAGTTAAATATGTATAGTTGGGTATTCAAGCAGATTTGTAAACTATTTGATCTTTTATGAGTATATTTTTGTTTCTGTTGATCGGGTTTGAAATTCGTTGGGAATTATAAATTAAAATCAAATTAAAACTTATAAAAATATTTATTTTATTATGAATACATTAAAATAATTTTTGAATCTGTAATCTTTAATTGTGGTTCTTTTTTCTACGACAAGTGGATAGTCTTTTAACATATCGGTTTCTTTGGTCTTGTAGAAGTTCTTCCCTCTCGATGCATGAATTAAGGTTTTCAAAAAGTTTCTTTTGCTGTTTAAAATTGTCATTAAAATTTCTGTTGCATAAATCAATGGACTGTTCAGCTTTCCAAAGGTCGTGCGCTAAATTAGTTAAGTTCAAGGGTAATTGCATATGCTCTTCTTTGTAGTCTTCTATAATGTTATAAGCAGTTAATTTTTTGTTCTTGCAAATTGCGAGGTTTTTTCTTTCATGGAGTAGTGATGTTTCTAGTTGAACATTTTCTCTAGTTAAGCTGATGTAGTTAGTGTAATTTGCTGATGATCTCAACTGTTTTGTAGAGTCTTGACACTGCTGTAGAGTTTTGCGACACATTTCGTTTAAGGCAAACTCTGATTCACACGACATAACACAATTGTCTAATTCATCTGTATAATTTTGATATAACTCCAAACTTGTATTATATAAGATGTTGTAGTCATTTTTCCAATATTCGCAATCACTGCTGTTTTTATGATTATTTTCCAATATTAAACCTACCGTAAAACATGCCAAAAGACAACAAATAAACAACATTTTGACTCTTGTTCTTCTTCGTCAACAGTTAGACCTTCACTGACTGCATGTAGAACCAAGTAATGTTTTTTTTTCTAATGTGGTGAGTAGTGGATGGGGGGAGGGATTATACAATATTAGCTTTATCAATCCAGCTGTTATATTTATCACTAAATCCCAACCATTTGACAAACCCTTTATTGTTTTGTCTTTTTAAAACTTTTTCAACTAAATAGACATCATGGAGGTTTGTTTTTTGTAATTGTTCCTTATAGAAAGCTCTTTCTATAGTTTCATTTTGCATGTCTCAAGAAGATATTGATGCGACTTGATAATTACTTTTCGTCTTTTGAAATTAATTCTAGATGGTCTATGTAGCTCGTTAACAAGTTGACGTTTCGTATCAGTTATAATTTTCATGTTTTTTCATGTTTAAGCGATAATTCCAGCTTCTTTTAATTCTTCAGTTATAGAGGCAATTTCGTTGATATGTCCGGTGTGTCCAGCTTGTTGCGAGGCTAACAGTAAGCGTAATCGGTGTACTAATTCATTTGGATCATCCCAATGAACATAATCGATTCTGTTGTTATTTGCTTCAACGTACACTCCTTTTCCTAGTTTCCGAAACGTCCTATGATTTTTTTATATTTTTTCAACTTACTACCATCAACTTGCTTCGTAGACTGATAATAGCGTCTGTGTGCATTTGTTTTTAAGACAATTTGTTTGTAATTTTTTTCATCATCCACTGTATATTCAAGGGGATTCTTTTTAAATAACAGTTCGTATAACCCTGGAGTTCCCTTGTATCGTTTATTCTTGACAATGACATCGTTTCCATTAATATTCACTTGAGAATCACCAATGTAAAACTTCTCCGTTTCAGGATAAAACCGGATTCCGTATTTGTGATCAAATTCATGTTCGGTATCGTTACGCAAAGCTGAAATGTATTTTCTTGGTAGTATGTCATATTGTTCGAAATATTCTGTTAATGCTTCTCGAGCTAATTTATCGAACTTATCACTCTTATCTATGTTATCACTCTCTTCATATTCATCAACTGCATCTAATATTGATTGTTTTTCTGTGCTTACGTCTTCTGGATTATCTTCTTTAGTAATATCATATGGAGACATGCTACTTACAGACGCTAATTTCCTTTTTCTTGAAAGCTTTGGTGTTTCCCAATAAAATTGTTCCTCCTCCTGTTTAATACCACCGTTGTCAAGAAGCAAATTGGCTTCTGAGTTTTAGTTGTTTTTTGACTGCTGCTGCTGTACACTAGGCCTTTTAACTTTTAGTTCGTTTTGGATATTTTGTAATTGTTTGGTAGTAGGTAAAAACATTTGTTCTTGAACTAGTTCACCTTGCTTCAAAACAGTCAATTTATTTTTAACATTTTTTCGTTTTTGTAATAATCTTATTTTTAATTTTTTTTCAGCAAGCTTTATTATTAAACAAAAACTAGCTTTTGGACAGGTTTTTGATCAGGTTTTGATCAGGTTTGAACCGATTTTGATCCGGTTCTGAACAGGTTTAAACGGCTATAATCAGTTCTCTGATTAAGACACTTCTGAAGCGTTTCCATTCTAAGTGAAACGCATATATTGATCGTATCCCATGCGATAGCGTCCATTGTTAAGGTCGTCCTCTTTGAAAAATGTAAAAAATCCGTACGGTTTTTGCCAGCAGCGGGAACATATGCTTTTGAAAGTATCAAATGTCATGTCAGCAGTTCCCACGTGATCGTTAAATACATGCTTCAAATTCAGTTCATCTTGTTTAAAAAGAACAAGTACATAGCATTATCTCTAATTAGATGTTAGGGGATTTTTGAATACGTTTAGCACAGATAAAATGAGTCAATATTATTGTGACGACCCATACTGAAATATTCACGAATCACGTCTTGGTTATCACACGCTACATCGTCAAATACAAATAGGGAATTTGGTTTGGCTTCAGATGGATGTACAATATTGTCACTAGCACTAAAAGCATAATATTGGATTCCTTTGATGGATTCCTATTAAAAGTTCATTAAGATATTGATACTTTGGTTGGTAGAGCGAGCGTGAATATACAAAAATATTTTAAAATTTTAATCTATTTTCGTGTTCTATCAGTGAAATCATAACGTTGGTTTTTCCACAATTTGAAGGACCCACTATAATGCAACGCAAAGTAGATGGAAATAAAGGTCCGTGCTTTTTGTACGATGACTTGTTGCATTTTTGCAAGTCATTATTTTCCACACTTAAACTAACTTTTTGTTTAATTATTTTCATATTGACAAGTTAAAAGGTAAACTATAACTAACTGAAAAGGAGGTAATCATTTATTTATGGTTAGTTGTGTTTCTCCCGTTATAATGAAATATTATCTAGGGACGGGTTTTGTGAATAACCTTATAAATAAATTACCATTTGAATTGCATCTACCGGGGTATAATTTTTGTGGTCCTGGTACTAGACTTGAGAATCGCTTAAGACGAGGTGACAGAGGAGTGAACGCATTAGATGAAAGCTGTAAACGACATGACATTGCGTACGCTCAAAACAAAGATATCGGAGCACGTCACCAAGCTGATGATATATTAGCAAAGGAAGCTTGGAACGTGGTTAAGTCGAAAAAAGCGTCCATTGGAGAAAGGTTATCTGCTCTCGGTGTTGCTGGTGTAATGAAAGCTAAAGTGAAACTTGGTATGGGTTTAAACAATCAAAATTTGAAAAGGTGTTTAAAGTTAATGGAAAAAGTTAAACAATCGATGCAAAATGTGCAAAACGACATTAACAAGAGTACTGCAGCATTACAAGAAAATTGTAGTACGAGTCGATCAGTAATTAAACCAAGGACTGCTCGTCCGCCTCCTAATCAAAAAAAAATCCTCTGAAACCAAAAAATTCTTCGACACCACAAAAACGTTCTTCAAGTCAAAGGAAAAAAAGTCCTCCAAAAAACAGAAAAAACTCAAAAATATAAGAAATTGAAATTATGGATATTGATGATCCATCCCTACCATCATCACAACAACAACAACAACAACAACAACAAGATACAGAAAGGAAAATTGCAACCAGTAGAAAAAGGAAAAATGAGGATTTCAATGACGCTCCAATTAAAGTTCCCAAATTGGATTTAAACAAACCGATAATATATTCAGCAGCTAGGAAACGCAAATTGAGTGATAACGATGACCATGATAGTGATGATACAGGTACAGAAAAAAAACAAAGAATAATTTAGTGTTAATATAAGTACTGTTAAAGGTAACCGAGTATTTTAGTGTTTAACAACGTTTCATTTAGAGAAGATGGTTAGAACAAAGCAAAAGAGACCCATTAAACGTAAACCTGTTACAAAGTTAAAACATATCGGTTTACAGAAAGCTCTAAAACAAATCAAACAGTATATTTTGAAACAGAAGCCTTATAATTTAAGTGATGCAATTAAGTTGGCTTTGACTACTGCAAAACAATTGAAAAGGAAAGGAATTAAACCGAGTGGTCGTGTAATCCAAATTCCAAAAACGGGTGGTATATTACCGTTAATAGTAATATTTGCCGGTCTTAGTGCATTGGGCGCTCTGAGCGGTGGAGCAGCAGGAATTGCAAAAGAAGTTAATGATGCCCGAAATGCAAAACGGCAATTGGAAAAAAATCAACGACATAATAAAACTATGGAATCAATCGCAATGGGTAAAGGTCTCTACTTGAAACCATATAAATTAGGTTTGGGTGTATTTTTAAGACCAGCGCAACAACAACAACAACAACAACACCACTGATAATTTTACCAAATCGACCGCTATCAAATTTGGATTTGATCATGTACGTAAAGCAAATGAAAATACCCCAATTCCGAGGTGTTTATATGCGGGATTCCTTGCCAAAGAAAGTCGCTGCCTACGAACGAGGAATAATTAATTTGGATAATAGCAATGGACCAGGGACACATTGGACTGCTTACAGGAAAATTGGAAAGAAAATTGTGTATTTTGATAGTTTTGGTAATTTGAGACCTCTCCTGGAAGCGATGCAATATTTTTAATTCAGCGGTCCAGTTGATGTTACTTTTAATTATAATATTTATCAGACTTTTAATAGCTATAATTGTAGTCATTTGCGTTTAAAATTTCTTAATAAATGATGTCACCAACATATATTTTAGTTTTACTAATATCACAAAAACAACAACAAAAATGAGGTAGTTTTCCTTGGACAGTTGACTTATAGACATGGGTTCTTACATTCTTACATTGTCGGGTCGTGAATCAGTTTTAGCACTACAATTATATCCTCCGATAATATTGAAGGAAACGGAAAATTACGAATTGGGATTAATTAATTTTGTATCGTACAATATAATTCCAAATGTAGATAGTTCCAATAACATTTTTTATTTTGGGACCTCTACTATCTAGATACCAGAAGGAGCGTACGAAATTGAAGATTGAAGAGAAGCAAAAATAATTAGCGATTATGTGAAGACGGTAAAGCCTCATCTACCACTACTACCTTTACCAAATATTAGTATTAGCAGCAGCAGCAGCAGCATGTACCACATTGAAGACATTTCAAAAATAATTAACGTTGAAGATATTTCAAAAAGAATTAGCGATCATATGAAGACGGTAAAGCCTCAACTACTACTACCTTCACCGGATAGTAGTATTAGCAGCAGCAGCAGCAGCAGCAGCGGCAGCGGTAGTAGACGTATTAGTAACCAAATCAAAAAATGAAATGATAGTGATGATCATGATGAAGGAATTCTGCATCCTGTGCGTGAGAAGAAGAAAAAGGAAGAAGAAGAAGACAGCACTGAGTTTATTAAAATTAAAGCCAATCAAAATACACTACGATGTGAGATAAAGGCAACTCAAGAAGTGCATTTTGACAAACCCCATTCGTTGGCAAATATATTTGGTTTTGAAAAGCGTAAATTGAATGCTAATAAAAATCATATCTCAAACTATACAATAAATATTAGTAAGGTAAATGCAGTCTGTTGTGAATGTAATCTAGTGACAAATTCGTATACTAATAACACACCATCACACATACTACACATGTTCAATCCAACAGTGCCACCTGGTTATAAAATAGTGGAAACACCTTCAAATGTCATTTATCTACCAATCAACACAAGGTATTTAGATGAAATTATTATAAAAATAACGGATCAGGATGAAAATCTAGTCAATTTCAATAGAGAGCTCATAACGGTAACAGTGCATCTGAGACCGATTTAACATTAATGGTGTTACGATATAATTAGTTCACTATAAACAGTCAACCAGGGAGAGAAAGTATCAGTTCTAGTAGGAATTTCAAACAGTTAACATCTGAAAATCGACTTTTTCTAGAGTCGTTGGGATTTAAAGTGTTAGCATCGTCATCGTCATCATCATTATCATCATCAGCAAAATTGGTAAAACACGAAAACAGTTTTGGAAGATCTGGTGTCGATTTAGGTTAATTGTCAGTACTAATCTAAAAAGAATACTAGTAATTTGTTCCTGTAGTAGTGGTAGAGAGACTATTCAAAAATAATGAATATTTTAAATATAGGAGAACGAGTTTTTAGTGACCATTCGATTACAAACAAAGAATACCGTACTTATTTACCATATGCCAATACAAATTTGAACAAATCCGATTTGATAAGTATCCCTATTCAGACACAAGATATTTACACATATCCAGCGGAAAGTTTTCTTGAAATTGAAGGTGTTGTTGTGGATGAAACAAGGAAAGCAAGTGATAACATTAAATTGGTGAATAATGCATTGACATTTTTGTTTGATGAAATCCGATACGAATTGGGGGGCGCTGTAGTGGATCGTGTACGCAATCCAGGTATAACGTCTCTTATGAAAGGGTATGTTAGTTTTACCGAACAAGATTGTATACGTTACCACAATGCTGGTTGGAATCATTTAGAAAAACCGAAAGTTTTATCTTCAACTGGATTTTTCAATGTCTGTATACCGCTGAAAACGCTGATGGGTGTATTTGAAGATTTTAAAAGAATTATTGTAAACATTCGTCAGGAATTGGTACTCATTAGAAGTTTCTCTGATACAAATTGTGTGCAAACTACAAAAGTTGGAGAAAAACCTAATATTCGCATTGACAAGATTGCTTGGAAAATTGAACATATAAAGGTGGACGATCAAGCAAAACTTAAATTGTTAAGTTATGTTGAAAATGGTCGAGATTTGACTATAGCATTTCATGGATGGGAATTACACGAATACCCTCTTTTACAGCAAACAATGCATCACACATGGAATGTAAAGTCTGTAAATCAATTGGAAAAGCCACGATTCATTATATTTGGTTTTCAAACAGCCAGGAAAAATCAACTAGCCCAAGATATGAGCTTCTTTGATCACTGTAACCTAACCAATATTAAAGCCTATCTTAATTCTGAAATCTATCCATACGATAATTTAAATGTGAATTTTAATAATAAACAATGGGCTATTTTGTATGAGATGTACGCCACATTTCAACAATCGTATTATTAGAAGACAGTTGGACAACCGTGTCTATCTTTGGAAAAACTCTGCGAAATTGCACCTTTAGTGGTGGTAGACTGTTGTTATCAAGTGGACACATTAAAAAGTGGTACAGTGGATATTCGATTGGAATTTGAAACGAATAAAAATATTTCTGCAGATACGTGTTCCTATTTGCTAATTTTACACAATAAAAAAATAAAATACAACCCTCTAACTAGCATTGTAAGAACAGAAGTTTAAATTACATTTAAATCACAAACCAGGGGTATAAAACATAAAGTAGTGAGTTTGTGTAAGATAATTTAGTTTGTTTAAACAACAATTCAACATATTGCATCATAATGCCAATATCAGTAAAATATGTTTGTCCAAGGTGCAAAGATGAGACTGACAGACGCAATCAATATTGTCTTCCATGTTCTTATCAACTAGCAGTAAAAGACACGACAAAACATGTACATTCATCCGAATTTAGGAGTAGGCTGTAATATATAAATACAGATTGCTAATAAAAATTGTATTTACAATTCAGTTGACCAGCAATGAAGTTGTGTGTGCACGTGTAAAATGTTTGTAATTGACATTCAAGGATTTCAGTATGGAGAAAGGTTTTTTATGCAAGGAAATTGCTATATTGGATACATCAACTCAAACCTGTCAACATAGGATGATAAAATTACCAACGTCACTTGCACAATATAATTATAAAATTCGACAACATATGAACTGGCTAACCAACAACCTACATGGTTTAAGCTGGGAAAACGGAATAAACAACAACAGCAATTCACAGGATGAATGGGGTGATTGTTGCGGTAACATTTTTCTTGCTACTCCTTCTTCAAGTGTAATTAATTATGAAGAAATTGATTCATTTCTCAATCAGTACCTTGATGACAATTCTACTGTTTTAGTTAAAGGTTTAGAGAAAAAAAACTGGTTGGAAAAGTTTATTAATAATAATATTATAGATTTATATACTGAAGGATGTCCTTCATTAGAAAATTTAAAAATATTTCTTAAATCACATCATTGTAACTTACACTTATATAATCATCTACACTGTTGTAAAGAGAATGTATACTTTCTCAATTATTGGTATAATTATTGTAAAAATATATTATAAATAATATATTATATTATATTAATGAAAATGTTAATAAAAATCGAAATAAAATAAAGAAAATCTGTTTTTGAACACTGTTTTTATTAATCCTTCTTCACTAGAACATACAACTACATATTCTACAAATTATTATTTTAAGAACAAATTAATTAGAGATCAACAGTTCAAAAACAATTTGTTAAACCGAACCGAACCGAACCGAACCGAACCGAACCGAACCGAACCGAACCGAACCGAACCGAACCGAACCGAACCGAACCGAACCGAACCGAACCGAACCAAAACCGAACCTCAAATTTGAATATATGGTAAAGACTTTAGTTTTAAAGTATTTTAAAAACAAGAGGTCAAGTTCAAAATAATCTGATAAACCAAACCGAACCAAAATTTGAATATATGGTAGAGAATTTGGTTTTAAATTATTTTAAGGATAAAACAAAACATTTTTGATAAGACGAATTAATAAAGGGTCAGCAGTTCAAAAACAATCTGATAAACCGAACTGAACCGAACCAAATCCAACCAAACCGAACCAAACTGATTCAAACCGAGCCAAAACTGAACCTCAAATTTGAATATGTGGTAAAGACTTTAGTTTTTAAATATAAGTCAACTAACATATTTAAATAAATTTGTTAACAGTGCTAGAATATCCCAGGAAGAAGTATCAGATCATGAAAACACACACCCAAATAATAACCTAATTAATGCAGATACTCATATAGTAATTTAGTTGAGGAAGAAATATTATTATTATAATATAAAGAAATAATTTTTGTAAAGTATTTTATTAATAATAAATAAAACATATAATAAATATTCTATGGATTTTATTCATTCATAAAAAATTGTCATATAAAAATAATACATTTGATAATGCACACACAGATGTTGATTTTGAATGGTAAAAACATTTTGCCTTCGATTTAGGTAAAAGTGGTTGTTCATCTAGTTCAATCACAGGTTTTTTCGAATATTTCTTCACAAATTCTGCCTTTTCTCTTTCTTTAACATAAACAAATTCTACTTTATTTGTCAGTTTTTCGATTATTGTTGAAAAATGATGATGTGGTGTAAGTCCATCATTCCATTTAATACAATGATGGTTTTCCATTAGCCATACGGCCTACTTGTGACATTCAGGTGACAGAAAATCTAACGGATATGGTTTTTTAAAAACATAATGAGATATTCTATGTCCATCAAAAGCTGCAAGCTCCTTAGGTAAAAAGATATTTCTTTCATCTTTAAATCCTTGAATATCTAAAATTAGTCTCATATTTTTATTTCAGATCTTTGTAGGTGGGCTGGTGTTGGTGGTGGTGGTGGTGGTGGTGGTGGTGGTGGTGGTGGTACACTGCAAGGGTAACTGACAGACTAACGGACTGACTGACTGATTGATCGGCCACTGACAGAATCCGAGGTATTAATACAAAAATCTTATCAATTTCTGACGCAAAAGATGGTACTGTTTTAATCGAAAAGTAGAAAGTTCAGAAAAACAAGTGTTAATTCTCAATCATTATCTACTAGACAACACATTTGCACATTTTTTCGTTTGCTCTTCTGGTAAACATATTATAAATAACAAAAATATGCAACGTTTGCAGTGCTACAATGTTGTGCATTTTTTCATTCTTTACCACAAACCTTCACGTGTTGGAATAGTTCTGCTGACCAATGTGAATTTCTTGTTATTAGTTGTTTTACGTGTTCGTGGCCTTCTCCGAAGACAAAATCAATTTTCCACCAAAATGAACACTCGTTATCGTCAAACAGATATTTCAGTAAATTTTTTAATTTTTTTGCTTTATTTTATTTATTCTTTTATTTTCTTATTTCTCTGGTTTTCTGATAGATATGGCGTAAAAGATATTTCTTTGAAAGATGACAAAGTATTTATATCGCTTTCATATTCGCCAAAAGGTCAAACTTTGAAACGAAAATTCGGGACCCTTCCAGTTCGCTACATGCGAACCAAAATTGATAACATGGAGGACTTTAAAATAATGGAAAAAGTAGTGCGACGTTACCGATTCAACTTATTGGATGAAGAGTTAGACTCTAACAACTTACCGAAAATAGAAGCCGGAAAACGAAAACGGTACAATTTTACCGCTTAATTAAATTTTCGTTTAATATAATTACAATGAAAATCATATAGAATAACTTTTGAAATTTCTAATACACTGAAACCAACGTATATAAGTTTATTGAAAGTTATATTCAACCTTTTCGTTTCAATAATAATCATATCATCATTAAAAATGGTTAAACTATGAAGATTTGGTTTGGATATGTATGCTTTGGCACCATATCCTAACCAAAGAAATATAACCCCAATTGGTCTCCAGAGGTATTTATTATTAGAAAAATTCAACTAACAAATCCAACCACATATCTTCTAAGAGACATGCAAAATGAAACTATAGAAGGAGCATTCTATAAGGAACAATTACAAAAAACAAAAATCCATGATGTCTATTTAGTTGAAAAAGTTTTAAAAAGACAAAACAATAAAGTGTTTGTCAAATGGTTGGGATTTAGTGATAAACATAACAGCTGGATTGATAAAGCTAATATTGTATAATCCCTCCCCCCAACCACTACTCACCACAATAGAAAAAAAAAAATTACTTGGTTCTACATGCAGTCAGTGAAGGTCTAACTCTTGACGAAGAAGAACAAGAGTCAAAATGTTGTTTATTTGTTGTCTTTTGGTACGTTTTACTTTACGTTTAACATTGGAAAATAATCATAAAAACAGCAGTGATTGCGAATATTGGAAAAATGACTACAACATCTTATATAATACAAGTTTGGAGTTATATCAAAATTGCACAGATGAATTAGACAATTGTGTTATGTCGTGTGAATCAGAGTTTGCCTTAAACGAAATGTGTCGCAAAACTCTACAGCAGTGTCAAGACTCTACAAAACAGTTGACATCATCAGCAAATTACACTAACTACATCAGCTTAACTAGAGAAAATGTTCAACTAGAAACATCACTACTCCATGAAAGAAAAAACCACGCAATTTGCAACAACAAAAAATTAACTGCTTATAACATTATAGAAGACTACAAAGAAGAGCATATGCAATTACCCTTGAACTTAACTAATTTAGCGCACGACCTTTGGAAAGCTGAACAGTCCATTGATTTATGCAACAGAAATTTTAATGACAATTTTAAACAGCAAAAGAAACTTTTTGAAAACCTTAATTCGTACATCGAGAGGGAAGAACTTCTACAAGACCAAAGAAACCGATATGTTAAAAGACTATCCACTTGTCGTAGAAAAAAGAACCACAATTAAAGATTATAGATGCAAAAAATATTTTAATGTATTCATAACAAAATAAATATTTTTATAAGTTTTAATTTGATTTTAATTTATAATTCCCAACGAATTTCAAACCCGATCAACAGAAACAAAATTATATTCATAAAAGATCAAATAGTTTACAAATCTGCTTGAATATCCAATTATACATATTTTGTTGGGTAAGTAGTTTAGCTATATAGGATAAGGCGTTGGGCTCTGGTGCGTACGGGATCTGGTTCGAACCCCTCTGCAGTACAGGGCTTTTTTTTCATATATAATACGTTTAAGGCCCATTTGCCATCATTATTTTATATTGTCATACTAAAACTACCCTTAAAAACTACCCCCGTATTAAGGCCTTTTTACCACCCTTTTCCACCCTACTGGCGAGGCGAGGCGAGGCTCATCCCTCGGTTACACCGCTGCGCGGCTGCTGCTGCTGCTGCTGGTCAGCTGACAGTTCGGTGGTCAGGTGACCGACGATGACGATGACGATGATGACGAATGGGGCCCACCAGAAAACACCAGCCCGGTGGAATGGGGTACCACAACAATCACCCTCGGAAAATTCGCCCCCCAAATTGTCGGGCCCCACTTTTGCATGGCCAAAACGGCCTTAAAGTGTCCCAGTACCCCGCCCTCTCTACTACTTATATACATATATATATATTATTATTATTATTCACGTATGGGCCCTGGTGGACCACGCGAAGTATAATTAGAGGCGTTTGTTGTTGTTAGCCTTCCTTTGTGCCCATACTGATTTCATTCTTTCGCTGTGAGCTTGTTTCCTTTCGTCAGACCAAGTTGTTCCAGTCTTCCTACATTTTTCTCTCTGGCCAACCTTCCAAACGTTTACCTTGTGTCTGAAACAGCCTCTATCCTGAATTTCACTTTGTGTAATATTTGCTGATCTTAGGTCCTCTTTAATTGCAGCAATCCACTTAATTATTTCTACTTTAGCTTTACTCCTATTTTCATAAAATTCGATTATTTGTCTAGTTAACCTACTCGGATTCATCCGTTTTATGTGTCCGTAAAACTTAAGTCTTCTTTTTCTCATATCGCTATGTATATCTGTGTATTGTTTGATTTCTTGGTTTTCTCGAAGTCGGTATGTTGTGCTATTTATTTGTTTGGGCCCTAGGATTTTCGTTATGATTTTTCTTTCCTTCTTTTCAATGTCCTCGATGTCCCTCTTTCTATTCAAAATGAGCGTTTCCGCAGCATATAGACATTCTGGCTTAATAACTGTGTTGTAATGTCTCAGTTTTGTGTTTTTAGATAGGCATTTTTTGTTGTAAATGTTTTGTGTAAGTCTCAATGCCGTTTCCATTTTTTGACATCTACCCTTATTGGCCGCTTTTTCCAACCCATTTTCCATGATTATTTCACCCAAATATTTGAATTGAGAGACTCGTCTGATGTTACCATATTTTGTTTTTAGAAATGGCGTTCTTAGTCTGTTGCAGGTCATGTATTGTGTCTTTTCAAAGGAAATTTTGAGTCCTACATTTTCTGCTGTTTCTTTTAGGATTTCAATCTGTTTCTGTGCCGTTAAAACATCTTGAGCTAAAATTCTTCTTCTTCATATCCTGTGTGTCAAGTTGACCCTAAGGGCCTTACTTTTGTTCTCTTATTACGATTACGACTGTTTCGCGTCAGTCGCAATCTGGATTTTATGCGCCGTCCTTTTGGCGCGGTTGATACCATACGGTACTGGTCGAGATTAATCGACCGAAGTGATAATGATTACTGCTCCGGAAACGACCCGCGAGGGTCGAGTCCAGTGGAAGTTTATTCGTAGATCGATTGGTTGGTACGCTGATCGTTGACGCTGGATTTTTGAATGAACTGATGTACTGTTCGGTTCTTCTTCGTGACTGTGGTGTTTTGGCCTATTCTTTTTTGTTTTCTTGATGTTATTCTGTTCTATTTTGTTTTATTATTCTCTTTTTTGTTTTCTTGATGTTCTCTTTTTTGTTTTCTTGATGTTATTCTGTTCTATTTTGTTTTGTTATTCTCTTTTTTGTTTTCTTGATGTTCTCTTTTTTGTTTTCTTGATGTTCTCTTTTTTGTTTTCTTGACGTTATACCGGTGTTAGTGGTTTTATTTCGATATTGTTGGTAGCACAGAATGGACGGACTGGATGTTGTTGTCGGTCCCAGTGCGTCACATCTTCACCGTCTTCGGGGCTAAGGCTTATTCTCTTGGTTAGGTTTGAGGTCGCCGCGCATCTGCGTGACGAACCTCGGGGGTGCCCGCTCCCTAATCCAGTTCGGACTCCCGCTGCTGGAACGGTCAACAGCCATGGACGTCTGCCCCCACGATGGCCAGCGCGCTCGCAACGCATCCGACCACCACGGAGTCCATCCTCTGCTTACAGTATTACACTGTTTATTCCTTGTTGGCGAGTCCGGGCAAGAAGGATTTGATGTTGCTGCCGGTCCCGGTGCTTCGTTCTTCACCAAACTTCGGGGCTAAGACTTATTCTCTGAGTTAGGGTTGAAGTGACGCTTGGCGGAAGCGACACTTCGGGGTTTGTCCGCTCCCTTGGCCGGATCTGTACGTCGGCGACCGAGACTACCAACCGACACTGCTATCTGTCCCCCTGGTGACCAGACAAAACACGTCCGATCACCTTAGAGTCTCGTTCCGAACTGAGCTAAAATTGCTAGATCATCAGCAAATGCCAGACAATCAATTTTGATATTGGTTCTCCCCAGTTTAATGGGCTGGTCAATATTCAGGGCCGACTTTTTTTCACGCCACTCCTGTATTACTTTTTCTAGAACACAGTTAAATAATAGTGGCGAGAGTCCATCCCCTTGTCTCATTCCAGTTTTAATTTCGAAGGGCTCCGAGATCTCACCCATGAATTTAACTTTTGACCTTGTGTTAGTTAACGTTGCTTTAATAATTGCCAGCGTTTTCAGATCTAGTCCTTGTTCTTTCAAGGTTCGGAATAAAGATTCGCGGTCAATAGAATCATATGCTTTTTTGAAATCCACAAATGTACAGACGAGATTTTTATTGTACAGTTTTTGATGTCTTAGAATCAACTTCAGATTCAGGATCTGTTCAGGGCAGGATCTGCCCGGTCGAAAACCTGCTTGATATTCACCAATGTTAGGTTCTAACTGTCCCTGTGCTCTGTCTAGTAGACATTGAGATAGAATCTTGTAAAAACTCGGAGAAGAGATATCCCTCTATAGTTGTTTACATCCGTTCTATCTCCTTTCTTATGTAGTGGATGGATTAGAGCATCTTTCCAATCTTCCGGAATCCGTTCGGTTCGCCAAACTTCTTGTAGAATTTTGGTTATTTCCTTGATTGTACCTGGACCAGCGGATTTCAAAAGTTCCGCAGTGATTCCATTTTCACCAGAAGCTTTGTTATTTTTAAGCAGCTTGATTTGCCTAATTATTTCATCTTCATTCGGTGGTAATGAATCTGGGTTTGTTTGTTTAGGCTTTAGTGTTGCTAATTTGTTTAAGGGCTCAGGACAGTTTAGTATTTGTTCAAAATATTTCACAAGTTCTTTGCAATTATCTTGGTTATTTAGAGCCAATTGTCCGTTTTCCTTTTGGAAGCAAATACTTTGCGGTTGATAGCCTGTTACTTTAGTTTTAAATGTTTTGTAAAAGTTTCGAGTGTTATGTTTTTGGAAATCTTTTTCTATTTCATTAAGTTGATTGTTTTCATATTTTTTTTTTAGTTTGTCTAATTAGCTTCAATGTTTCTTTTCTTACTTCCAAAAATATGTTATAGTTTATTGCTGTTTTTTGACTGTTCCAATCTTTGAATGCTTCACTTCGGCTTAATACTGCTTGCTCGCAAACTTCATCCCACCACGGATGTTTTCTACGTTTTTGTAAAGGGACCAACTTTAAGGCTGTTTTAATAATTTTTTGTTTCAATTCTTGCCAGTTCTGTGCTGGTTGTTTATCAAGTTCTTCTGTTAGGGCTGGTTTTATTTTCGTTGGGTCAAACTTTGGTATTAGCAGCCGCTTTTGAATAAGTTTTCGAGGTTTTAAGCTAAGTTTGATTCTAGTCAAGTAGTGATCCGTGTCTATATTTGCTCCTTTCCTGACTTGAACATTCAAAATCTCTTTATAATTGGGGTACGAAATGGCAACATGGTCAATTTGAAATTCACCCATGTACGTGTTTGGGCACCTCCAGGTTTTTTGTTTTGATATTTTCTTCTTAAAATGGGTTGACATTATTTTTAGATTAAACTGCGAACATAGTTCAACCAATCTTCTACTATTATGGTTAGTCCATTTATGAGCGGGAAAACTGCCGACTGTTTTCTTGTACTTTTTTTCTTTCCCTAGCTGGGCGTTGAAATCACCCAATAGGATTTTTACATGGTTAGAGGGAATTTTAGAGATAGTTTTTTCTAAAATTTCCCAGGACTTATTTACTTTTTCAGGATTAGATTTATTTTCTTCGTTAACTGGGAGGTGTGCATTGATTAATGTATAGTTTTTGTTAGCACATTTAAGCGATAGTGTCATAAGTCGATTATTTACTGGCTGGACATTTGTTATAGAACCAAGGATGTTTCTTGAGACAGCGAAAGCAACACCGAGATGTGGTGTATTTTTGAGTATTTTTTTGTCCGTTTTACTTTTAAAAAGTCTGTAGTTGCCGAATTCCAAGGTGTTATCATCTGTCAATCTAGTTTCTTGCAAAGGTAAAATTTTTATTTTTTGCTGATTTAATGTTCGCCCCAATTCGTGT